>OU911084.1:30945000-31342500 GCA_918358865.1 Melinaea marsaeus rileyi | reverse complement strand
CAATATTATTTTTATTATAACATAAATCCCTAATGTTTATATCACCTACACTTGTCGTTGTCTGACAAGGTTTTAGTTAATCTTATTTATTTTTAAATTACACACACATAGTTTTAGTCACACATTTTTGAGCTAACCGTTCAGTTTATTCTCAGAGGAAATATGTTAAAACAATCCCACGGTATTAAATTGTTATATCAAGATCATTCAACGGGTTCTCACATTTTTGGTACTAACTGTTTCACGAAATACTTAGGTCTATAAACTAACCGACTATTTATAAACGTACTAAGGAGGATTGGAATGCGTTTATTTCTCCAACTTACGGTAGCATAATCATATATTTCATTTCACCGTTGCTTTTTTCTCGAGGCAGTAAGTTAGAGTCCTGCACACGTCGACTAATTCCTAACTAAGCCTAACATGACTTACATGTCTATACAACATTTAAAACAAAACACAAAGCATAGTAAACCTAATATTTGATATTAGATTGATATAGAATGAAATATAAAACACACCCGCAGAGCAGAGCAGCGCTCACGAAGAGCACATCACACAAAAAGCCATGAAGGCACGCGCGTAACGGACTCGCGCCATCTCGAGAGCTGGTCGCACCTGGCGCTCGGTTCCGCCGGATTCTTTAGAAAGCACTGATCACCGGTGAACGAACTGCCGGCTCACTGTTACGTCACCTAATTGTCATCTTAACATTGGCATCCCCGGTGTGCGTAATCATTTAGTTCCGACGCTCTCGAAGACCATCTCAAATCGGCTTCCAATAAAACGGCTCGAGGAGTCGGGAGCGAAGAAGGGTTGTTAGTGAGGCGGCGCTCCGACGGGAACGTACAAAAGTACAACATAGTATAAATTAAATAACTATGTTATGATAATAATATATTTAGTTTCTTATCGACTCCAGTAATACAAAATGTGCATATATATTAGAATAATAAAAACCCGTAGTGAGTAATTAATTTAAAGACGTGGGAGTGCAATGTAATAAGTCATTAACCTCAAGACTACCCGACGGTTTTAAGTAATATTGAAATGAGTTTCACAATTACAACTGTACGATGATGAAATATAATAATTTTGTAAATCAAAATATTGTTATATTTAGTTAATTCATTGCTACAATCGGGAACAATCAGACCTTGAACATGGTAGATATGATCGACTGAGACGTTTTAGTGGATACGAGGACATGCGTTACATTATATGTTACTTAAGAAGGTTAAGGAACATCTCGGATAGTAGAGCGACTGTTAATATCGGTTAACAAGGCATGTTGAATAATGCTGAGTTGGTATCGAAGAATTTTAATGAATTCAATAAACACGCCGCTGTCTCTTTAGTACATATTGTTAACATCGACAGACACTAATAATGTGATCATAATAAGATGCAGAGGAAGCGCATCCGCCGATTGTCAGATACTATCTTCCTTGGGCTTGTTCATTTTATTGTTTGCTTTACTATGAACGCACTCAAGTGGAACTCGTTACATATGAAACAGATGGGACATAACTAATAAACGGATACATCAAAGGATTTCGATATCAAATATCACATGTATTGTGTAATTTATTAGAAATTATTTAAGATCGATCAAAGGAACTCGTGCCCGGCAAATGGATAATATGTGTATACAAATCTCCAAGCCGGACTCATCAAACCTCTCCGATTATTATAAAATCTATATATTTCTAAATCTAAATCTGTATACTATATGTCGTATAATTTGTTAGGAATGAGGAAATAGGTGTACAGATACAAAGACAGTCAGAATAAAACTAAACAATATATTATTGTAAAGTCACGTGGTGCTGAGGAGGCAGTGACGAGAGAGCGGACCGGACCGGAGCGGACCGGACACGCGCCCGATAAATCTAATGCTCCGATTTAATTAACGATTCATGTCACTAAATTTAATATCCATTTATAAAATATAATTTAAATGGATTGTAAAATAATATTAATTGCATATATAGGTACACATCAATAAAATTAAAGTGTCCTTTTTTTGTTTTTCCAAGTTAACAGTTTTTTACATATAAAAATATATAGGGCATTTAGATAAAGATATTTTTTTGTTTCTGTCTGTTCGTTCCTCACATACACATTCAAATTTCACTATTTTACATTTTTATCTATACGATTGTCTGTCAATTATACCAATGAGTAAATTAGAACTCACCAACCAGTGTGGAGCATGCGAAGCCGCGAGCAAACGCTAGTTACGAGTATAGTGACTAATATAACGGTGTATGAAACACTCCGGGGTATTGGACATAAGATAGTCAATGACTTAATTCCCAGCCGATATAAGTATAATCCTTATATAATAACAGAGTGACACCCTCCAAGCAGCTCCGGGGCCGAACGTACAACTCTGCGAAGTACCAACCCAGTGTACCTACTACCTATTGTATGCAAATTAGATTTGAACGGAGTGTCATTCGTTCTGTAACACAAGGTCTGCGAGTGTATTACTCGCTCTGTAATTAATTAAATCCGAATATTAAGATTGCTCAAAGTTATGTAACTTTAGTTATTGTTATTTTCAATGTCGTCTCCTTTTATTACGATCATTGCTTAAATGTTGTACGTAGTATGCACATGTGAAGGCGGCTTCATCACATTCACGCATGTTCACTTTCACTAACACGCGAAGGTGCTATTGATATTGCTTTTATTATTTCGTTACGACGTATCCGTGAAAGTTTAATATTATAATTAATTTTAGGGATAGTTTTAAAATGTTAAATATCGTATATATTATATAAATATCGTATATATAGAATATAAATAAAATATGGCGGAAAGGATTCGTGATGATACTACAACAATGGAGAGGTATTAAGTCGTTTAAAAATGGGGTAATTGTAATTGCGCAAATAACGAAAATACTAAATTACCTTCATTTAATTTCATACAGGTTTCAGTATACATCTAGGCCCACTATCTGACTAGTTCTATAAATTGTTATAATTATTCTATTTCGTTTAACAAAAACATAAGAGAGAATTATAATATTATATATATAATTATTGTATCCATTTCAATGGTTTACAAATCAGTGAACATATATCGTATAATACATCTAATTATAGAGCCTTAACCGAGGTCATCGCCCTGAGTTTAACGACCAGTCGATATCATTCGGTTTCGGGCAAAAAGTTCTTATTGTCACGTCTCCTTTATTCCGCGAGGGGCGCGCCTCCACCGGGTTACGGACTCTAATAATCGCTTCCTCCTGCACCAAATAACACTGACATATGCACATGTCATTATGATGAAAAAAAAATGATATTACTGCTTAAAGCTATTTCATCTAAAGAATAAAAACACAGAAACAAACATAAGTATATTAAAAAAGTACATTTAATTATGATAGTAATGTTTTTGTTCTATTAACCTTGTCAGGTTTGAAATGCTCGGGTGCAGATTTTATTTAGTACAATAAATATTTTTAGTAATATTGCTGTTGCTATAACACAATAATAGGCATTGTTTGACGCAATGTGTTTGTAATACATCTTTGTATCTCTTTCATTCGTGTTTTTTTCTTTTTATTTAATAGGAAGGCAAACGAGCTGGCGGGTCACAGATGGACGTGATCACCGCCGCCCATGAACTCCAGCAACATCCGAGGATTCACAAGAGTGTTGCCAGCCTTGAAAGTAGGAGTAAACGGACCAGAGATGAGAACAGTAGGTACTCCATGTGTGGCTGGACCTGCGCTTTGTAGAACGCAAGTCTTTGGCCAGGATTGAAATACTGCCTCGCTCTATTGATCACTCCCAATTACATCGAGGCCAACTTGGCCTTGCTCTCCAGATGACCACGAAACTAACAATCGCTCGAAATTGGATCGGATTGAACTGAAAGTTGTTTACTTCACCCCACTTAAAGACCATCCCCAAGGAAGTCTCTATAGAAGACAAGTTTCTTTCGGCACTCGGCAAAGTTTTCCCGAAAGAGACCTGCACGACCGGAATATACCGTATTCCCAGTGTTTTCGCCATATCCAGACTAACTTCCAGACCCTCTCCCTTGCTTTCAATAGCAGCTGCCAAACGGTGCGTAAGATATAACAGAAGATCACCAGCCGATCGACCATGGCAAAAGCCATATTGCTGGTCATTGACCAGGTAGGTTAGGAGCTGTTTATTGATGATGCTCTCCATTACTCTGAAGAGAAGAGAGGTAATGGCGATAGGTCTGTAGTTAGCTGGGTCCGAGCTATCATCTTTTTTAGGGATCAGATGGACAAGGGCAAAGATCGCGTCTATTAATTAATATTTTTACACTAACTCGTGTTCATGAGAATCTAAGAATTGACATAAACATTAAACAGATTCAAACGTTATAGATTAATTTGGATTTAATTAAGATCATTTTTATAGAATTAAGTCCAAAAGACAAAGCGGTCGGCGGCAAGTAGTTTTTACATATTAATAATAAACAATAAATATTTGTTTTATTGACAATACTTTATGAGTAGTCACGTAAAAAGCACTTCCTTGCTTACGTGAATCGTCACAGCGGGTTTATATTTTTATTAATATTTTATATCTATAATTACCGACGGCACGCGAATAAAACGAAATCTAGTTTTCAAATATTATCCAAGTAATCGAAATTTCGCGGTTTTTAATAAAAGTGTTACGTGACAAACCCACTCGACTCGTTTTACACCTGCTTTGGAATTACTAACAATTGTAGTGTTAACGAGTTGCACGCACTAATTGTGCTTATTACCTTTAACAAATACAGAATTGACAGATATGTTGCCGGTTTACCGCAATTACAATACTCAGCGCGTCTAGTTCTTTGCTTTGCGTCGTTAAGCGTACAAAACAATATGGTACTTTCTCTTATAAATATAATAATTATAAATACCTCTAATGTAACAATAAAAGACATAAAACGGACTCGTTATTGCGGCGGTTCCGGACCTTTCACCGAATGTCGTTACGTTTGCCCTAAACACTGGCCCGTGTCAACCCGTCTGCGACATCGACTCCTAGAGAAATTCCTGCTCATGCATTGTAACTACATATAACTACCGCAGCCTCAGTATCTGAGTTGAGTGATAATATGAGATAGTGTTCATCCAGTGTTATCATAGGTGTTGATAATATCAACACAGTGAGTGTGAGATATGCTTCTAAATATTAAATATGTGAGTTCAGGTTGCGTCTCTGAAATTTTGTTAACAATATATTTTTATTAGTAATGTTTTAAATAAATAAACATTAAAGATGAATAGGTGATATTAAATGTCAGCCGTGTTGTGCTCTTTTTATTTTACATAAGTATAGATTTTTTCAATCTCTACTGAATCGAACCTAATTTGACACTTTCTTATTGATTAGTTATCAATTATATACACGGAAGGAAATTTAATTATTTGTGGATACAGCTCGTTTTCTGCGCAATGATTACCGGAAGACGGTTTCATTACTGCCTTTTAAACACCACAACCTACTACTTTTCTTTTTAAAAAATATTCCAGAATGATTTGCAACTAAGAGCGAATGATATTAAATAAGTTTCTCTTATCATTTTGTTATTTAAGAAGCGATGTTATTTGATGGACAGCTCATTACTTTTATATATGTATAATGTATATGTATATGTATTATAATAATATTACTTTTTTAATATAAATATAATTGAAAAAATAACTTTCTTTCAAGTAAATTAATCAGTAATTATTGAAGATTCTTAAATACAATGAGAGAAAGAGTCGGGTGCGTAAAACCCTCTCCCTCTCACTAAATGAATCCTAACACTAAGTATTGTGTCATTGCACGAGCACTCAGCACATGTCCTGCGCGTCTCCGAGTGACGTGAGTCGTATCTACCATCTGCTCATATGTCACTCGGATCACAAACCATCAAAATATATCAACTTTATGGCAATGTCACCTAAAAATAAGAAATCTTATCAAGACTATCTCATTTACCAAAGCCTCAAACACAAAGTATATTATATATTATTACAGTTAGTCCTAATTCAAACAAGATATACCATAGTACATACGAAACTATAATATACAATTTACAAGATGGCTTACTTGATGTAAATGTATAAAACATTGTACACTTTTTGGAACTGATCTAGTTTGAGCAAACTATCGCTGTACTCTGTAGTACTTTTCACCATATTGCTTCAGTAAATGAAATTAAATCGCTTCTGAGAAACAAAACGTCTATAACATATAACGGAGTTAGCAACATTTTAACAGTAAAGGAAACAACTATACAATTGCGTATTCGATTTCTAAACCAACGAGGCCTTCTCGTAAATGGACACGCGATAGTAGCTGTTCTTTGGTCATGAAACACACAAAAATACAATTGTTAACGACTCGTACATGTCAAATTTAAATTTACTTCATCTTAATTATAAGGATACACATTATATATACACTTCATTAATAGCTTACGTCCAAAGCCACGCTAACAAGTAACAGTGAGGGACTGCAGTCAGTCGATGAACAAACAGCGCGTTGGTAACGGCACTCGCTGAGATAGTGGAGATGAGATTCCGCGTCTGGTTTTACTGTTACACTTCTTCACCGCGACTTTAACTGAGTGATGTGTGAGAATTATTGAATGTAATACAGCGTTCATTTGACGAGTATCATTATCATTATCAATATACATGGAAATAAAATGGTATCCCTTATCCATTCCGTGTCCTCGCGAGATAAATGAACGTCATAACATACCCCAGAGACAATCACTCACAAGAAATCATTCACAGTCCATTCAATGCAAATAAACAAACAATAGCATTAGGAAAACAATTCAACGTTTGTTTCCTTTCGGAGTTATGATTATAACAAGGTATTTAGATGAACGAATCGATGGACGACTCTGTCTCACTCCCACGCGTGGACAAAAACTAATTCCGGATCGGTTAACAAATATTTTCATTATGATATCTTTAATCTGCGGTTACGTTGTGAATATAAATCACTGCACTATGGTAATAACCAAATATTTTATCAGCACTGCAACTCGTTACGTACCTTATCGGAGCACCATTATCTCTAAGTAAACTATCACGAGCCTAAGATAAAAAACAGTATGTGTAATAAGTACAAAATGTATCCACGCGATTAAAGCCACTGTAGCGTATGCGATAAGACACAAATTTACATATAAAAAAGTTTAATTTTGTAGAGTGTCCGCGGTCTGTAGTCGTTTCGGTCATCAATCATGTACAATTAATTCCATTGAAAACCATTTTGGCCTACAATTTTTTATACAACTTTCACTGTTTAAAGCGATAGTTCATTATCTGCGGCACTCGGAGTATCCTATAGTTAGAACTGAGAGTTGGAGTGCGAGTGCGAGTGCTACCATGTTAGTAATATCGAGATACTGTATGTGTACCTACAACGATACATTTATAAGACAATAAATGTTTTTACATTATAATTGCTTTAGATAATTTCATCAATACCGGACCTTTACGATACATTATTATCTCTTTCTTTTTTATTAAAAAAAAAATAATTTGTCAAATATGACGAAGAAAAATTTTTAAACCATTTTTTAGATGTCGATTTCTTTATTTTTTTTTGTTTAAATAACAATAGAAACTTATTTTTTAATGTCTAAAAGTCTGTTTATATAGAAAAAAGGTTTAAAACTAATCTGATTTCTATTCAAGATTTACAGTATTAAATTTGACGATATATTTATAAACAGACCGATTCAATACATTACTATAATAATATATGAAAGCACAATTTCAAGTGCAACATCAAAACCGTAGAAAGTTCCTCACGAGCAGACAGACTGACAGTTATTTATTATACAGAACTATCACGAGAGGTTATGCCATTGAGGTCGTTACGTCTCACGGAATAAGGTCTAATATCACTTATTATGTATCGAGGTAAATGGTCACTTTGATATACTTTTGTTTTCTATATAATATACATCTTTATATATAAGAATCCCGCGTGACGGTGTTCGTTTGTGTCTGTGCTAATATCCGAGCCACTGAGCCGATGCGATGATTTCTTGTAGATATGTATCGTTTGGGGCGACGTAACAAATAGGATCGTTTTTTATACATTACTTGAACACGTACTACGAGTTTATTAATTTCTAGATTCTAAGAGTTTAATAATTAAATTATAATCGATGTTAAATAGCAGATTCTATAAAGCAACAGGCGAAGTCGCTGGCTACAATTTGTTTTGTATATATATGCTTTGTTAGTTGGATTCGGAAATAATAATTATAAACCACTGTAAAACCGTGACATTTTCAATCATCTTACATATGCTTAAGCTTTGAAAGCTTTCATCTTTAGTTCTATTCCTATAGCAACAGAAGAACAGGACTAAGAGCTAAGTTAATATTGGGTTACAATTATTATCTATGTAGAATTCGAATTTTATGAAGTATTATTAATTGTAGAACCCTAAATTTATAGATTTTCATTGTAGAGTTAGAGTTCATCTTGATAAACTCAGAATTTTAGTTATTTCGAAGGACAGATAGAAGACATATGTTTATTAATTAGTAATTAAATATGTTTTTATAAAATTCAAATCGTAATATTACCTTATTAATATAAAAATAGCAATCATATCTACAAACTACTGTTAGGTGTTAGGAATTAAATTTATTAATATACAACAATAAAACCAAAACGAAACTTAGGATAATATAATGACAACGAAAGAAATATATTACATTATTATTTAGTATATTAGCACACCCATCAATTATCTGGCCAGGGTCACCGTTACTTTACATGGAACTTATAAATTCATATAACGTATATATTATATATATTGTGTACGTTTATATTGCCATGCATGCCTCACAGTATTCGTCGTTATAAGTTAACATATGCACAGTCAGCATATTATATGAGACGTGTGAAGCCGCTAACAAAACAGATCACGTATTCAAATAACCGGTTTTTATAACTTTTGTATAAACTATCCATTTGAATGCAACATATCTATTCTAACTAACAATACATTTTCATTGTACTTTGATATTTAAATTAATCATATTTAAATATATAATATTTTATAAACTTACAAGACAAACGGTCTTCAAAGACAAAGCACAAAAAAACGCATTGTTAATTTATTGCTTTATAATATTTTGTGATGTTATGCAGTTTAGTGATTTCGTGGTTCATTATAGTGCTCGTTGGGTATTTCAGTACTAATTAGGTATTGATAAGGTTACATTGTTTTAAATTGAATCGTTAAATTCAAATATATCGCACCTATGTATACTATTCTCTTTAATTCGTCATTTATAAATCATTCTTGTTCTATAGTAATTTATTTAATACTTTCCGTTAACAGTAAACTGAAGAAATTTGTATAAATATTGACCTGCGACTCGTTTGACCGGTAGACGCCTTAAGACTTAAGTGTGCCAATGGGATCACCTCCTCCAATTTGTTGAAACAAAATGCTACTTTCTCCACTAATGATATATAAACATAAACAATAAAACAGGTACTTACAGTAATAGAAAGTAAATCCGAAATACGAAGTCGCACTAATCAACGTTAGATCACGAGTCGGTCACCTCACAGTCAAAATTATATAAATAATACTAAAGTTAACTTAAAATTAACACTTGTAACACTGTTATTACACTAAAGGTTAAACGGCACATGAAAGACGTTATTTCAAATGCGCGGGTCGCGGTATTCAAGATGGCTTCGCGCGTGCGCACGACGCGCCGACTGGGATCGCTCTGAGAGTTGAGACACACTGACTCGACTCTATTCAGCCGGTGCAGCGGGCCGCACCACACTTGATAATCTATTATTTTTTATTATACACAATGTATTGTTTTGGAATATAAAACACGTAGTATATATTATATTATATACTATTACTATTTAGTATCAAAACAATAAATATGTTATTGTAATTCTATTGTGATTTATGATTCATTTCGTAAAATCATATTCTTATTGGTGCATAGAATAATATTTTGAAATAACAATATTAAGAAAAATATAAAAAATATTTCAACAATAACATAAATAAATTATTACTACGAAAACAATGTTTCATATTACTCAGTCATTGTTCAAAATAGTAACAAATATTTATCCTTATAAGTTCTAACACTGATAATGGTTTTCTATACCCGTTGTTAATTTATATATTAATTAATATACCATTGTCATATATTATAAATAGTAAAATATATCTTGTTTTTTTTTAATTTATGAAAGAAATAAACCTAAGAACCTAAATAATGAACCACTCGTTAGATTTAACTTTTAAGAGGTTTAATAACTCTTTAAGGTTGTAATATACGTGTACATCTACGGACCCGTATGACAGCAGTAATACAAGACTTATCTACATAGCTATCATTACAACCTTAAAATGGACGGACATAAAACAACAATCGGCTATCTGTAATGCGATCTTTACGTAGTGTTGCAATATACTTTGACAATAAAGGAAATTCGCTAAAATGTAGCCATTTGATAAGATCTATTCTGCCTATGTACATAATACCTAAGAACATTAACCTCTACGTTAAAGATTTAAAAAAATCTTACATGTAATACAGGCCGGCGAGAAATACTATTGTTTATATTGAGTAATTATTAAGAAGGAAGGGACCCGTCTGAGGGTAAATAAAACATTAATAAAAAAAATCTCCCTTACTTTTTTAATTAAACGTCCCGAGTAGTTATTATAATTGTTTCAAACGATTTGTAAGTATCGGGTTACTGCCCTCGGGGGCTTCACACGATTCACAAATTCCTTTCGCCCCCCCCTCGTCCCGACGGCTGCTGACATTACAATGGAATTTGAAAATATTGTAATTATAGAAATTATAACAAAATTTAAGAACCTGATTCTTTTGTATAGTGTGGATACAATTACTCTTTTCCGATATCAGGTCATCCGCGTCCCACTACTGGGAATAACTTTATTCGTATCATTATTCACTCTGGAGCGTGACCCGCCACAATACTCCACCGTAGAATGGCAGGTTACCTATAATATGTCTTGTAAGATATGCAAGATTCTTACCAGTATTTTCTTATACCGAGATAATCATGATGCAATATTTATGTCCAGGACATCGAACTCGAGACCTGACGAGTTTACATACAGTACATACAACGCGCGCGGAAGCTTTTGTACCGCTACGGCAGACGGGATCCCCGTCCCCCAGTAATGACAAACATTACACTGAACGCATAACATAATAAATTTCATTTAGGTACATATATGTAGTCATAATATTTTAAATTCAATAGTTCCTTTAATAGCAGTAAATATGAAACAAAGAGATATCGAAGCCCACGGGAGTACCTACGTAATTACATTGAAGGGTCGCTGTGATTTCCCTGAAGCGCGCGGTGCGAGAAGCCTCGCGGCAGGTGCGGTTACCACGGCTCGGCTCGGTTACCGATTAGGGCCAGGGCACATTATTATCATTAATATATATATCATTTATTATGTATCCTCTTGGTGCGTATTACTCATTTTAACCTAATTCTATATTAAAAAAAAATTATATTATTATTACTAATTAAAAAAAACAAACTAATACTAAAAATATTTTTCTTAATTAATGTTTTTTCTAAGGTAAATTTTGTATTATTTAATAAAAGTTGTTAAAGTCGCCTACACCTCAACTCGCTGGTGTACACCGAGCTTATAAATTAGTTAGAAGTTCCTAGAAGCGCTAACAGGTTCTGTCCACCTCAGGACGACGGCGACAAACGCACACACACCGCGCCCACCGCGCACACCGCGCTCACCGCGCTCACCTACGACGTCGCACGCGCTCACAACGGACACTCACTATTATTTGGAGGTCACGCACCTATAATGCATTTGACAATTGGTTGACATTCTGGGTGTTTCATACTATTACTAGATAACTAGGTATGCTTTTTAAGATTCTGTAGTCCACTAGGAACCTTTACCCGTCCGTCCGGTGCCCAGCTCTGAGCCTCTTAGAGCTAGACAGCTGTAATTCGTCGTGAACATACATATTAGCCACGGCAATACAGCGATAGAATAAAAATATTTTTAGGTTGTTTTAGGGATTTTTTTTTAATGTAACTACATATGTTATTTTATACCCCGTATATATTATAAAAGCTAAGAAAGTATAATTGTTTAATGTGAACCGAAAATAACGTCCCTCGTCGTATTTGGTATCATTTAACCAACAAAATATATATGAAAAAAAATAACGCTAAAGTGGATATGAACGTAATAAAGATAAACAAATATAAGTATAGTCAGGTGCAATAACAGGACGTGGTGTTAATGTCGAGAGGAACGTGAATAGTACGCAGAGCGCACTGCAGCACTGCAGCACTGCGCGCAGGCGGCTTTGTCACTCTCAATAAGACTTCATTTACATCGAGGCTAATAATTATTAGGACATTAATCAAAATATCACCCACAAAAGTACATTTTCATTGAAAATTTACAAATTATTAGGTTGATAATAAAGCTTCTATTTTCATTACTGTTTTTTGTTTTATTACTCCCATCTGTGTTAAGCAGACAATATTATTTGAGGTGTATGTACATTTCAACGTTTGAGCACTTAGCCACAGTAGTCATAACGGGTCGCCACAACGCGTCAGGTTTTACGATCGCCACGATCGGACAGTCTCAGTCTAAGCGGGGGTTCCGCCGACATGGCTGCGACATTTGGTCGGATGTCCTCCGATGAAAGTTAAAAATACGGTAAAATATTTTACTAACAAAAAAGAATTGATTTCATGCCGGTGTGTGTTCTCTTCATACTAATACATCCATGTATCTTTTTTAAACTTAGCCGGTAACGTCCGAATTTTTATTATAATTGTTTCTTTTAATTTCATTTTAATTGTAAAAAATAATACATATATCATAAATGACTGTAATTAGTATAAATATGTGTGTGCGTGTGCGCGTGTGTGTGTGTGTGTGTGTGTGTGCGTGTGTGCGTGTGTGCGTGTGTGCGTGTGTGTTACCTGCGGGGCGGCCGCGGCGCGCGTCGCCTCCCGCTGCAGCTGTATGATCACCCGCTCCTTCGATTTTATTTCCTCCAGCTGCGGGAAATAGAAATAAACAAATATAATAAGGCCTACAAACTGAAAAATATACAAAATCCCATCTGATTAAACTCCTCCCCGGAACTCGATAACTCGTTAGAATCAACAGTATTCGATGTCCAAATATATTCTAAGAATTATCATTGTTTCTACGCAAAATATGCAAGTTCTAACAAAGAATCGACACGTTGGTGTACTTTAAAAAATACTTTTCCCATACGGAAAAGCGGCCGGTGATAGGGAATATCTCAATAATGTTATTGAGTTTTGTTATTTGAGATTTGGTAAAATGGTTGCAGCGCCATAAGGATAACTTCACCACTTCCTTCGGTGGTAACAGACGTGACAATCAAAATATAATTATCAAAAGTACCCCTTACACGTATCTTTGTACTTATTAATTAATATACAAACATATTAATACATTGTATATTTTATAATCACTGCTCAATGTCATCGCCAACGCCATCTCTCGAGAGAACTTTGAAACTAAAGGTCAGTTTAATTAGAAGTAACAAGTAAATATTATTATAAAATTTTACAATTAAAACTTTCTTAAACATTCAGTTTTTAATAGTTCAGAAAAAAAAATATTTATATCATATAATACTTATATAGTTTAAGTAAGTAAATATATTGCTATCATAATCTTGGAAGGCGCTCTATTATAAAGATGTAAAGTAAAATAATATGATCTCGAATTAAGACAGCTACAATAAACAACCGCGTGTTCGTCTGAACACACGGTTAAGACAACACAACAATGCGTTAATTTACATATATATTTATGATCAACCTACGTCTATTACGAAGGCTGACAATTGTATGAACTATATGCCAGAGTGATTTAAATCAACAACTTACTTCCTTATTAATTAATCTATGAAGTTCTTTATTTAAATAATATTTTATACAAGTAAATTTTAGCTATATCGAAGTAGACATCTCTCTGTGTGTGTGTGTTTGTGTTTTAATGGTAGGCCGTACCAGTTGGTGCGTGTGTGCGCGCGCGTCTCTCCTCGCGGCGGTTTGCAGCGCGCTGTGCTTGGCGAGCTGCGCGCGCAACTCGGCCGCGCGGGCGCACTCCGCCGCCTGCGCCGTCTGCCAACAGACACGATTATTGCATCATTATCATATCATTATACATTCTGAACATCTCAATTATTATTATATGTATCTAGATCGGATCTAAAAGATGTCGACTATTGTATTTTTTTGCTTATACTTTTCAAACAAAATATTACAATTAAAATTATAATTTCATTATTACATTTCTAATAAAAGTTTTCTAAATACTGTTATAGCGTTTAAGTGGCTTGGCAATTTTGAAGCTTTTCTTTTAGTAACAGACGACAGATCGTCTTTACTGTGTACTCGTGAAGCCGGCCCTGTGCGCTACTTAATTGCGAAATGAACTGGAAATTATATTCTATAAAATCTTCTACTTCTACTAATGAAAATTTGTATGCATTCGTTACTAAATAATGTTGTCTTTTATTGTAGTTTTATTGCCATCGCTCGTATAAGCTATACTATTTTTATGCACCAACTTTAATAACACCAATTACGGTGTATAAAATGTCCAATCCAATCCAATCTAATCGAGGCAACTTGATGACTGCAAATAACTTTATAAACTAACACGATAGACAATTACGGTGGCAATATTTTCTTTGGGCTGTAATTGACGGCTTCACACAGTCCGTCTGACACTCCGCTAATGAGTACTGCGGTGACCTTCAACTCTGCAGTTGCTCCACTCAGATCGGTAAGAACACGCGACTTAGAATGTTCAAAATCCTTCTAGTTGTTATCTTCGTCAATTATACACTTTGTATAAACACTTCAAGTGTACTATATAATGAGGTTTTTTCATATCACAACGAAACAAATAAGAAAGCAGAATTCGCTTACGAAGTGGTTCAAAAAATTTTCAACGCGTTCAAACAATGGTTCTTTACGATTACGTTTTGCGAGTTCACCTACGTCGAGAACAGGATCTTAAAATACACAGAGACCTTCGGCTACGGATATCCGGTCATGCTCTTGAACGGATGCCAAGATCCAAATGTAACGAAAACGAAACCTAAACTTAACAGACACGGACAAACAGCCTATCTCGTCACAGCGAGCCAACTAACCGTAGAAGGCAGCGAATACGCTATAGAAGCGTTGTCAAGGACGGGAGTTTTCAAGCCAAGATCATCGGTCATTTTTGTAGTAAACGTTCCCGTCGAAGTAGATAGCTATTTTCATTTCTCAATGTTGAGACACTTTGAGTTACTCTGGAGTAGAAGAATAACAAATTCAGTCGTAGTCATTTGGTCGACTGAATTAAAAATGTATTTTTACAATCCCTTCACTAAAGATATCAGAGATGTCACTGACGTCACAGATATCACCGATCTGTTGATAAAACAATACGACGACCTTCAAGGATTTGAACTTAGATTAAGTGTTTTTCGAAAAATATATACCACCGATGAAACTGGCCCCGTCTATTGCACTTCGAGATTAGCACAGGCCGTGATGAAAGAGTTAAATGCTACTTGTAAGCCGCTGCCTCCCAGAGACACCAACACGGTGGGCGACATACTACCCAACGGGACCGCCACCGGAGTCACCGCTGACCTTCTCGACGGATACACCGATCTCGAATTGAACTCTCGCGTATTAAAGAACTCTTACTACGGTTACATTGACACAACGTATCCTTTAGTGCAAGATAATCTTTGCTTCTTGATACGGAAATCAATAAATCAATCAACATTCACCACAACGATCACATTAATCACGATAGATATGCTACTTTTCTTTATCTTTAATGTAGTGTTATTTATATTTGTGAGCGTTGTAATACGTAAAGTCGAAAGTACCATTGGAAATATCTGTGACGGTCGATCCACGTCGGAGACTGTAATAGATCTGGTGAAGTGTTTCGTTCGTCAAACGGTGGACGTGCAGTTCACTGGACCCGTCTTCAGATACGTCGTGATGTTGATAATGATGTATTCTTTGGTGGTGGACTGCGCCATTGACGTGAGTTTTGCAACTACGTAATATTTCTTCACACATATGTCCATATCTCAATTCCTTCTCTTCACAGGGCATTATCACATCGGCAATCGCTTATCCACGATATAAACCAGATATAAATACCTTGGTAGGACTATTGGAAGACAATTTTACATATGGAGTCCACAACCGCCATTTAAACATATTCAAAAATAGCTTAAGCAGCGATTACGCCGAAGCAGTGATTAAAAATATTGAATTACTAAGCGACCAAAGGATAAAAGATATTATCGAAAAGAGGGATTTCAAATATGCGTTGCTGTTGAGACTCTCAGAGGCGCAGCATATCAGCCGGAAGCCATCCAACATGGTCAACGGAAGACCGATCTATCACACAGTGAGTGAATGTCCGGTCCCTTCTTCTATCGTGTACGGATTGACTTATGGAAGTCCCTATCTACCGAAACTGGATTACATTTTAAACCACCTAAATCAAGGAGGAATCTTACAACATTGGACTCGTTCCGAGGACCATAGTCTGTACCAAAGCCATGGCAAAGTGCTATACGCCGGTGACAATAAGGAAAAAAAACCTCTAAACATAGAAAATTTCAAGGAAGTACTAATCGTATGGTCGATTGGGCTCTTTTTGAGCACTGTGGTTTTCTTTATTGAATGTTTTTTTCACGTCATTCGTAGAAAAATATCGATATTCTTCTACGAATGAAGAGCAAAAATAATAATTAAATAATAACTTTTACTTGGTTATCGCAGCTTATAGTATAAACTCCTAACAAGTTATGTTCACTGATACCTTGAGTTTTTCTTGAAGGCCCTTATTAGCAGCTTTTAAAGACTGAATTTCTGTCGTCAATCTTTTAAGTTCCACCAGTTTAGTGTTACTTTGCGGTTCTTCGACTCTGTCTGTTTTATTAATTGTTCTCAACTGTTTTTCGAGAAGATCTTCCTTCTTTTTGCATTCAGTCTTTAAATTCCTGATGGTGCTTTCGTGTCGGGCTTTGAGCGCTCGTACTTCGCCCCGCTCGAGGTCAAGCGACTTCTTCAAGGTTGCGTTGTCAAGCCTCAACCGCTCGACGAGGCCTTTCAGTTTGTTCAGAAAAGCTTCGTCGACCGAGCGCTTGTGTTCTTCCGATGCTGCGACGGTTATCTGGCTGGAGGTCGAATTGTCGGTGGACGCCATCTCGTGACGTCACCAAGTCGTATAATTCAAGAGGTCTCGAACGTTCGCGGTCTTTCGCCTTCCGCAGTTCACGTTCTGAATGCTTCGGATTGGTTTCAGGTGAATTCTGAAAATTACAATTATTGAAAATTAGTCTCGCAAAAAAAAAAAAATTACATGTTGAATATTATTTACAAATTTAAATTTGCAATTAAATTATAAGAAACTTTAAACAGCAACTTTCTTCATTAGTCATTTCTATTTTAGTAGTGAAGGTAACGCTCCCCTTCTCGGGGTTTTCCACGCCCTGCAGTTCAACTCCCTAATGGAATGCCATGGCGTGTTTACGTAAGTAGACTGAACCATATTTAGTTATTCGTACGCCTATTTTATATTCACTAAATATTTTACAGTTTATTTTATATTACAATAAACTAGGCAATATTGTTGTTTCGTTCGCATAGTTACCATGGCCATCCATTGTTCATATGAAAGTATCCGTTAAATTTTTCTTCCACGAAAAAGATAATAAAAAAGCCGTCTAGGACAATTATGATTTCATCTACTAAATATTCTTAAGAAAAATCTTTTGTAATAAACAGATGTCTCTTCAATTTTATCTTGCACCTTTGCAAAATATTTATTATCGTTATCATTGTACCATTTGCAACAGGGAATATTCAGATATTACATCTATAACAAAAATGATTACCTACTTTAATGTCGATACAGAATTATTTTTCGGGTATATGTCGTTTTATACTATTTTAATTACCCTAATTTGAATCATGAAAGGTGGTCATTACTTTTAGGTTCTCAATAATTATTTTTAGGAGTGGTGAAATTTAGTTGTACCTAAAAATGTATATTTCGAACAATCTGTTTCATATAGTTTAGTAGTATATTCTCTCTATTGTCGGCTTGAAGTACACAGCTACGCAACGCAACCATGATAGTAAGAATACGTTGCGTTTGGTAAGAAGACAAAAAACCCCATAACTTCCCCATCATCTATTGCTAGCATTCCTCCCTATTTCTGAACAACAGTACATCTGTAGCAACTAACAGATATTTTCACAAAATATAATCCAGATATCCGCACTACACACTTAGCTTAAGATAAAGTTTCATACTAAAGTCTACAATTGTGTTGATAATTTGACCGCCAATTGAGACGTTTTATGCAAATATTTGTTACTTGACAGTTGGTAGCCCTGTCAGCTGAGCGGGAACGCTATTCTCAATATTATAAGCAAGGGGCAAAGGACGCACGCAATTGTGCCAATTAAAGCGGAATTGAAGCCGGCATTCGACCTGAATCATACAATGGCGACTGTAATGTACCGTGAAATGCTATGAGTTATGATATATCCTCATTTCCGATGTCGCCATTTAAAATTAGAATATTATGGATAGGTAAGCTCTCTTTGGATAATGATAAAAGGGAATATATTAACTAAGTTTACATATATATTTTTTAATTACCTCTTTCAACTTAAAAGTTGGTAGCTCAATAAAAACTCAATTGTATAAAATATACATAATGTACATATACATACTCTTATATAACTGTGCAGGGTAGGTAATGCTTTGATTCAGGTATAACACCAACCCAACCCAGTTACGGCGCAGTTTACACTATTATATTATAGTTACTTTTTCATACGGATAATATTTTCTACTTAAATTGACATCACAAACAGATCTCAACCTCGAGCCCAGGAAAGTTATTAATATGATGATCCCATGAAACGAATCCCAAAATATCTGTGATGCAAAAACCTGAATCATATTTATAAATTATAAATATTTCCGTTTCCATTGCAGTCTTATTTCACGATTATAAATAACCAAAAAATCCCTAAATACATGTCTAGTTCATCTGTTAGTCCAGTTTATTAGTTATTTTATAAATTCCCAATGGTACTGGTACTAGGTACGGTTATTGTTATTTAATCTAACACTAAACATCTAACATCTATGATTTTCTATTCTTATCTATCTATTGTGACCGTATTACTGACACTAACACTAACACTAACACATGCACCGCGTGTCGTAAACTATTTTTGTTTCACACTAACAATATGATTTATAACTTAAAAATGGGTATTTAGTCGATTTTAGGAATGCTGTATGTTTTTTATATAATTAATACAGATTTTCAATATAATATTTTGTCTTCTATAACAAGTCAATAATAAAAGTGTTTTGAATAGTTTATTTAATTGAAGTATTTTGACCAATCCGTTAATTGTAACTGCTTAGCAACGTATGTACACAAACAATCTGTTGAAAGACACCGCGCTGGGTCGCTAACGTTACTCGGGAAATTTTGGATCAATACACTATTGATTACAAAAGTTCAAGAAGCTCTTTAAAGTGGCTTAAGGGCTAGAAAGCACAATAACGCCTAAGGCTACAAGTTTTAATTAGATGAAAACCAGACGTCACGATATGACCTTCAAAGTGGACTGAATCATGGCACCCCGCCAAGACACGCCGTCCACTGAAGAAAATAGAAATCATAGATTATTCAAGACTTTGGCTGTATATGTTTAGCAAACAGTTATACACAATACAAGTAATATATAATAATCGACATACATATATATATACATAAATATATAACGAAAAATAAATGATTTATTATAAATCGTAAAGTTCAAGGAACTGTGATCATTGCAGCTTCCCGCTTCTCAGTAAAAGTCAGTAAAATTTACGACTGATGATTCAAAGATACATTTAATTACTATTAATAGTCTCAAAACTTTCTTAACGTGAGTAAACACGGCCATTTGGTGATATTTCAACAATGTTATTAGACACTTAGACACTTCCCAAGTATAATAAAGCTATGTCAATGAATCGTTTGTATTGTTGTTCGTAAAAACACGTAAGGCGTGTAAAATCAATCACAGATTGTAATTTATATTTGTAACTAAAATTGTTAACAATAATATGATGACTTAAATATGATAATGGTAATTTCTTAAATATGAGTCTTGTAAGCTTATTTAAACCCGTATGTGTGTTGAAATACGTTTGAACTGCAATGTTCAAATGAGCTCGTGGTCCATTTTTTAGAAATCCAACTGTACAAACAGAACTTTACAGAAAACACTTAATTATATGGATTCCTCTGTCCAAAGGCGTCAATAAATTTGATTACAACCTCTTTATTAAGTGATATACATCTAATAATCAGATATCTTACAAGTACGTATGCGGTATCTAATAGATACTAATAGCTTTTACCCGTTGCTTCGTATGTAAAATGTGCACATTGTTTATAGAGAGTGACTTTTAAATCATTTCCTTATCTAATTTTTATATCATTAATATAATATTCGTTGAGTTGGCTAATTAGTTTTACACCTAAGTATTGCTTCGAATACAGACGTAGTGAAACATGTGATTAGTTTTGCGGTTGGTATACCTATCCGTATATCTATCCGTATATCTATCCGTGATATTAGTCAATATGACTCTACAATACGCCCGTATATAACATATTTGAAAGAAAATATAATTAATTGGAGACTCCTCTCCACGCCGAATTACGAAGTTATTTTGGTCCAACAATATCACGTACATTGTGGAATGTAACAATTCCGCTAAAACGATAATGTTAGTATTATATAAATATAATAAATAATTAACATTAAAACATAACAACCTTACAAAAAGAATCCTTCGTTTATTATTAAAATCACAATTTCACAAAAACATCCGAATCCGAAAAGCGTTTGATTATTAAACTCAGAACGTGCCACGCTATTCCGTTTTCCGTTTTTAAAAAAGCAACATGGCGTTTTGTAAACAAATCACACGCGTTCTAAGATTATAAATAATATAATATAAATAAAATAGAAATAACGTGAGACGGGCGGACCGCGCGGAGTGAACGTCGAGACTGAGAACTGAGAAGTTTCAGAATTCAGTGGGCGGCAGCCGGCGACCGCCTCGGCGCTAGGCGTACGAACCAGTCATCATATAAACTATTTAAACTGCCCTAATTCTTTATTCATATAAAAACATTTTTTTAAATTATGTTATTAAAATAAAATACAATATATAAAATATTTCGTCTGCTCGTAAAAAGCTTTGCCGTTTGTAACACTGGAATTGACTTTAAAATGTAAATTATTTCATAATATATATTTACCACGTTTAAAGATTACCAATGGGTACTCACAATTGTAATGAGTTTATTTGTTAAAATCAATATATATTTTGTAAATAATTGTAACATGTAGAACTTTGGTTATTTGTCTTGCATCCTACGCCGAAGGCAATTCATTGAAATAACACATGAAAGTAAGCAGTTCATGTATCTGAGTGTTCAGTGTACGTATCATTAGAACAAGACGACGAGCGAATCCCGAAGCTATTGACCTAAAAGTAACACGCGCTAGAAACAATTGTTTACTACGTCTGATACCGGGAGTTCACAGACTCGGTGAATAGTGATGGGATGTGTAAATATGAGTATCGATATTTATTAACCTTCGATAAAGGACTATAGAAGTTAATGCTATAAAATTGTGAATAATAATAAGCTAAAATAGTATCGAAGTTTCTTGTGGCTCCTGTCCTTGTCTTGTCCTTGTCTGGTGTATTAAGTATACGTGAAAAACTGTTTTTCATTAAATAATATTAAATAAGAAATAATCAGTGTAAGTTTAAATCTATAAAAAAAATCTTCTATTATAATTTTTAAGAAAACGTTTGTCTCAAAATATCGTTTTATTTGTGTCTACATTTTGATGTAACTTTGAATTAATTACAGCCCAACCTTCACAAGTAGAAACTATAACAATTGTTTTTTTAGTTTTGATCTAATGAACCTCTTATTACCCTCGAAGTATTTAGGTTCTATTAACAGAACACTAATAAAATGCAATTATTTTTAATGGAATCAAGAACAAAATATAGTATATTTATATTTTATTCCAAGAATGGTAACTTATCTCTAGATATTGAACTACAATTACATTGAACGAGATATAATCGTATGTAAATTCTACACTTGTACCGGTACTTGTATTATTATCATTGAAAGTGTGTAATTTTATTATTTACTTATTAACTATATCTTATATATAGATAAGGATCTATATTAATTCTCTTTAAACTAACGATAAAATCCCAACTCCAGTACTCGGAGGATATTCTAAACGGATGATAAACAAACTAATCTCTAGCCGAATCTCTCAAACTAAAAACTCAATTGTATAAAATATACATGTTTGATACATATACGAGTATATATGTATTACATTTCTCGTACTGAAAAACAATAAACAGTGCAACTTGATGCAGTGAAATAACGAATGTGTTACATAATTAGTGTAAACACTATATTTTGAACTGCGGATTATCTTCGATATAAAAAAGGAACGGAAAATCTGAACAACAGTTCATTGACCGAATATTCAGCGCTTAATCTAAACAAATACAAATGCTCTTGAAGTTTTTTGTCCCTTGTTATTGAAGAATGTCTATAATCATTAAGTTAAATACGATATTACTGTATGAAATTGTCTTTAAACATGTTTAACAATTTAAGCTTATTTACATAAACAATAGCATATGATTTCTGGGAAAGCACATGGAAATTGTGGGTTCTAGTCCAGGCTGTGTAAGGAGCTTTTAAAACAATACTTAGTTTAAGAAATAATAGTTACTAGTTAATAGATTATCAGACAACATCTCACTTTTGTGTTTTTATAATAGATGGCGCTATTACAAAATATGAATACAACACAGACCGGAATTCATTTATTATCAATTCGCATTGTACTTGCATTTAGATACGTTTTTGAAATTATATTTAATATTAGAACTATTGCGAAACAATGATGAAACCCCTTTTTGTTATCTTTACCGAAGGAATGACAAAGAAATTAATAGTGATATACTGCAGCCACTACTACTCGCCCAATTTTTATATATTTTGTAAACATGAAATAAATGTGAGTTGAATATATTGAACAAGTGAATTAATTGTCGGGGTAACTTTTGACTGATATTTCAAAGCAGCCTTGGCATCCGATAAAATCAAAACGTAAATGCAATTGTATAGTAGTTATTCAATTGATGAATCTTGAAGCAGTGAGCTTGAGACCGCGTCGCTTCCGCAATGATACGAGTAACATCTTCTACATAGTAAGAAATTGTATTAGTCACCATCATCCTTACTGATTTTTATTTATTTTTAATAATTGTAGCAAAACTATAATAGGTGAAAAGAAAATAACAAAACCTTATGTAGTTAAATATTATATGAAGGTTACGTTTCTAACAGTTAATGGAGGCCATCCCACTGAAAACATGAAATATTTAAAAGTTGATATTGTCAAGAGATTTCGGATAGATGCTATTTTTATAAAAGTTAAGTTATAAACGATTTATGTGAATTTTGATCTGCTATGTAAATATAAAAAGAGCTAAATATATATAAACGTATCTAAAACAAAATGTTATATGGTTGAGTAAATTCTATAACAACATATGAAGTCAAAGCCAACATGTAAAGTCCCTAAATCTTACTAGTTTATACATCCTGAAGCTCCTAGTCGAATTTTGATATTTGATGTAATAAAAATTATCAGCTTATAAGAATCATATTAATTTTAGGATACTTTTGACATAATTAAATATACATAAACAAATAGAATTCATACATTTCAATTGATGATAAATGGATTATAACTTAGAGAATCAAATGATGTCGTTGGAACCAGCTAGCTATATCAAAAGTGAAAATAAAATTTCCTTTTTTTAATTACTCAGGCTCTAAAAAGATTCACAGGTCAAATATTAAATTTTATTTAGTTACATATGTAACTTAATAAAATTTTAACATAACACATATGTGTTATGTATTCAGATATATAAAACCTATACTAATTATTTATTGTATAAGATATTTAGTTTGCTACATACTGATAATGTATATATAACATAGTCGTCCTTTTTAGGCTTTGATTAAAATAAGCTAAACAAAACGAGTATCTTCTTCAAGGCAATAAAT
This sequence comes from Melinaea marsaeus rileyi, assembly GCA_918358865.1. NCBI lineage: Eukaryota > Metazoa > Arthropoda > Insecta > Lepidoptera > Nymphalidae > Melinaea > Melinaea marsaeus. The sequence goes on along the minus strand of OU911084.1, from coordinate 31,318,161 downwards.
GAATCATCCAAAATTCCTTTTCAATACTTTATATCAGTGACGTTAAGTTACCAGCACTAAAATTTGAAATACATTCCTTTTATAAAAAATTCTAAGCAAATATCCTCGTATTTTACTAGTCAACGGTCGTGTACAGTGAAATTAATGAACAATATTTAAATTATTGTTTTAATATTTATTTTAACTTCGATACTAATAGGTTATCTCTATTTTTATATTCGTTGTACTATTTTTGAAAGATCGTTCCTTAAATAAACTTGCTTGGAACGGAAGTTTTTTCTGAGTGCCAAATATTTGACAGATGATAAAGTATATCTGAAGTCTTTAGTTTTGTCCGTCCGTGATTAGCCACTCCTATCTCGGTTATACTTAATTAGTTTTAATTTTGTTGAAATTGACATGAGAAATGTAGTTTAGTGATCTCAAAATTTATTGTGTTATTGTTTTATGGCCTAATAAGCAGGTTACAATTAATTAAGTGACAATGACGGGTCGTTCTGGCCGTGGTGTGTTTGGGAAACTTTTCTCTAAAAAACAGCACACTAGAGATGATAGGGTTACGGAGATTGGAATGCCTACTAATGTAAAACAACATATACATGTAAGCATGAACTCGGAGACGGGTATGTTAGAGGGTTTACCTTCATCGTGGCTTAGACAGTTGAATGCCCAGATATCTCCTAAAGAGCAAAATGAAAACCCCAATGCTGCGATTCAAGCAGTAGCTTTCCATAATTTTCATGTTTTGAAAAAGGAACAGGCAGAAAACGAACCATGCAAACCTATAGTGACAGAAGAGGCAATAACAAAGGAAGGGTTAGAGATGAAAAAGTTTTTAGCGAAGAAAAACGCTCACCAAAGTCAAGACTCAGACATATCTATAGGCCAAAGTAGTGAAGAAGAAGCGCCTTCGGAAACATATACCCAAAGGCAAACTATGCCCGCCACACCAACCAAAAACAACCTTAAAAAGAATGATGCCATGATGGATTTGACTGCTATTGTTGAGGATCTTACACTAATTGGAACTAAACCAGAAGAGAGTCCAATTTTGCGAAAGAAAGAATTAATGAATGCTACGCTGACTGATGAAGAAATATATGATGAATTGAAGATGATCTGTAACAAGGATGATCCATATGTACGTTTTGAAAGAATTAAACAACTTGGTGCCGGAGCTTCAGGTAATTATGTTTTATTTACTAATTAATGTATTTGACACTATTACTGACGGCATTAAGAAACATTCAATACAAAATATACTAGATGCTGTTATTCTGTTATATAAAACAATATAACTACTCTTAAAAATTTTGTACTTATATTAACTGTCTGAAAAATATACTTATATAGATACAAAAATTAGAGTTTGGCTCCGTTCAATCCAATAAGATAAGATAAGTAAATAATCAATGATTAGGTTTTCTGTAATATTATAAATGTGTTTTATGTTTGCTTTTCTGGCTACTTACCTCAGCCCTGCATATTAAGAAAATTTAAATACTAGCTGTTTCTTTTTTCCTCCCTTCGCCTCCTTTTCCATTCCTTGAGGCTAAAATATCTACATATCATAAAACATCTATTGTCACTTAAAATATAATCGGATTTATATAATCAAATATATCATGTTTTTTAATTATATTGTAAATTTATTATTGTTTTGTTATAAAAAAAAAACTAATTTTCCAGATTAAAAAGTACTAATCATGTCTTTTAATAGTAAACCAATCACGGTTTTGTACTCATCATGTATGTTAATAATTTTTATGTTTACAATATTTTTTATATATTATATAATTATTAATACAATATATATAATATAATTATTTTCTAGAGTAATAATTGGCTTACGTGCTGAGAACAATGCAGATAACTGTACCAACCAATTATTCACTTTTAAGTTCATTATAATTCATTATATAGTTTTACCATCATGTCTTTATAAACAAAATGCAAACCTTAGTTAGACAGTTAGAGAGTTGTGTATGTACTCATGCACCGTATGTTGAGTTCAATTAACAAGCCTTGTTATAATTGTTTCATATATGTATAAATTTTGTATGTTTCTCTTTTTATACATTACTATTTATTTATTTAATTTTTTTATTCTTAATATTTTAAATACTGCACTATGATATATTCAATATATTCTCTGGTATTCTTGCAATTTTAAATCGACTTTACAAATAATGACACTAAAAATGCCTAAAACAGGGACAAATAAAAAAATTAAAAAAATTGTAGATAAAAAACTAGTGTTAAGTTGGACTTAATTAAATAATTGTATACATAAACAGTGTTCTAAATGAAACACTCAAATTATAAGTTTCCCAAAACACTGACTACAATGGAGGTTAAGAAATCCTCACAACTTTATCTTGACGCAACCTTGACTATGGTCTAACAATATCTCAGTTGTAATGTGAAACAAAAAACTTATTATACACTATTGTATGGTAATAATTGTCATCCACTCACATATTATTTAACTATTTAAATGTTACAATAGCAAAAATATTTTGTTACATTTCAATTGGGACAATAACAAATTTATTATTGCTTTTATTTGTTGGGAAGTTAAAAACTTACATACCAGAGCCACAATCTATGTGACGGTAATATTGAAGGCTTGTTATATTGAATCAAAATATGTATGTTTATAATGTTTCATAGTGTTATCTGTTGCTAAAACTTATCACAGGAACCTAGGAGGGATTTTGTAATAACTTTACTATAATTTAATGCCATGCTAGTGTTTATTATTAAAAAATCTATTGATGCCAGTGAAGTATTGAAATCCTTTAGATTTATATCAAATATCCATTTATGTCACATCAGACACAATACCTGAGCCAAACTCTAATTTTTGTATCTATATAAGTATATTTTTCAGACAGTTAATATAAGTACAAAATTTTTAAGTGTAGTTATTGTTTTATATAACAGAATCACAGCATCTAGTATATTTTGTATTGAATATAGTATATAATATCATAGTAATATGGTAAGTCTACATTCAGTATTTTAGAAAAATCCGAGGAACAAGTAACAGTTCTCAAGCGATGTCCCAAAAATGTTACAACCCTTTAATTTTTACTTGGATGAAGTCGCAGGCAATGGTATGAATACATTTTACACACAAATATATACCGATATTATCCTGTGACATATATATTAATATCTAAAGCATTTTGTACACTTGTTTTCATAATTTTATCTACACATATGTATTAATCATCTCATATCATATTTTATTCAAGATAAATAACATATGAGAAATATTTCTGTTTTAGGAAATTATATAAGACCTTATTAGGCTTGGAGTTATGTTATATAATAATACATTTAATTAAGTGTTACTTTGATGTCTTCATTTTTATTTTCTCATTACCATAATATATCATTATATAATTGAGCTGAGCGTAAGCGAAACTCTTAACCGTTTGGGAGACCTTTTTTGTGTTTCGTCTCTCGTCTCTCGTCGTATTCTGGAGACAATTGTCTCCAGAATACGACGAGATAATTAGCTAAAAATTGTCTCAAGTATGTTTGAGTCGAACGCGGATGTTATAGCGAAAACAGATTGAAAAAATATTTAGCCATTCAAAAGTTATCAAGAAAAGAAGAAAGGAGAGGGGCTCAGCTCAACACCCGCCGCGCGCGGTTGGCGGATCCTAGTTAGTTTGGACTCGGTCATCATGTGTGTGTTAAGGAAATTAATATTGAAATGTTGACTATAAACACCATACTCTGACTATTTTGTATACCAAAGAATTATATCGCTGATAAGAAAGATTCTAGATTATTCTAGAGATCTGTTATTAAATGAAATGCAATAATATATTTATATTATCTAGACACAATGGGCCGTGGGTAGCTCAGATCAGATAAGTGGTACTATAGTAATCTTATAAGTAAAATGTATATAGAGCAAAACGATTAATATCCGAAAATATGTATGTTTGGTAATTGTAATAAATAATAAAGATCTGTGCCGGATAGGTTGCATGGCGATTAAAAGTTGTGGGCCCGGAGCGGAGCCGCGAGCAAAAGCTTACTTTAAAGGTCAACTCTGCCATGTAGTCCCTGCTTTCCCGTAATATACACCTCTTATCTACTAGCATTGTTACAAATACATCACATCTCTGAAGTAAAACTACAAAGAACGTCAATTGTGCAAATGAACAGCAATTGTAATAATCAGATTAAACCAATGTCATGCACTATCTGCAAAAGTCAGCATCCTTTGCAATAACTTCGAATATTTTTAGCTCGCTCTCCCAAGCTTCAATTTTATTTGTTTTCTTCTCTCATATGCCTGTTTATCAAGAATTAATTAATTTATTGTAATGTCGTAAAATGACATATTGATAGTCGCAATACATTAATAAAAACCGAAAATTGATTTTTATTGTTCTTACTTTTCAGGAGTCGTGTTTATAGCAATAGACAGAAAGGAAAATTTACGGGTGGCGATCAAGGACATCGATTTGACCAAACAGACCAAGAAGGATCTCATATTGAATGAAGTGAACGTTTTGAAAGAGTTCAATCACAAAAATCTTGTTAATTTTCTAGACGCTTTCCTTTGTTACGACCATTTATGGGTAGCGATGGAGCTACTCGACGGGGGCTCCTTGACGGACGTCGTCACCGAGGTCGTGATGAGAGAGGGACACATCGCAGCCGTCTGCCGCGAGACCTTACAGGCCATAGCCTTCTTGCACTCCAAAGGAACGATACACAGAGACATTAAGTCTGATAACGTCCTCCTCGGTATGGATGGTTCGGTCAAAGTCACCGACTTCGGCTTTAGTGCGAATATTGTTGGAGATGAGAAACGACAGACCATGGTGGGCACTCCTTACTGGATGGCGCCCGAAGTCGTCACGAGGAAACAGTACGGGAAGAAGATAGATGTGTGGTCACTTGGGATTATGGCTATTGAAATGATCGAGGGAGAGCCTCCCTATATGAAAGAAAATCCATTGAAAGCGTTGTATTTGATCGCTGCAGTTGGACGACCAAAGATTCCCAGGTGGGATAAGCTATCTCCAGAATTCCAGGATTTCTTAGATAACTGTCTCCAAGTGGATGCGGATGAAAGGGCTACAGCAGAGGAACTACTGGCCCATCCGTTTCTGGAGTGCGCGAGTGAGTTGAGGACCCTCACGCCGCTTATAAAAGCTGCGCAGAAAATTTTACAAAAAAATATGGACTGAACTGTTTAATATCCTCTTGAAATTTATAAAAAAAGTCGACAATGGCTAAGCTTTTCAGTTTATACTTATTAAATTATGGCAATACCTTTTAATTTAAATTCTCTGGCGTAGATGGAGGCTACATTATATTTTTTGTACGAAATTTCACAAAATAGTTTTGATATTAAGGCTGTAAACGTAATCACATATTTCTCTGCAGAGCGAGAGGCAGTGTCAATATTATAGTAATATTTTTGTATAATTATTGTAACTGGATTTTAGAAGCTTTTTACCGTTTTGTACAATTTTTAATACGACAATTATTTAGTGTAAGGAAAAAGTAATATAAAAAATACAAATAAGCACAATACTTTGAGAACCGCTGACTAGATGTGTTCAAATCCATTACATATTTTGGAATTATGTAAAGAGCATTCGTCTTATCGCCTGTGCGTATTAGATAACGCTATTATCTCCTTGATACGTGCTACGTGGTACGTACGTCTGCTTACTATTTTAATGACACATTTCAACAACTTGTAGGATCTCGGTTTAAAAAATATATCCTCAATAATTATTACAGTATTGGCAATTTAAATTGCACTATTTAAAATTCAATAATAATTTTAGAATGTATTGCAGTTTCTGAATTCGATTTCTATTTTTAATTTTTTTAAATGATTCAATGTTTGTATTGTTTTCCAAAAATACGAACTTTTCAAAGTGAAGGAAAACTTTTCAAGCTAGTTTTCTAACAATTGCTTATTTATAACGAACTTGACAATATTTACCTAAAATACTAATCAAGACTAAATTTTTAAGTCCATTCTAGATAGATACATAAATCTAAATCGAAAAACAATGTAAATTAGTCATTTCTAGTACTAAAGGACTGACAGCAGTGACAGTTCTAATATGAGGTAAGCGCAGTTTTAACAGATAACCAAAAAACTGTTAGATATAGTTAATGTAAGATAGTTCTTATGAAGTGGCATTTTTATATCTTTTTATATGATAGTTATATTTACTGAATACTTTCCTCACTACTAACTAATACAATGTTCAAGTAACCGTGTTTCCAAAAATCAGTATTTTTCTGACATTCCTTATACGACCGTTTATCCCAAAAATGAAATATTTTCATAGTTTGCTTCTAGATGTAAGATATGCCTAAGACTGTAATTCTCATGCTCACAATCTTTTCTAATGAGTAATCGTTTTAGTATTGTAATATGTATTCTTTACAATTTTTGTAACATATTTCTTAGTTATATTTATAATCAAATTTCATATAATATTATGTGAGAAAATTGTAATTTATAAAAAAACATTTCTATATTCTGTGCAATGATTTGTAATGTAGTTGTTTCTTTCAAATTGTTGATTTTTTGTTAGTGCGATTTTTATTTCAAAGAAATGCGGCCATTTTTAGTAATTAAGATTTAGTGTAATGTAATAATACACTTTAGATACATTTATATTAATATGATTTTAGGCGTTAGAGATAGAGATTGGAATTGATATGACATCCGAAATGTCAAATGAGTTGGAGAAATAAAAAACCCTCCACCGCGAGTGCCTGCTTTGATAACCGAGTTATACTGTTAGGTTTAAAGCATTTTGCCGCACAACGAAATTGTGTTATTGAAGCCGAGTCGCCGTAGTAAGTTCGTAGTTGTAAGTTTATACACCAATGACACTTTTTGAACATTTTATTGATAGATATTTTGCCTATTAAATTATTTTTTTAAAACTCTTGTGCCCTTTTATTTGTCCTCGTCTTTTGTAACAAAAAAAACAATAAACAGTTTCATAAAAAATATCTATATACATTTATAGAATTATTAATTCCACACATCAGTAAGATATCTTTTTTCTTTCTGCATATCTGATATAAATTTTTCTGCTTCATTCGCAGTCTTCTCTGTATATTTTGATAAACATTGTATCAGGGTCTCCTTAACCTGCGTCGCCATGACCCTGATATCCCCACATACGTACACATGTGCTCCTTGCATTAACAATTTTATTACTTCTTCACCGTTTTGAACTAAGAGATCCTGAAAACAATATTTTATATCAAATAATTAAACATTGATAATATTTGGTAATTGGTAGTTTACATTATCCTATCCTATCGTATATTTGTACCTGTACATATCGAACATCAGGGTCGCCATGTCTCGAGAACGCTGTACTTAATTTATTTAGAACGCCTTTTGATACAAAATAGTTTAATTCTTCCTTATAAATATAATCTAGGTCCGGATCACGGCAGCCATAAAAGAGCCAAACAAATCCGACATTTTCAACTTTTTCTCTTTTTTGTTCTCTCTTTTTCTCCTTTTTTATTAATTTTTCCCTCTCTTCTAGAAAACCAATATAAGGTGAAACTCCTGTTCCGGGGCCAATTAATATTAATGGAATCTCAATAGTTTGTGGAGGTTTAAATTCATTTATATTTTTGCGCAAATATATTGGTATTTTCTGACGCTCATTATTAAGACTGAGATTATCCATTAGATTCGCAATATCATTTTCGAGAATCTTGTTCTCCAACCAACTAGTCGTCAAACCCTTTCTATTGTTGCCTATGTCCATTACAGAAAAGCATATTTTTATTACAGAACTTTGACTATTAACAATTGAATACGGCCGTGGTAGCAGTCTCGGTAGATACTCCAAAAGAACACTGATAGGTGGTTTGCACGATTGAAAGATATCAAACAAATCTAATATACATATGCCTCTGTTTAAAATGTGAGTAGTATAAGCCGAAGAGCCTTCGGTGCTGCAAAGATATTCTAATACCTTTCTTTCACTTTCGTCTTTAGTATACCTAGACAACATTAATAGAAATAGCTGAAAATAAATTATTTATGAAGATTTAAATAGCACTAGAGGGTAAAGAAACAAAATTGATTTAAAATAGTTTGAGTATTTGGTGACTTTGTTGTTGTTGGATTTCATAACTTTTTTTCTTTTTTATTTTTTGAAACATGGTTGTTCTAAAATTTAATTAAACACATCATGTATATGTATTATTACTTTTTTAATGACGCCTCTCAAATCAACACATTGTGTAAATACATAATTTAAGGTAGATTTGATAGGTATATGTGGAGGGATCTTAGCTCCTTTTATCCCACTCTCTATACTGAGAATGTATTCAGCATTTGAAACATCCTTGACATGCAAGTGATTCAATATAAAGTCCACTTCGGATTTGCTATTTTGAGGTAGAATTCCTACAGTATCACCAGGCGTGAAGGTGAAGTTGTTACCCTGTAATAAACAATAGCCCTAGAACACAAGTCTGCTATAAAAACCCCAAAAAGAGTGAGTCATAGTATTAAATTGTTGAGTAACATTACATACAAGTCAGCAATGATTTTTATTAATTTACACAATTTTATTAGAAATGCAAAGACAAAAGCTGTGATGCAGTTTCTATATTATGGGTCATATAGTATTTATGTTAAATAAATCCCGATAAGACAAAACATACCGCAATATCAAATGTAATTTCATAAACTGACTTGCACCTGCTATCCAGGGTGGTCAACCTTCTCCATTTATCCATAGAGGCATAGAAAATATCACTCGCACCAAATGGTAGTGGTGGTTTCGCCCCTTCATACATAGTTTCAGTGCTCTGGATATTATAATTAATATGATGTAACTTTCTTAAACTTAAGTAATATTACTATAGTGTTTTTATCATAAACATTTTTTTGGATAATAGGAAAAAATATTTAATTGCTAACCTTATTTTCGGTGAATTTAATATTTAGCACGTTGTCCTTACATTTTGGCAATCGAAGAGATAAACTAGTATCTAGTGAATTTAATATTTCTTGAAAATATTGAAACCCAACCATTTTCTCTCAATTCAACAAAAACATAATTGCGCTCGTGTAATAATGCACCACTGAACTCTAAACGAATTATAATACAAAATTCCAAAAATAAGAAAATTTGATTTATTATTATGATAAATGTCAGAGTCAAATTGACTTATAGTTGCGACTTGCGGTAGAGAAATCAGTCTTTGTCCTTTATATTATTAGTCTTTTGACAGCTCGACGATTGACATGTGTAGTGATGTCCTCAAGATTCTCGAATGCGATACCATTCCGATTATAGTACTATCATTCATCGAATTACGTACCTGCCAACGTAACCGTAATAACAAATATAGAAATTTTATTTTGTATTAGTTTTTTGAAAATAAATGTAAACCCGTGTGATTTCGTCTGTATTTATTATAATCATACCGTGATATTACATTTGATAATATATGTACAGAAGAGCTAATCATTAATATTACAGAAGACTACTCATCGGACGAATCTAATATAAAATATTATTCTGACGATTCGTGTTAATAAAATAAATTAAACTGTCCTACTTGTTTTATTTGTATGCCATAAACTAAGAAGAAAATAAAACTTTATATAATGTTATTATATAAAGTTTACATGTACTTTATATTTAAATAACATATTAATTACACCTTATTTAACATTATAGAAGAGTTTTTCTTTAGCAGATATAAAAGTCGTAGCATTGTTTTTTACTGATTATTTGTAATCGGTGACATAATCATAATAATCATTATGAGTGGCACATCACTAAGTGGGCGGTACCCTTCCATGAAGTACAATATTATTTGTATGACATTTTGAAGTAAACAATATAGAACTTCATGGGCGTGAGCTGTCAAAAGACAATATAATGGACAAAGTATAAGGATTTAATAAACGTGTGCCAGAGATACAAAATAGCTCTCAAGTATAGCTGCCACATTTGTATCTACATTTATTTCAATATAATCAAAATCAACTCTTCCATTAAGATCCTCATCTGAGTGCCTCGCTTGAAGCGGAATTACAATTTCCGATATATGTATCTCTGCGTACAAAAAGACGAAGAGAAAACAACGACAATTCAGAGTTGAAGGATTTTAAAATGAAATTTTTAATATGTTCAAAGATCCTAAAGGTGAACGACTTTTACTTTTCAAATCTTTAAAATCTGCAAAGGAGTTGTTGTCGCAAAACGAAAGGCTACGGGAATCTGTAGAATTCATGTCTGCTAAATACGATGAAGTAGTAGATGAACTAAAGATGGCTGAAAAGGAACGAGCTGAAGATAGAAAGTACATTAGTTACTTAGAAGGAAGAATTAATATCCTAGAAAAAGATCCCGATTTTCTTCTTTGGGATTTAAAAACATCCCGGTAAAATCAAAGGACACAAAGTAAGACCCCGTAAAACTTTTGTTAGAAACCGGAAAGTCGGTGAGTTCTAGCATTCATACCAATGATATAAAAGATGTTTTTCATCAATAAAACTATCTTCGTTGAATTTAACTCTGTCCTGACAAAAAAAATATTCAAAACAGGCTTGTTGCTTTTAAAAAGACCAAAAGTGGAGAAGAAAGACTAAATACCACTCACTTAGGAATTAATGGAATTAAATTATCAGTCGACAATTCTGATAATATTCCATCTAATACTAGAAAACTTTTCGCCGTCACCCGTGAAGTTGCTCATACTCACAAATTCAAACACTGCTAGATTTCTTACGGTAATATAGATATCGAGATGAGATAGATCTCACACAAGATGATGGTACGGATGGCACTCAACGGATCCACATACATTCCAGTTCTTAAGAACTCTTAGGCGGAATTAAAGACGAGATTATAATATGACTAGTATGTAAACCTTACGCACTTCTTAGTCGTCTGACTTTTCATTACACCCTCAGTGTTAAAGCTGTATCTTTAGGCTCTGTTTGTATAAGTTATTGAGCGAAGTGAGTGTAGCGAGCGGAGCGCTCTACTGGAGACTTTTTCACATTCTTTGTCACGAATAGGCTCGAAAAGTACTTGACGGAAAATTATGAAATTTTGCAATTATTAATAAGAGACACATTAGGTGATGGTTTTAAAAAATATAATTATTGAAAAATGTCATGTCGTTGAGGTATAATCGTCAAAAAACTGATATTTCATTGAAGTCATTGGGAAAAAAAAATCGTTCGAAAATTTTGCTTTACAATGACATTGTCCAATAAGACATTACACTGGGCTCGCTTCGCATAATATGCAAACGGCACTCGAGATATCGCGACAAATAAAAGTCTTCTATGTCTGCTCAAATTCAAATCGCAACTCATCAGGTAAAACATGTAAAAATAATGGATACTATTAACTAAATTAATGATGAATTAGATACCATGTCAGTGCAACTCTGCATACTTAGATGAAATTGAAAGTTTAACAGTTATTTTAGCGAATAACTTCAAGTGTTCTTTTAAAATAATCCATCAAAATATCAGAAGTATCCAATGTAATATGACGGACCTTACAACATATAATTCAAGAAGCAAAGTAAACTGGAATATTATAATATTACCGGGTATAACTACTGTTTTACTGCTAAACATACATCACAAAATGAGGGAGTGGTATTATATTACAAAAAACATATTCAAGTTACAACCAGGGAGCCATCTCTTACAGATGCGAATTGCTTATTTTCGGTTATAAATAATGAAATATCATTAATATCAATTTATCGCCCACCTTCAAAATACAATATTGATAACTTTATGTCATCACTAGACCAGTGCCCTGAAGGCTGTTCTTCCTTTCTAACTGTTGTAATAACTGGAGATATCAATCTCGATATCTCCGACTCGTCCACTGACGGTCGTATCAATAGGTATGTATTATGAATTATTGACTTCTCATGGATTACTTTACTGACCCTGTCCAAACTAACTTTCAAACTGTGTTGTTAAAAGATAATGTTAATGACGTTACAAAAACACACAAAAGTTGTAAAAGTAACTAATAGAAAAATAATAACTAAGCATTGGATTCTGGTCTTGATTCTTGGAGCCTGGTCTTCTAAAATATATTAAAAATAGAGACAAACCACACACTAAATGCGAAAAAACATCCTGATAGCAAGAATCTTGAAATTTATAAACGTTATAGGAACCATTGTAACAACTTACTTAAAACACTTAAAAATAATATGAAATACGTGAATTACAAAAAAAAAATAAAGCAACAAAAACCTACAGAAAACAATAAAGAAAATAACAAATACTCAAAACAGAAATAAAAGCATCCCTAAAGAATTATTAAACATGGAAATTTCTATAAATAACGTTAACCGTATTAATAAGTAGGTACGTTTCGGAAATAGGTAAAATATTAGCGAAGTAAATACCTTTAAATTAAAATACTACTAAATTACATTTTAGTTTAACCAATAATAATAAAAAAATTATCTTCTTTGGTTTTATTACCACCTACCGAATCAGAAGTAAATACGCAAATTACGAAAGTAAACCTTACAAACAATTGACTCTACCGGTCTTAACTCACGTTTGTAACTTAGCGCTCTCTGCGGGTAATTTTCCGTCTTCTTTTAAAAAGTCTGTCATTATATCAATTTTTAAATCTGGTGATCGTTCTAACATAAACAGTTATCAATTTGACAGCACTCTCTAAAATACGTGAGCGTTTGATTAACTCCAGGCTGACTAACTAACTAATTACTTATCTAGAAAATGTTTTGTTTTCTTTTTTTTTTTTTTTTTATTTTTATTATAGCAGGGCAAACGAGCTTGCGGGTCACCGTTTAAATGTGATCACCGCCGCCCATGAACCCATGAACTCGCCCATGAGCGTCGCCGGCCCTGGAAATAGGAATATATGCCTTTTTAGAAGGTACCCATGTCGTATCGATCTGGAAATACCGCCGAAGGAAGTTCGTCCCACATCCGAGTGGAACGTGGGAAAAAAGTCCAAGAAAACCGCACAGTGGAGGATCGCCACGCATCCAGGTGGTATAGATGGTAAAGGAGGCGATGTCGAGCTGTGCGGTGGTGAAATTCTGCGGTAGGCATCAGATCGAATAGTTCTTTGAAACACTCCCCGTTGTAAATGCGGTAGAAGACGCACAGAGAAGCAACGTCTCTAGGCACGTTCTCAGAGAACTGGGTCCCCGACAATCCGAACTGCTCTCCGTTGTACGCGATCAAATGGTAGAAGCTGATATTGGGATGATCCGGACCAGAGATGAGAACAGTACTGTGTGTATGTGTGGCCGGACCTGCACCTTATAGAGCGCAAGTCTTTGGCCAGGTTTGAAATAGTGTCTCGCTCTATTGATCACTCCCAATTTCATCGAGGCCAACTTGGCCTTGTTCTCCAGATGACCACGAAACTGACAGTCGCTCGAAATGTCGAGAGCGAGTATTCTGATACTTGGCGAGGCAATAAGAGGAGTGCTCTCGAAGAGCGGTGATACAACAAATGGGGTTTTCTTAGTGGTAAACGCGTAAACCTGTGTCTTTAGGGTATTGAACTGAACGTGGTTCAGTTCACCCCACTCAGAGACCATCCCCAGGGAGGTCTCTATTGAAGACACTAGTTTCTTTCGACACTCTTTTACGTTTTCCCGAGAGAGGCCTGCACGACCGGAATATACCGCATCCCCAGTGCTGTCATCCGCATAACAATGTATGTTGGAGATATCCAACATATCATTGATGTGTAGGAGGAACAGAGTTGGGGATAGCACGCGGCCTTGGGGTACACCAGCATTCACGGGCTTGGGGTCCGAGCAAAAACCGTCGAGAACGACCTGTATGCTCCGCCCAGTGAGGAAGCTGGTGATCCACTTGCATAAACTCTCGAGAAGCCCATAGGAAGGTAGCTTCGAAAGAAGCCCCCTGTGCCATACACATTCGAAGGCTTTCGCCATATCTAGACTAACTGCCAGACAGTCTCCCTTGTTTTCAATAGCAGCTGCCCAACGGTGCGTAAGATATAACAGAAGATCACCAGCCGATCGACCATGGCGAAAGCCATATTGCCGGTCATTGACCAACTGGTGATCCTCGAGGTACGTTCGGAGCTGTTTATTGATGATGCTCTCCATTACATTGGAGAGAAGAGAGGTAATGGCGATAGGTCGGTAGTTAGCTGGGTCCGAGCTATCACCTTTTTTAGGGATCGGATGGACAAGGGCACGCTTCCATGAGACCGGGACTACGCCTTTAAGGTAGTGCCGAAACAGACGCGTTAGCACCGGAGTCTAATCAGGTGCTACGAACGTGGAGCACGTGGACGTGCTCCACGTGCTCTGGAGCACCAATGGAGCAATGCCATCCGGCCCACTCGACTTATAAACGTCCAAGGAAAATAGAGACTGCCTAATAGTTTTCTGCCGAAAAACTTTTTCCGGCATTGAGCTCTGACACCGCGGGATGATAGGCGGTGTCTTCCCCTGGTCGTAGAAAGTCGAGTTGGAGACGAAAAGAGTGCCCAGGAGATCGGCTTTTTCTTTTGCCGTATGGGCCAGAGAGTCATTCCCCATGTGCAACGGCGGTAGGGACGGCTAGCTAAAGTTGCCCAGAGTGGCCTTTGAAAGCGCCCAGAATTTACGCGTGCCAGGCGGGTACTTTGCCAGCTGATCCCCAATTTTGACGAAATGCTTGAACTTTGCTCTAGCGATTTGCCGTTTGAAGAATCTGGAGGCACGATTATATTTCCTCTTCAGAACTCTAGAGTTCGGATCCTTAGTGACTAACGCATTGGCCCAAGCTTGATAAGCCTGCCGTTTGCCAGCTGCTGCAGCCCTGACAGACGCATCAAACCAAGACCGCGATCTGCCACCAAGTGGTACCACAGAGCTTGGTACAAATAGTTCCATGCCCTGTAGTGTCACATCAGCTACAGCCGCAGCGTAGTCACTAGAATCATCGGAAGGGAAACAAATTGGCCCCCATGGGTAGGATGCAAAAAAGGACCGCATTCCATCCCAATCCGCTGACTTATAGTGCCAAACGCGTTGAGTCTCAGGTCTTGTGCGATACCAGACAATGATCAGAGGACCCTAACGGGTGTGCTTCTTGACCAATTGGGACAGACCATTTGCCAGAGCAAAGTCAAACACAGATCTCCCCGCGTAGTCAGTGGCACGTGACCCTAGCCAATCGGCATGGTGCGCATTGAAGTCCCCGAGGACTACGACTTCGGCGGAGGGAGTCTGTGAAAGCAGATCGTCAATCTTCTCTCCGGATTCTCTCACTCACCGACGGAACATAACCAAATGAATTTGGTTACTACACGTCGGTCTTCTGTGAGAGGGTGGTCCTTCCCCGGTCGAGCCAGCCCAATACGATCTGCAGTCAGACAACTACAGCTAGGCTCTACCACCTACAAACTACAAGTGATAAACGTTTTTCCCCAAATCAATACGGCTTTGGGGCTAATAGATGTACGGACCAAGCCGTTCACGAACTGACGAACTATATCGTTTCAAATTTAGATGCAAAAAAGAAATCGGTAGCAATATTTCTGGATCTAGTTAAGGCGTTTGACACTGTGTCTATTCCGATTTTATTAAATAAACATGATACTTTAGGTATGCTGAACAATTAAAATTATTCATAAATATTAAGTTTATCTCACAAATAGAACACGTTGTGTTAAAATTGGTGAATACTTTAGTAATGAGGCTTCGGTTATTTTTGGTGCTCCTCAGGGCAGTGTCTTAAGACCAACACTTTTAATAAAAACGATCTCTGCAATTTAAAACTTGAAAACGGACCTATCGTTAATTTTAAGTTTTTTAGTTAGCAGACGATACGGTTCAGTGCTGATTCGTGTCCTGAAGTCTCAAATTACACTCAAATGGGCTTAAATGTTGTGATTCAGCGGTTAAGTACAAATAAATTAACCTTAAATACTGAAAATGAGTTGGTAGCCCATTGATGGTTGTTGGTTGGTGCTAGTGCTAATAGTACAGGTATTAGCTTGTGTCTCAGAATCCCAGACGAACCAAATAAAATATCTTGGTATAACTGTTCACTACAAATTATACTTTCTTCCCCATATTGAATGTATAACTTCTAGACTGTGCAAACCTATAGATGTCTTTAAAAAGTTAAGTCGCGTGGTGGACCAAAATCTCAAAAAGAGAATATATCTATCTTTATGCCAATCTATAATAACTTATTGTATTAGTTCATGGGAGGGGGTTCCTCAAAAACCAACAGTGAAATTACAACTTTCTCAAAGATCGATTTTAAAAGTAAGCTTTTCCTTGCCCTTCAGATTCTCAACAGAGGAATTATATAATCTGTGTAAAATACTTACGGTTAGACAACTTTTTATTTTACAAATGATTCCGAAACAACACTCCCATTTAACATATGTCCCCGCGCAAAATAAACGTCACAAACAATACTAATGTACTAGAAAAAAGTTCAACTCCTCTCTCAACTCTTATAAATTCTTTAGCTACCTCGGTCCCCTGCTTTCAACAAAATAAGTAAGTCAATGATTATTTATTCTTTAACTAAACATTCGTGCAAAGTTACAATTTCTGAATGGCTACTGTTACCATCGTCTTAAATCCCAAATAGTGCTGGACAAAATAATAAAATAAATATATATCTATATATACATACATATATAATTACTATACACGCGCACACACACATCCATATTATTATCCACACAACATATTTTAATTATTATTAGGATATACAAATACGCGCACATAGTAATCACAACACTGTTTCATTACTTCTATTTGTTTCTCTCAGCAGTTAATCTCCATCGCTAACAATCTTCATTAAGCCTTGTGTACTCGCGGGAAGGGTCTGGTGCGCTATCATACAGGTCTCCTACAACTGCCGCCAGGCTATCATGGACATAATTCCTTATTAGTTTTAATTATTAATTACATACATACATGTTATTCGTTATTGTGATTTGTAATCTTAAAGCATTGTTAGAGCAAAAATAAACCTATTATTATAATTATATAGTTTTCACGAACGAACTTTGTTCGTTCTGTATTGTTTTCACTTTTCTAGGATGGATGGATGTGTGTCTTTGGACAGGAAACAATTTCATTACTGTCGAGAGATGGCGCTGTTTATAATTTACTGATTTAGTTTATTTCCATATTTAATTATGTTACTATTTTGTATTATTATTAATCACTCTTTTTTGTAATTTTTTAGTAATTATAAATAAACATGTATTTAATAAATATAGACATAGATAATAATCGATTTAATAGACAAGGATAATAATCATTTTACTTAAAAATCTATTGTTTTTTTATTAACATTTATAATTTCGTCAAAGTTCGTTCGGGAAATACCCTGGGTATTTGCATCTTCTCTGGTTTAATTTATTGTTACTTGAGAAGCACACAAACTCCACACAAACAAAGTTGACTTTAACGCGATCGAGTTGGTAAAAACACTCGCAGTTGGCACATTGTCTATCACAAAAATATTAAAAATAAAACTGGGATTTGATATTAAATAAATAATTTATTTAGACAATATGTTTATAGGCTAATAATAATATAATATTAAGATAACAACTAATATACTTTCTTTATTACGCTTAAAGTACTCCGCGTGTAACGCCATAGCAATACGTAGTAGTGTGATATCAAACTGAATCCCTCACAGCAGCTTCAGCATAGCACATGATCATATATTTATTATCTACACATATTAATAAAATGTAGTGTCTGTTTGTTTCCAAATTAACAGCTTTTTACTTAATATGTGTGAAAGAACACATGTTACACAAAAGAAACAATATTAAACATTTTGATATCTGTTTATCTGTTTGGATAATCTCTGAAGAGGATGAACCGATATTAACGCGACTTTCAATAGTGATATTATAAGGAGTAACGACCACAGTCGCGGGCGCGGCTAGTGTTCAGTCCGTGCAGTGGTGTCAGTGTTCCCTGGCTATGTCGGAGAAGGCGTCCAGTATGTCCTGCGTGCTGAGCGGCAGCGCCAGCCCCGCGCCCGGGTAGCACGCCGCGATGCGAGCCTGCAACGAACGTCACGATTTAGTATCAACATTGTAATGGTAAATATATTTCGTGGCCATTTTATCCACAGGGATCGTGTCAGTGTCGAGGCCGTCGATAGGGCCCGGGTCGGTTTTGGCAGTCTGAAGGCCTCTAATTATTTTACTAATAAAAGATTGTCTTTCGGATTATTTAACTTATTTTATTACTCTTTAATACTATCATTGAAATGCTCGATTCATTCATAAACCGATCGATAGATAGTGAGTGCAACTCGCGCTCGCGCTCTGGGCTTTAGATATATTGATAATGATATTGTTATGTTTGTGTCAGTATTAGTAAAAATGCAAAAAAATATAAATTGGGAAGAGAAATGACCAAGTCAACTTTTGACGGGTCAGCAGCACCCGTCAAAAGTTGCATATTTTTATTCTCTTATTTTATTTTTATTTCCTATCATTACTTTGGGGATCCCTCCCGCCCTCCCCTTAGTCCGAACCCGTTAGTATTTCTCAATAAATAGCCCTAGAGCGTCCAAGCTCCCATCTGTACCTGCAACGCCACGTGCTGCGCTATGAACTCCTCCTGCATCGCACGCCACACCACCTGAAGCAGCCCGCCCTCCTCGCTCAGCTGCTTCTCCACGGTGCGGTACAGCCGGTGCAGGGACTTGCGCACTGCCAACGGACGAGGCGTTTGATGTAGTTCATAAAAGTAACGACCCGCTCGCGTTAATAACCCTTTAATAACAGTGAGCGTCGGCGCGGCTCACCCTCGTGCGCGGGGTACAGCGCCAGCAGACGGCGCAGCTCGTGCTTGCTGAAGGCGGCGCGGTAGCACACCTCCTCCTCGCGCAGCCCGCCCGCCACCGCCTCGCCCACACGCTCGAAGAACTGCGCCAGCCGCTCCAGCGGCCGTCCGAAGTACTGCGTGACGTAGTGGCGCAGCGCGTCCGCGTAGCGCGCGCGGGCGTCCCGCCGCAGCCCGTCCAGCGCGCCCACGCGTAGCGCCGACACGCACGCATGCAGGCGGTGGTAGTTCTCCATCTGCACAGCGGCGCGCGGCGTGCGGGGGTGCTCCGCGAGCTGGATGGTGCGCAGCATGGCGCCCGCCAATGACAGGTACCAGCGGTCCAGGTCGGCGCGCCGCCCACGCCCGAAGATCGACTCGCAGACCGCGCTCATCTCTTCCAGCTCCGGGATGAAGCTCAGGATGCCGCACTTCGGCTTCTTTGCCGCCTGTGGGTTCGGAGCACTCCGTGTTTATAATGTGGGAATATAGATTTTACATTATTTAGTATATATAAATATAAATGTATGTAATGAAGTGTGACCTGTTTAACGGCATCTGGCAGAGCGGCCAGTCTGTCGGCCACGGCTCGGTCGGCGCCTCTCTTGGCGGCCACCGCGACCGCCGCCAGCGCCGCCCGTGACCAGCGCGCTTCCCCTCCGCTCCCGCTCACCTCCGCCGCCCCCTCACCCCCCTCGCCCAGCACGCGACGACCCACGCACGCGAGGGCCCGCATCGCACCACTGTAACACGGGCTAATTAATAAAGGCTTCTATTGCAGCAAGGCCATGCGATTCTATCATTTATAACATTGACTGTTTTTAGTTTCTATTTTGTTTTCCTCCTAGGAAACAACTACTTTTTCAGTTCGAGGCATAGAATTATATATGATGAATATGACGCTCAGCTAACCACGCCCCCTCACCATGGGGCGAATTATAATATTATAGACCCTGAATTTCTCGACGCTTTTCACCGACTAAGTTTGTACAAATATATAAGTAGGAGTAATATTTCTCTACACTGACTAGGGCTCGTGTTTCTCGATGGTCCCCACGAGCCCCACCAGCTCGGTCTCCAGCGCCGGGAACAATTCCCCGAGCAGTCGCCTCGTCTCGCTCGCCCCGCGCCTCTGCTCGCTTCTCTCTCCGCCGTCGCTCTTCTCGCTCCGCTCCCCGTCGCTGCCGTCGCTCTGTGCATTTTTTAAATATAAGCTATTGCCAGTTTACCCGATAATATAACCAGAGTGATCTCTTACCTTCACATCTACATCCAAATAAAAGAATTGGGAACAAAAATCTTGTTCCGCGTTGCAAGTTGACTCGACCATTGTCAATACCTTAAGGACATAAAATAAGATCTTTATTCGTATATCGTTAATTTAGTTTTGCAATATTCATTTACAATAATTATTCACATGGTCACTGTCGGTGTTACTTGCGGCCATCTTAAGTTAAAATACAACACACAACCTCATCGAGCAGCTCGTCCACGCTGGAGCCCCCGAGCAGGGCCGCGCGCGCCGCCTCGCACCACGCACGCGCCTCGCGCTCGTGCACGCGCGACCACGTGCTCACGTACACCTGCACGGACATTTATATAATATATGATAACCTAATCACAAACTTGCAGTCTTTTTAATGATTTAGTTTAGTTTAAATACCTTCACGAGACCATCGTAGGCCTTGTCGTCCATGTCCTTAAGCCAGCGCATGAAGGGCGCGTAGGGCGCGAGGTCGGCGTGGTGCGGGCGGCGCGCGGCGGCCGGCGCGTGCGCCTCGTTGGCGAGGTGTATGAGCGCGTTGTTGAGGTGCCTCGCCAGCAGGGCCGCGAGCGCGTCCCGGGCGCGCGCCAATCGCCGCAGTCGCTCCCGCACCGCGCCCAGGCGCAGACGCGCCGCGCCCGCGGTCCGCTCGCCGCGTAACGCGTGGCGCAGCGCCTCTGCCGCGCGGAGGGCCCGCGTGCGACCCTCCGCACTGGCGAGGGACAACTACGATGTCAGAGATAAAACATATTAACCTTTATTTTATTATATGAGTAACAAAATAAAACTACATAAATATTACCTCTGAGAGTGAATCGAGGTCCTTAAGTGCGGGGTTGTCGAGCCACTCGTATATTTCTGTGAGCTCGAGGAGCAGAGCGCGCGCCGCGGCGTCCGCCCGCGCCGCCCCCGAGCGCGCGTGCAGCGCCGCGGGCGCCGCGCGTGTCAGCGCCTCCAGCTGGGACAGCCGTGCCGACAAAGCCGCTCCCGCAGCGCTGCCCGCTTGGATACAATTAGACATTTATATAATTGGAAGTTTTTAATTTTTGTCTTTTCCTCTTCTACAACTACAATCCATCTTTTATCACATATTACTTTAACTCTAGTTTTATTGCAATTGATAATAATATATGATATGATAAATTGATATCTGGAAAATCTCTCATGTTTAGAATAAACAAATCTATTTCTCATTTCCATGTTATTCTTATTACTATTATACATTCTAATTCTATTCTAATATTAAATTCCAATATTAAATATTCTTATTACTATATCTTAACCTTCATTGCTATTTTAAGTTAAGTATATACTGTATACCTTTGAGACTAAAGTCAATATACACATGATGTACAACTGGAGAAATTAATAGTATTGAACTATACCATGTCAAGTCCTAGAGTACCCATTTTTAAATGACTCTTATAAATACATTTGATAGTAGTAGTGAAGTACCTTCAAGTTTGGATGCCAGTTGTGCACCGCCCCCTTCTGTTGCAGCGGCAAGCATCCCCGCCACATTGAGAGCATCGAGTCTTGCCAGTCTATCTCCGAGACGTTTGACTCTTCTCTCTGCGTCTGTGTCATCTGGTTCAGTGTCTTCTAACAGTGCTGCTAGAGCCGCGTCTGACGGTTGTCCCACACCTACAGGAGGGACCGCCGTCAATGCAATCTGGGTTAATCGTGTCAATGCTGACCTCCCATGTTCAATATTGCTAGTCCATGACAGAGTTTCTCCTCCTGCTTCTATGTTTACTCCACCCTGTCATTAATCATGCCTAAATGTAAATAATCATGCCCAATGACAAATAATTTTATATTAACATAATATGCACAAAGATAAATATGACGATGTTATGGTACAACTTCGTTTCAAAAATGAAATGATATAAAACTTTATCCCTATTGTATTAGATAAAATATTTACAAATACACAAAGGAAATAATAACAAATAACTAACAAAACTATGATTAATTCATAATACTAACCGATAAATCAGTTTTGATCTTTATAACGTGCAAAGGCCAACAGCGTAGACGCGAGTTGCCTTCTGTAAGAATTAACGTTCCACCTTCTACACTTAGTTTTTGCGCTTTACCGTTGGATGTTATAACGTCAATAGTCACAGAAACCTCTGGACCTGTTGAACTTCCCTCTTCTATCTTCATCTTTAATAATTTGACTTCAACAAGCGTTACGCCTACTTCGTTATCAACATTATAAGGAACTTTGTTCCGTTAATGAACATTTCATAAAAGAATTTATTTACTTATCAATATAAATATAATGTTTTTGCATTTATATCAAATTAATATAATAATATCAAAATATTTCAGTACCAAAAATCTAAGTTTTTGTCAATAACAAATTCATAGTTAAACGTCAAATGAAATGTCACTATACTATACATTAATTAGTATCAAGTGTCAAGTTCAATAAACAGAAAACATGGTCATAAATGAATTATTATATTGAATTTTTCTCATTCTTACGTGTGACTCCATTTTATACATATATAAGTCAAGAAAAAAACGCGAGAACAATCGAAATACATAGGCGCGATTAGTAAACATAATTTTTAAAATAATATATTAATTTCTCTAATAAACATTTTTTTTTATGTCCGCTGTCCGCTGTCCAACGGTGTGTAAGATATAACAGCCGATCGATCATGGCGAAAGCAATATTGTCGTTTAATGATCAACTGGCGATCCTCAAGGTAGTCGTTAGAAGTGTCTGTTAATAATGTTTTTGGAGAGATAAGGGGGAATGGCGATAAGTCTGTAGTTAGCTAGATCCGAGCTGTCACATTTTTTAGGTATAGGATGGACAAGGGCAGACTTCCATGAGACCGGGATTCCGCCTCGATAGGAGTACCGAAGTAGACACGTTAGAACAGACGTCAACTCAAGGGCATATGTTGGTAGCACCGATTGAGGATTGCCATCGCGCCTACTCGTATTATGAACGTAGTTGAGGAAAATAGTGACTGTCGGATAGATTTTTGCCGAAAAACTATTTCTGACATTCAGCTCGGACAACCGCGGTGATACAAAAGGACAGAAAAGATAGTCCGAAGTAAGGAATCACAGAGAGACAGAAGAGAAAATCACAGGTGTCACAAAAAGACAGAAAAGAAGGCCCGAAGGAAGGAATTTTAATTATTAAAAATGCTTAGGTAAGTTTTCATTTGTGATTTCAATTCAATATGTAGTACTGTGCAGTAGTAGTAAACAGAAAACGTAATCAGAAAACCAAGTAAGTATAATTATATATAAAATTTGTATGTACATACTTCTCGTAGTATTATCAAGAACTTTATTAATAAACTCTTACAATTAAAACTGAATAAATTAGTGTTATGAAATAAAAATACCATTATTGTTGGTTATTGATATTGGGTTGGAACCGCGCGTAGTGGTTACGATAGCTTGCTAGGCAAGTACGGTGATAAGAGAGTAAATGAGGCTGGAAAGCTTATTTTGGAATTTTGTAAGGAGAAAAAGTTGTTTGTGGCAAACACGATGTTTGGTCATAAACAAATTAACATGTACACATGGGAGCGAGCGGAAGAAAGAAGTATGATTGATTTATTCCTAGTGGATCAGCGTATTCGAAGCCAAGTTATGGACACGCGAGTGTTCAGGGGTCTGATCTGGGAACGGACCATTATCTAGTCGTTGCTAGAATAAGAGGTCTGTTTGCAGGTTGGCGCAGCCGTACGCCGTGTCCTAGCTTGGAGTCGAATTATCGCATAAGAAGCTGAAAGCTTCAAGATCCACCGATCAGAGAGGAATATAAAGAAAGGGTTTCCAAGAAGCTTGAAAGCTGTGAAAATGAAAGTGCTGAAGTATGCTGGCAGAACCTTAGGAATGGTATGGTGAAAGTAGCGACAAAGGTATGTGGTAAAAGGAAAAGAGGTTTTAGTAAAAAGCGCGATGAATGGTGGGATGATGGAGTGAAAGACGCCGTGGAGTTAAAGAAGAAAGCATGGCTGGATTATAACGCCTCGGGTAAGGATAAAAGTATGAGAGAGATAAGAAAAAGAGAGTACGAGCTGCAGAAGCACAAAACGAAAGCACCTATAAAAATGAAGCGTGAAAATTCTGAGAGAGTAAGGGATGAAAGGTTGACAAACAACTTCCTGGAAAACACGAAGCTTTTCTGGCGAGAAGTTAGTGATTGTTCGGTAACCTGTAGAATGAAAGAGGAGCCTTCGAAGAGCGGTTTTAACAACAAAAGCACACGTTTTGCAGCGGTGGGCGGAATTCTACAAGGAGACCTATGAATGTGAGGACGCCTCGGCCTTCAGTACCAGCGAAATGCTGAGTCCGGATGTAGCCGATGGTGAAATCAGTTTGGAAGAAGTGAAGAACACGATTCGAAGCCTGAAATGTGGTAAGGCTGCGGGAGCAGATGAAGTTACTGCCGAGATGATCAAATATGGTGGGCCATGCGTCTTGGACTTGTTCTGGTTTTTGTGCAATTTATGCTGGAAATCAGGAGAGATCCCAGACGATTGGCGAGGTGCAGTCATCGTACCTTTGTATAAAGGCAAAGGTTCACAGATATACTGTGCAAGCTATAGGGCTATCAGTTTGATTAGCTTGGGCGGTAAAGTTTATGCTAAAATATTAGCGAGAAGAATGCAAGAGAGATCTGAAAGGCTGTTGTGGGAGGCCCAAGGAGGTTTTAGACCTGGAAGAGGGTGTATAGATAAGATCTTTTCCCTCCGCATGATCACGGAAAAGTTTTTGGCCCTGTGTTTGTGGATTTGGAAAAGGCGTTTGACAGGGTTGTGGGAATGAAATTATGGCCCATAATTTCAATATGGTACAATGTGAACGGACCCTTGTTACAGGCTGAGAAGTCTCTTTACAGAGATCACTCAGCCTGTGTACGAGTAGGAGCTGACATGTCGCCCTGGTTTTACATCCAATCGGGAATTAAGCAAGGTTGCGCTATGTCAACTTGGTTGTTCAATTTGTTGGATAGTTGTCTCCAAGGCGTGAAAGACAATGACATGGGAGTGAAAGTAGGTGACCTTAAGGCCAATTGCTTGCTATATGCAGATGATGCAGTGCTCATTGCATCATCAAAATGCGATTTGCAGGCATTGGTCACCACTCTGAAAGATGGGTGTGAAAATAATGGTCTAAACCTGAATACAGATAAGACGAAGGTTCTGATATTTGAAAGAAATGAAGAAAGAATAGAATATAAGAACAAAGTGAATGATAAAATAATAGAACAAGTGAATGAAGTGGTATATTTAGGAAGTATGTTTAGCAGAGACGGAAGATACGAAATGGATGTGGAAAGGCGTATTGCTGCCAGTAACAGAGTCAACGGTTCTTTGGCTGCATTGTTGAGACGGCGAAACGTCAGTATAGCTGCACGTTTGGCTGTACACAATGCGGTTTTGCTACCGACGCTGTTATACGGCAGCCAAACGTGGGTAACACAGAAGAAGAATGTAAGAAAGATGAATACTGTGGAGATGCGATCTGTTCGCAGAATATGCGGAGTCAGTCTAGCTGACCGAATCCGCAATGAAGAGATCCACAGAATGGCAGGTACTAGTGAAGATGTTACGGTGAGAATGAAGCAGAACATGCTCAGGTGGTTTGGGCACATCGAACGAATGAGTGATAAAAGAATGGTAAAAAAGATTTATACAGGAAAAGTGAGCGGTAAGAGAGACAGGGGGAGGCCTCGAGTGACCTTCGAAAACACAGTACAGTATCTATGATACTGGAAGAAGGTCCCGTAAAAAGCATGAGGACCCCCCGGAAGGCATGTATGAAGAGGTTGATGTCTGTGGCCGAGGCGAAAGAGGTATGCAGGGACCGTAGCGTTTGGCGCTCCGTCGTCTCTGGCTACCCCGCAAGGGATATAGCGTGAAGTTAAATAGATAAATAAATAGAATAGTTTTATATTGGGGAAGTGCGGGGGGGGGGGATCCGATGAATTGGCCATGGGCCTCGAAAGGTATAGTTACGCCACTAATAGGCGGTGTCTTCTCTTGATGGTCATAAGTGTAGTTCGAGGCAAAAAGAGTGCCCTAAAGATCGGCCGTATGGGCCAGAGAGTCATTCCACAAGTTCAATTCCGTTAGAGATATGCTTGAATTTTGCTCTAAGAATAAGTTTGGAGACACGGCTATATTTCTTTTCAGAACTCTAGATTTAGGATCCTTGTTACCTCTCAAGGTTCCTCCTGCCGTTTGCAGCAACAAATTATCAAATTATAATAAAATGGATAAGCATATATATCATGAAACCCTATATTGTTGTTTATTTTTGAATATGATAAGAGCTGCTGATAATAATTGAGAAGTCAGGTAAAAAAAATTAATCAACCAGCAAAAATCTCAAAAAAAAAGAAATCAAAATAATAATTATAAAACAAATTAAAAATGGCATGGACTACAAGTCTATGGTAATTTTATATTAAAAAAAAAAAAATATATATGTCGCAACATCACATAAAAACTACTGTAGCTCTTGTTGACGGGCTTCTACAGAAAAAACTGATTAATAAAATCTTGATTTGATCAAAAGTTATGGTCGAAAAACTGAATCCCCATAGACTTAAGCTTAACTGTTCTCGCACGCGCTTGCCGATCGTCTTCCTCAAAATGAGCTGAGTCGCTTCATCACATGAAAACTACTGGAGCGATTTTAGTCAAATTTGGCAGGAACTTAGAACTAATAAATAAGCATCTACAGAAAAAAACAGAATGAAGACAGCTTGATTAAATCAAAAGTTATAAAGAAAAACCAAGAGACTCGTGATTGTGTCGCTCGTAGTCTAACTTTCATAGCGACAAACTTTTTCAATTAATTGTTTATTATTGTTATTAAATATTTATTTCCTTTTATTCTTTTCTAATGGATTTTTCTGCGCTCAACTCCATTGCCGCCACGCACGATGGGCGGATCCTAGTTAAACTAATTATTGGGTCCAGATATTTTTATAAAGGTACATGTCAGGGTGGAATAGTCAGTCAATTAATTTTTTTCTTTATTTATACAGTCTTAATATAATTTTAGAACAATATGTTAAAAATTTACAATTTACAGATGACCTTGATGACTCTTATATTTTTTAGACTCAAACAAATCTAAAATAGAAAAAAAAGTAACTTTAAATTATCTCTGTATCTTTTTTTATTTAAACTTGAATATCAATACAAATAAAACTAAAGTACTTACTCATATTTCGTAAAAGGATTTTAAACAAATTAAATATATTTTATAATAAAGTTAAGGTGCCGAATGAAACAAGTATAGCTTGCTACGTCTAATTTTTACAAGTAATTTAAATGGAAAAAAATATGTTGATTATTTGTTGAGCAGATCTTGTAAAGCTACAAATATTTTAGAAAACTTCACTGGGACACACTGGGGTGCTGATCCCAAAATTTATTTAATATTTTAATAGTTTTTACATTTTAAATATGAATATGTTGGCTATGCCTATGCATCTAATTAGAAACCAATTAACAACTTAGATATAATACAAAATAAAAATTTACGCCTAACTGGGTCCATGAAAACCACTCCAATAAATTCACTTCAAGTTGAATGTAATACAGCTCCTATAGAACTAAAAATAAAATTAAAATATCTATTTTTACTACCTTTTTTTTCATTTCATAATCATCGTTTAATTGTCAAAATGAATAAAATTTTATCTGATAGTGATAATTTCAATAGTTCTGATGTTCCTTTTTTGTTACTGGATTTAATAAAATATAACATTTTGTTTATATACTGTTAAAATACCTCATACAGACTTACATGGGTTTGGAAAACAGAAATTATATAAGGCATGGTCACAAACATGGAATGATTCATAAAAAATAAAAGAATGTGGTACGTATTAATAATGATATTGGAAAATCTTGGTTCACCAAAATCTGTAATTGTATGGCACGAAACTATGTATATAAATATATCTTAAAGTCACGTAATTTTGGACATGGTCGATTTAATTGTCACCGGCATAGAATGAATATTACAATATCATTTGTATGAGAGAACTGTAACGGCGATGCAATCCAAACCCTAAATCTTATAATTATTTTTTTTGTTTCAATACAGTTAGCCACACTCTCGTAAATAATATATTGGAAGAGAATTCTACGCTTGAAAATATTCCGCGCAACACGGAAGAATCATTAGCGAACCTTGCAACTACATTATGTATATTGCAATAAACCGATTCATCATTTATTCAAGGGCATTGGCTTTGAGAATTGAAAAGTAACTTATATATCTGAAAAAAGAATTGCTGGAGTGACAACCTTTATCGGATAGACATTAATTGTAAGAGATTTAAAAACAAAACCCTGAAAGGACGACAAATAAACCAAAAGAAATGGCATTCTTGCCTTACAAAAATTGAGAAGGAACTCTAATTAAACTGTTTTATGTTATTTAAGAATAATATAAAAATAATTAAGAGGCTGTATGATGTACAGGTCTTTGTCTTTCCCATGGGAAGAATATAAAAAACAACAACTAATCACTGTCGGATTAAAAGTAGTCTGTCACTTTTTATAGAACTCGAATCATAAATGTGCAGATGTCTTTACTTTTAAATATTACATAGTAAAGAAATAATAATTATTTAAAATTAAAGCTGCAGCAAGACTTGACCCTGAAAACCCGTAATATATATTAGTAATATGCTATTTTTATATCGTATATAAAGTTTTTGTACAAAATTATAACCTCGATTAATTTTAGAATTTATAAGTGAACAAATATAAATATGGCAAAATGCTCGACGAGTAAAGGTGGGAGTGGGAAAGCAAAGACCAGTGAAGAGGTTTTTGCTGGTTTCCAGAATCTTCGCAGCGAACAAAGACAACTTGCTAACAAAATTTCGGAACTTGAAATGGATCTCAATGAGCACAAGTAAGTTTAAAACTGAGGTTCAATTACATTTGAGACTATAATTGTTACATTAATAAGTATAATTTTTCTATCAGAATAGTAATAGAAACTCTACAAGGTGTGGAACGTGACCGTAAATGCTTCAGAATGGTAGGTGGAGTGCTAGTGGAGCGCACCGTGGCTGAAGTGCTTCCTGAATTAGAAGGCAATAAAGAACGACTGCCAGTAGCTCTACAAGTAAGATTCTACACAAAATAATAACATAGATATGCTATTCTTTTACCCTAAGTCTTAATTAAAAACTTGTCCACAGGCATTACATGAGCAACTCTCTAAAAAAGGTCAAGAAATCAATGAGTACATAGAAAAACATGATATCAAAGTCCAACGTGGTTCTGAGAGTGCGGAAGCTCCACAAACAGATGCACCTGCTAAATCCAATGTGCTCGTTGCTAGCAGTTAGATATCATCACACTGGACTATCACGAATGGTCTTATTTAGCCGTCTGAGTGCTGAAAATTTTCCTTATATCTTCATAATGTTTGCGTTTTTTTTGTATACGGATAACAACGCATCAATAATATTGTCATCAAAGGTTACAATTACTTCATCATCATCTCTATCACTAATAAGCCGTCATCTCTTACAAGGTATGATGATACAAACCAACAGCAGCCTTCCCATTCTTGATACAGGAGAAGCCCTCTCTTGCTCTTCCGCACGTTTGGCAAACAACAGGTGAAGCACAATATTGTTCTGCCGCACTCAGAAGGTTAAAGACCAAATGTTGAGAAGAAATGGAGTATTGTTCATTTTATTTTGGTACTGTCAGTGCAAGGGTGATGTTTAAATTGACTAATTAGTTTGACTGTATTTATATAATATTGATTATATTCTACTCCACTGTTTCTATCAGTATTTTCAGTTTGAATTACTTTGCACTTTCGGTGAAATCCATGCATCCTTTCTTTGTAACAACATTAAATGTATGTTTATATTCCTCAATGTAACTGATTATGAGCTTAACATTTAATATTTTCTGAATGCAGGGAAACACATTTCAAACCATTATTCAAAACAGTTTCCTTTAACCTATGATACATTTTCATTGTATCATCTAGTACCAGTCAGTAATAGCTTTTATTTAACTTTATTTAATAATAAAAAACTGAATAAATAACAAAATATGTACTTTATTTACCAATAAATCTGTATAAATCTATAAAAATATAAATATCAAAATTACAAAAGTAATTAAGTCCTATCACATCTATCATCGAAGCTATAAATATAGAGATTACATTAAGTACATCACACACTTGGACTTGTTTATATTGGAATGGGTTTTATTAGGATTTATTTATTAGCACCGTGTAAATATATTCGAGAACAACGACTGATATGAGAAACTTACTTTACATTATTTAAAAAGGACACTTAAACAACCATATTTTAAAATGTACGCAACCTATCACAATATTAATTAATTGTATAATAGATACAAAACTTAGAAGCTAAAAATACAGTAGGTTAGTGGGCACGTAGGTCTCTCCGGGCGCGTGCGGCGACGTGTCGTGGGCGCGCACGCGCGGGCCCGCCTCGCCTCCCTCCCGCTTCGTCTCCCCCCCGTCCGCCGCTCCCCACGAACTTTTGCCCCCCGTCTTGCTGACCACACGCAGGTCCGTAATCTGCATGTTTTTATCCACCGACTTGCACATGTCGTAGAGGGTGAGTGCGGCGACGGCGCAGCCCGTCAGCGCCTCCATCTCGACGCCGGTGCGCGCCTCCGCCTGCGCCTCGCACGTGACCCGCAGGCGGCCCCCGCCCCCGCGCTCCGTCTCCCGCGGCAGCGCTACGCGCACGCGCGCCAGCGTAAGCGGCAGCGGGTGGCACAGCGGGATGAGGTCCGCGGTGCGCTTAGCGGCCAACGCGCCCGCCACCTGCGCCACCGTGAGCGCGTCGCCCTTCGGCACGCGGGCGGAGCGCAGCAGCCGCAACAGGCGCGCGCCCACCGCCAGGTAGCACTCCGCCTCGGCCGAGCGCCGCGTAATCGGCTTGTCGCCTACGTCCACCATGCGCGCGCGCCCCGCCTCGTCCAGGTGGGTCATGACGCCGTCGCCGTCGGCGGGCGGCGCGCGTCGGCGGGCGGGCGGCTCTGCGGTCGGCTCGGTGGGCGGCTCGGCGAGCGACTCGACCGTCAGATCGGAGGACGCGGCGGACGGGGGGGCGGGCCGGTGCGGGGCGCTGGTGCAGAAGGCGCGCGCGTGCAGGCGCCGCGGCTCCGCTGTGGAGGCGACACGTCTGAGCGGGAGCCGCTTAGCCGCCGATGAGAATCATCGGCCTGTTCTTCGAGCGAGCCAGATTCTCCATCCCTACAAAACAGCGCCTAAACGTAGTCGCTCACCCCGTTACGACCCATGAGCGATGTCTGATTTGTGGAGATTTATGTATGAGAGTGAAAATGTGCGGAATCGATTAAAGATATTGTTGACCCATATCTTCGAGGCATCTGTAGTTTCAGACTCAGGGAGTAGTTTAATTCAACGACACCAAAATCTACCCTTGCAATTTGCACGTCTATTATCTGATGATAATCATAATCTATGTTACAAACATGTCAATTCCATGTCGACCGCCTCTACAATGTGATAAGGAAGTGCGCGTGAATGATTCAACAATCCATATTAGTCGTGTTTATTGGACGGTTTTGACAGAACGCTACTACGACTCAAAGTCAAAGTGAACAAAACATAACAATAGTTAACATACCGGCATGTCGCGGGAGCTTCCGTCTCAGGGCGCCCCGCACCAGCGTCTCTATGTCGTCGTCGTTGGCGCCCTCGCGTAACGCGACGCGGAGGTTGGTCTCCGCTTCACCAAACAGACACACCTGCGGATACACGGACCTACAATATAAATATAGGTCCTGGACTATAAATATATGCTCTGGATTATAAGTAGTAGTAGTTTTGGGCTATATATAGAGGTCTTGGCTATATATAGAGGTCTTATAAATATAAGTCATGAATTTTTATTGATAAGTTTAATAATACTTTTAAGTTATTTAGGGAGTATAAAGCAATACAGTTGCATCAGTTTATCTATTGTCCTTTTATTTTCTTTAAAACGTGTTTTTCTAACACGTGTAATAGCAGACCTTAAGGTTGCCGTCAGCGGTAAGTCGGAGGCGGTTGCACGTGGAGCAGAAAGGCTTCGTCATAGACGAGATGAATCCCACGCGACCCGCGTAACCCGGGACCTGCCACAGCTGCGGATTTATTCATTTTGATTGAGTACTTTACTGTGCAGATATCATATTGAGAATGGTAAATTCCTTAATACCGGCGGCGACGGATATCGTGTCGTCGCTCGGTCAATTCAAATTCAAATTCAAAATATCTTTATTCAAATAGGCATTTACACGAACTTTTGAATCGTCAATTACTACAATACAAATAAGGTTAGTGTAGTCAGTCCGTAAGTAAGCTACCACCGGCTCGGAATGCTGCTCTGTTGAGAAGAGCCGGCCAGAAACTCAACAGTTGCTCTTTTCAAAAGAAATATAACAATAGGTGATGTACATTATAATATAAATCCTGCAAATGATTCAACAACTTAAGTTCCACATATTTCGATCCACTAAAAACTCTTGAACGTTATAATAGGCTTTATTTAACAATAAACTTTTGATTTTAGATTTAAAACTAAGTAATGGAAGGTCTAAGATATCTTGTGGAACTTTATTATATATGCGTATACTCAAACCCATGAAGGATTTATTAACTTTTTGAAGCCGAAACTTTGGCGTTACGAGTTTGTTTTTATTTCTCGTATTTATCGCGTGTCTGTCACTGTTTTTTATATAACTATTTAAATTTTGGCGTATATATAATATGTTATTAAATATGTATTGCGAAGCGACTGTAAGAATGCCTATTTCTTTAAAAACATCTCTCAGAGAATCTCTAGCTTTTAAGTTATAAATAGTCCGCACAGCTCCTTTTTGTAAAATAAATATAGAATTAATTTCGGCAGCACTGCCCCATAATAAAATACCGTAAGATAAAATACTGTGAAAATAACTAAAATATACAAGTCGAGCCGTATTAATGTCCGTTAATTGTCTAACTTTTCTAATTGCAAAGACGGCGGAGCTGAGTTTGGCTGCGAGTGTTGAGAGATGGGGGTTCCACTGGAGCTTTTTATCTAATGTTATACCTAAGAATTTTGTTGAGTCAATCAATTCTAACACTTCATTGTTAAGGAGCAAGTTGAAATTTTTACTTTTTACATTAGGAAGTGTAAACTCTATGCATTTAGTTTTCTTAGCATTTAACACTAAATTATTAATTTCGAACCAATGCAGGACTCGTGACAAAGTACTGTTTACTTCGTCATAATTAATTCTATCACGATCAACTTTAAAAATAAGCGAGGTATCATCAGCAAAGAGTACAATGTCACACAGACCCTTAACAAAAATTGAGCTACAACGTCCCGTAATTATGTTTATTATAATACAATAGTTTTTCAATCGATGCATATTAATAATTATGAGTTAATATCGATTTAGTAATCGTAGAAGTAAACATTTGTGTTCATTTTAGTTACGCATATGAATATACGGCACGGATCTAACGTGGAGAGATTTAGCCATGTATGTGGACCACAAAAAATTGGAAAGACGGGTGGATGGGATAAATTTCATTATTATTGTCATTAATGCTGCATGACCTTGCTCAAGATATATTGTGTGCATATCGTTCGAGCAAGTGCGTATGTGTCTGTGTGTGCATGTGTTTGTACGTGTGTGCATGTGTCCCTCTGTGTATAAATACCGTGGCAGTGCGACACGGAGTGGGCGGGAGAGGAGTCAGGTCCCCAAATTTCTCTCGCGCTACATCAAGAGCGTCGTTCTCGCTCACCATGCGCTCTCCTCTCTCCCAGCGATTACCGGAGAATGGCATGAACTCTATAAACCTGAAACAATTTACACACCAAACACCTAAGTTGTTAGGGTTTTATGTATAACGTTACCGTAATATCTGACCTACATTAGTGTGTCGGTCACTCACCGTATGTCTATGTCTCGGTCGCGGGTCAGTTCGATGAAGTCGCATATTTCGTCGTCGTTAAAACCTGTCGTGTAAAATACAGCTGTTTAAACAAATTCGCCTTTAATTGCTGACATAGCTCACTCAATACTTATCGATAACTTTTTAACCCACTTGAGTGTGGCGATTGTTGCTTAATTCAAAATATATATTTTGAATTAATTTACAGGCACTTTTGAATTAATACATTAAACGGACAGCGTAGTCCGCGAGTGAGTTACCGGCTCGGAATGCTGTTCTGCTAATAAGAGGGGGTCAGAAACTCTTTAATTGCTCTGTTTAAATGTGTGATATATACATTATTTTATCGACCCTGCGAATGAGTCAACCACCTAAATTCCACATTTCGATCAACTAAAAACTCTTGAATGCTATAATGTAATTTAACTTTGAAATGAAATATAGTGTTATATAGTGGTATGTAAAAAATGTTTTTGAGTTCGTACCTTTCATGAGAACGGTATTTATTTTAACTGATTTGAAGCTAAGCTGTAGCGCCAAGTCCACGCTGGCCAGCACGCGAGACAAGCCCTAAGACGTTAAAAAAAATACATTTCATTTGCTTCTTTATTTCAGACGATGAAAACATATATTTTTTATCTCAATATTATCTTTACGACCGACATTTGCTAAGTGTTATGAACTGACATCATTAAAATGTACTTATTACTAAATGATTTTTAGATAAAAAATGTTATTATTATACTTTTTATAATGCAAACATTTTGATATGAGTGATGATTGAGTCAAAGGAAACGAATCTTTTGACAAGATGAAACAAGTTTTAGCTGATTTAGTGGATTTAGAGCAATAGATCTGGGTGTAGGGCGAAGGCACTACTCGGAACTGTATTTCGGGAGTGGAAAGTTAGTTTTAAGACATTGGTGAGTACCGGTCGTCGCGCCATGCGCTCGAAGCGCTCGGCTCTCAGAGAGTCCAAGGACAGATTGAGAGCGGATAGTCCAGCCCTCTGGAGCGCCGGCAGTTTCCTTGCCAGTGCTATCCCGTTGGTAGTCATTGCCACCGTGGTTATACCTTGGAGGTCGCTCAGTTCCTCTGGTACATACGTGACATGATTTAATAAAATCCGGCTTCAATGTGTTAATTACAGTTCTTTATATAAGTATTTTTAATTGGTGCTATCCGAAATGTCAACATTCTATTATCAGGAAAGGTCATTGATAAGGATGGTGCAGTACGTACGGACGATGCCAACGAGATCCGCCCTCAATGTGGGCTCGCCTCCCGTTAGTCGTATTTTGTTAATTCCAAGAACAGCAAAAACTCGTGCAAGTCGGATCAGCTCCTCGTTGGTGAGGATACGTTCACGAGGACTTAGTTTGACGCCCTCGGCGGGCATGCAGTACTGACCTACCATAGTATATTTAAAATTCAAAATATCTTTATTCAAGTAGGCATTTACACGCACTTTTGATTCGTCAATTATTACAATACAAAAAAAGGTCAGTGTAGTCAGTCCGTAAATAAGCTACCACCGGCTCGGAATGCTGTTCTGTTGAGAAGAGCCGGTCAGAAACTCAACAGTTGCTCTTTTTAAAAGAAATATAACAATCTTAGATGATGTACATTATAATATAAATCCTGCAAATGATTCCACAACTTAAGTTCCACATATTTCGCTCCACTAAAAAACTCTTGAACGTTGTAATAAGATTTATTTAATAATAAACTTTTGATTTTACATTTAAAACTAAGACAAGGAAGGTCAAAGATATCCTGTGGAACTTTATTATATATGCGTACTAAAACCCATGAACGATTTATTAACTTTTTGAAGACGAAATTTTGGCGTAAGGAGTTTGTTTTTATTTCTCGTATGTATCGCGTGTCTGTCACCGTTTTTTATACAACTATTTAAATTTTGGCGTATATATAACATGTTATTAAATATGTATTGCGAAGCGACTTTAAGAATACCTATTTCTTTAAAACCATCTCTCAGAATCTCTAGCTTTTAAATTATATAGCCCGCACAGCTCTTTTTTGTAAAATAAATAGTTATATAATGACTAATACTTTTTATTCATTGATAAATAACAATAAAATCTCTGAATAAAAATGACACTCGGTTTTATCTATTCTATCTGTTTGTATCATTTGACAATACAAAAGTACATACAGCGCAATATATACATCATACATATATGTATATACATATATATGTGTATAATAATAAACCATGTTAAAGAAACACATGTTATTGAAACTCAAGGATTAATTTATTTCATTAAACTGATGGATAAACTACAGGTACATTGGATTGTTAAGAAGGAGAAATCATTTGATGTGTCTATATTACAAAATGAATTAAAAAACGTTGTTATCATAATATATACTAAAAATGGTTAAATGCACTAACGGAATCGAAAGACTGGAATCACATCTTGTGATATTGTGAGACGGAGTGGATATAACTCACCACTCGGAACAAACAACAATTAAATATGCAGGAGCTGTAGTAGACAACTGATTTTTTTCAAATTTAAACAAGGCAGGTAATTTGCAAACATTGACATTGTAAATTGGAATATTATATAATTTATATCAAAAACAATATAGTAAATCTCAGAGCGTCTAAGAATTTGTGGAATATTAAAAAAAGTTCCACAGCGCAGTACCAGCTACAAACGGCAGTGGAATTTTCTTTAATATTTATTGTAGTTATTTCCTGTTATCTGTTCTACTACTTGTATTCATTTGTCTCTGACGTGAGTCATTCCTGATTACTTGTGGACAACTATACATTATGTTTTGTATGCACGTCTTTTCTACACACACACACACACACACACATGTATACTATTATGTAAATTATATAAAAACAGATGTTCTGGTTTATTGTATACACGCTATTGTTATTACAATGAATACAGGAAATTAATTTTATTTAAAATTCTCAACTTCTTTTTACATTATATAAATGTACTAAATAAATATAATAAAATGTGGCCTCTAAATATATAAAAGAAATTATTATAGAGTAAATTATTTATAATGAAACTCAAGGAGATTTTCTTTAACTTAAGGCATAAATATATATTGTTTAAAACTTTAACTTCATTATTATAGAGAATGAATTTATTAACCATCCAACAGAAAAAAATAAGACTAATCCAAAGTAATATAAGCTTTTTAAGTTTATATAAGTCGAAAAAAGGGTCCGTTATAAAGTTTATACATTATATTTATAGAAAATTAGTACTCAAAATTATAAGCAAATTTTTAAACTTACATCTCAAATTACATCTCTCTGTGAGTGAGATGCGTAAATAGTCATGCCGGCGTCCATACAGGTCAACGAGTGGCAGAACATTCTCATTGGGAGATATTGCCTAAAAATTAAATAATTATTACAAACAAATAAGTATTTATTTATGTTACAGTATATTTAATTCTAAATATTTCAACACATCCACCATTATAAAATTATATTGCATTCATGACTTACTTTGGTATTTGGTTGTAAGTCCGAACTGAGGAGTCGTCTTGAAAATATTTGATGAAAACTTCTAGTGTTTTTCATTATTTTTGAATTTATAGAATATGCCATCTTTGAATACTTAAAAATAAAGTCTAAGTTAGAGAAACCGTATGACACAAGTCAAGATAGCAGTCGAATAAATTAACCGCTGCAAATAATTATCATAGTTAAAATATAAATCACATTCAACGAATATTTATTAAATTACGCTTACATATTGGGAAATTCAATTTATCAAGTGGTTTTTAGAAAATGTAATAGGTATAATATAGTATATACACAATAAATAATTAGAAAGTTTCGTAGTATAGTGTTATGCATTACCTACCTATGTACCTATGCACCTTCACACTTTAAAATTTACGTGTTTACAACTTACATTATTAAATGTTGACATCACAGTTGACACTTGACAATTTATTGACAACATAGACTAGGCACTTTATAATATGTACAGTATAACTATAAATTACTAAATTATCATTTTCTGACGGTGTTATTAACAACATTTATAATAATAAATACAGACGAATACAAATATATTTAATAACGCAAAAGAAATGTATTGGCATTTTTTAGAATCTTTTGTTATTTTTTTTTTATTGTGTAGATGCTTACTTCTTATATTCATTTTGGATGTTATAGTATTTTAACAATAAAGATATAAATAACTAGGGGCGCCAACAAACCCACAATTTCGACTCGCTTTGCTCGCGAAATCTCGGGTGCCGTTTTGCATATTGAACGAAGCGAGCCCAATGTATTGACTCATCGTTTCCCATTGACTTCAATGGGATATCAGTTTTTTGACATGATATTTAAAAAAAAAATTTTTTAAGAACTTTTTTCAATTTTTTTTTTTAAAAACCGTCACATTATATGTGTCTTTTTGATTGCAAAGTTTCATAATTTTCTGTCAAGTAGTTTTCGAGCCAATTCGTGATAAAGAATGTAAAAAGTCTCCAGTAAAACGCTCCGCTCACTTCGTTCGCTTCGCTCAATTATATGACACTTAAGAATCTCCAAGCAGTAATCATTGGTAAACAAAAATTAAGCTCAAAACAATGTCTTTTAAAGTCAAAGGCGTTGTAAATATATCGATAGATTTACTTCGTTGTACTCTAGTTTCTTATTGAATAAACATAAAGGAAATATAATATAGGAAAATAGGAACCTTGTGTAATTAACCATATCCGGATCGAGTAATAGGGCCAGAAGGAGATGGATTTGCGGTTCATTCACCCACCATCCAAACGTATCCATCATAGCTATGACTATTCCGCTTTTATTCTGATATTCTGGTAGAGGTGCAAGAGTTCTACCTCGGTCGAGTAAGCTTGTAAACTGCAATTCAATGGGTATATTTTAGCTTTTAAAAAAATTAGCTTTTAATAAATCTAAAATATTTTCTTACCTGTTAAAGAGATAAACCGTAGATGGTGCTATTTTCAAAAACATTTGTGCTTATAGTAGTAGGAAATGTATATAATTTTTTAGTCTGTCCATAATACAACGTTTAAGTCTGTATTCTCTGCTCTATGGTGTATTTAACTATACGTGTTTCGTTATTTGTGGATTGGTTCGTTGTTATGCTTTTTTGGTTAATTTAAGTGATAAAAAACATATAGTTATTTTATTATTTAAGCGCTTTTCGTTTCTGTTTATATAAACAGAGGATAATATTAAATGATTGAAGAAAGTAAAATGACTCCAATACAATTGGCTAGAAAGAGCAATTCTTTAATTTGGGACTATTTTGAAAGAAATCAGGAAGATAAAATTTCAGAGTGTAATTTATGCAATAAAAACATATCATATAAAACGACCATTACTAATCTGAAACAACATTTGAAAATAAAACATATAAATGCTTTTAATGAATTTTTATCACGAACCGCATCTCACCCTATCAAAAAATTGGAAGAGGGAGATGCTTCATCTGAGACTCATTATTCTTCAGAAGCAGGTAATATCTGAGGAATTTTAGCCACACTATACACGACGGTACACCGTAAAATACTAATCGACGTTTTTGGACTTCTGTACATTTACGCTTAAAAGTTAAAACGTTTCGCCAACGACAGAAAAACAGAACATCTAAAGAGCTTTTTAATCGGAAAGAACTCTTTAAAGACTCAAAAATATATTTTTTATTTTATTTTTTATTTAAAAATATATTCGTTATTATTAATTTACTAACCATAATCCCGCTGTGGTTTTAATAAAATAAAAAAGGTAACGCAATTGTGTGTTGTTATTTTTCAGAAATTGAATATATAGAAGAACCCGTACAGAATGAGCATGACGATTTGTATTTGATATCACCATCAACATCCTGCGATGTTCCTCCTGAACATTTTATAGAAATAAAAAGTAATAAGTATAAGTAATTTTTACTTTCTTAATACAAACATGTCTTGATAATGTTCAGAAATTTTGAAATAATATCAGATCATATTGTAGGTCAAAACCCACACAAACCATACCTTAGGGTGCAAACCCCAGTTCAGAGGCAACTGAAGAAAAACAATGGGAAAGGTAATAAATGAATTATAAATAATGTATTAATTGAAGGTTACTAATGAGTAACATTAATTCTTGAGATTATACATAATAAAATATATTTGATTATTATAAAATTATATTATCATAATCATTTTATTCTGTCAGTATGGAAGTCGGTGGAATCATTAAGAAGAATATATTTTATGAAGAAATGTTCCAATCTAATGCTGGAGCGCAAAAAATTATTAAGAGAAATTGAAAACCAAAAAGAAGAACATAATTTAAAAATCAGAATTTTACAGAAGACATTGAATAATTTGAATAAAGTCTGAAGTTCAGATTATTGTAGTGGTATTTTTTAACCAACATACCTCAATAGTTAATACCTCAAAAACTGACTCACTGATGTCAAATCTAGAAGTATGCTTTTAAATAATAAAAGAATACATATAGCTTGAGGGGCTGAGAATTTAGTTAATGTAGTGATAAATTCAAAGTATACTACTAACTAACACTAATTGAATTTGTTTATATTATTAAGGAGCAGTGTGCTAGAAAGATTTAATTAGTCTTCTCCACAACTGCTACATACACAATATGAGCTCCGTGTCTACTTTTTTATTAATTAAAACTTTATATAACATGTTGAAGAAGGGTCTATTAAGTGTTAAATGTGGTTTACTAACAACACTTATAGAAGGTCTATAAACAAGTCCAATATTTTCAATTCTAGAAAATATATTAAAATGATTGTTGAATCATTATATACTTACAAAACGCAAGCAATTCTCTTTACTAATGAAAGAGTTCAATTGTTCACATTTCATTATAAAATACCTAAGTTTTATGTAATTCTGATTTTTTCTTTTTATGCTGGATTATTTAAATTCAGCAGCCAGCTATTAGTTCTAAAATTATTACATCTAAGTGACATAAAGTAAATAATAAATACAAAATATTTTTTTTTGGAAGTTATTTTAGTAGAACCTGTGTAGCAAAACGAGTGCTGGGTTTCGAGGCAGAATACATTATAAACGGTTTCTAATAAAAAAACATAGGAAATTATTAAAATTTTATCGAAGACTCGTTATTGCTACCACGGATCCAGTGTGTTTTAAATGTTTTCAGCCTTCGATAAAAAAAGGATATCTTAATTTAAAAAATATTAGTGTTCTAATACTTTATTTATAAGTACAAAATGATTAAAGACTAGGCATAGAGTATTTTCTATTGCAGCTGCTTCGTTTAAGACAATAATTAACCTATAAAAATATTCCACTGTGAATGATATTTTCGTAGTAATAAGTATGATATAGCAACATACAATTAAAATTAAATTCTATATATGGAAATGAGACTAAATAAGACGAGTTGACTAGTTCTAGCAGATACTTAACATTTACATTGCACATATCTTAGTATAGTATAATTTTACATATTATAAATAATAAATAAATTTAATCTAAAAAGTTAAAATGGTAACATGACAGCATTAGTCAAAAAATTGATTGTCCTTTAAGTTTTGTATGTGTGTGTGTTTTAAACGTAGAATACATTCATTAGGTCACTTATTAGATAGACTATATCACGTGTAGTTTGAATCTTTGATGATTTGGAGGCAGTTTGTAGTAGCATTAAATATAAAAAAAGAGTGTTGTAAAAATATGTCACTAATTATCACTGTTGTTTCGTGAAATGACATTACTGACTGATTGAATGGAAATGAATTAGTCCTTATACAAGTCTATCGACATTCGAATCATTCATCGGCCACTCGTAATCGATATCTGTGGAATCGGCGACGGAAAAGACCGCGCCACTCTCGGTTCAGATGGCCGATTTTTCCGGATTGTTGGCATCGCTAACTCGACGCGAATGCGGCGCGCAACGGAGTGTTCTCGGCTGGAGATTCAAGGGAGGCAGATTTGGCCGCTCGATCCTGGTCGGGGAGGACACCAACGGCCGATTTCCCCTCCTAATTGTCTCCCCCCTAAAATAGTCCGTCCTATCGTAGCTCTCGATGAGCGCGGGATCCTCATATTCGACATTGAAGTGTCTGGTGATAGCCAGGTCCGGAGGGGCGAGCTTGTAGAGCGGCTCCACGCACTCGTAGTGGTGGTCCTCGGTCTCGTCGTGCGGGTAGGTGTCTGCGACGAAGTGCCTCGTGCCTCGCGGGGTGAGTGCCGCCCACAGCACGCGGGAGTCCAGCGCCGTCCCGTACAGCGTTGGCGCCTTCGAGCCCCCCGCCTTGCAGCCGCGCCCTCTGGATGGGAAGCTGATTTATGTATGAAATATGGTAGTGTGCTGATGACATAAGTACTGTTCCTGACATTGATATCGATTTAAAGAACATTCTAGATTGATTGATAATTAAGTAGATTAAATGCAACTTACTCTCTGCACTTAAGCAAGAACAAAGCCAGCAGTGCAGCAATACACAGTACCGCAACACAGCATGTGATCAGCACAAGAAACCACGTGTCGTCGTTGCCGGCTGGTTCTGAAATAATGATTATTTGATAATTTTTGAACGATAACAGGCCTTCTTTACTTAATAAAATACAAAATAAAACTATTGATAAATAACAAACACAAAAAAAAATATGTAAAGTCAAAATTTTATTATAACATCAGCTGTTCTTCGGCGTTCTATGGGTACACTATAGAAATGTAAGTAAATAGTGTTGTGAAGTGGTGTGGTATTAACGTTTCGAGTTTTACTTACCATGTCGAGGCAGCTCATGGTACTCAACCCCGGGGAATAATGCATTGTCCTCACTGTTATGAACAGGCGGACACTTGGCAGCCCTGCACGGAGGTGTTAGATTGGCAATATTAGCAAGGAAGGCCGGCAATGGCGGCGGCGGCATATGTACAATGGAGTCCGGCGGCGGCCCAAGGGAGAGGCACTCTGCCCCACACGACATTTTGGACTAAAAAATACCGCCAAAATAAAATTTTGTACATATACATATTTAGTCGGATGAACTTATGATTTATTTAATTTAAAATGACCAGACTGATTTTAAGCTCAAATGTTTGTAGAAAAGTTATTTAAATATTATATTAGTCAGCTATAAATAATATTATTTTTCTTATATAATCTGACAGTATAAAACGCAATAATAATAAAAAAATCGATATTTGTAAAAGTTAAAAAAAAATAAGCAAACCGCTTTTTTCATTTCAGTCTTTAATTTATTGTCTAGAGAAAAATTTTAATTTCCGTAGGTACGTTGAACTTTACTTTTAACATGGATCAAAACGATTTTCAAAGAAAATGGCGATACTTTACATACACCACTCATAAGATATAAATTTCTCCATTCGTTTACTTAATGTTTTACATAACTTGGGCACATTTATATCAAATAATCATAAAGAATACCTGTTTTATTTAACTGATTTAACTTACTTTTGTTTTTTGATATTTTTCACACAAAACACTTCTTTATTTGGGTACACTTGTTCGAAATGGTCCACGGATGCGGAGCGCAGGCGCAAACGTGAACCACCACGAACCAAAACTTATTCACTTACCGTAAAAACTATTTTCATATACGTATTACATTACTGGTTTTGTATAAATAAAGATGTTAGACAAGTCGAGTGTAGCGGCAATGAACGATGAACACAAAAGTAACATCCCAACACTCTTACACACTCAACTCTCTTATTGGGGGGTGAATTATCGATTCGCGCACGCGCATATAGACTCTCACCCTCTCATTAGGGGTACAACTAGATTTATAATGGGGTCCGTATTATATATTTATCTTTGTTTGAATGTTGTCAACATTTATATATTGGTATATCCGTTTGAAAGGTGACCCGTTTGATAAGGGTCTTTCAAAAAATTCGACTAATATTTATTGTCTTTTAGCTTTATAATTGAAATACCTTATACTATTATCGTGTAATTGAATTCCTTTTACAGACGTTCTTATTTTAAAATACACTTTGATTGGATGCCGTTAAAGATTATTGGATGAATTGAAATTTATTAATAAATCAGCAAGAAAATATGTTATTAAAACCGATACATTCAAATAAATTTTATATTTGGAAGACCATAATGCACATATATGCACAGACACACACAGTCAATAGAAGTTATCTGAATTGTTATTTAATATTGTTTTACAATATTTAATATAACAATTGTCTTTTAATTACTTTTAATTACTTAATCAAATGAAACCACGACCGGATATAATATATGACATTTTATTTAGATTTTGTTTCAGATATTTATATTGAAACTTTAAGGTAACGT
This sequence comes from Melinaea marsaeus rileyi, assembly GCA_918358865.1. NCBI lineage: Eukaryota > Metazoa > Arthropoda > Insecta > Lepidoptera > Nymphalidae > Melinaea > Melinaea marsaeus. The sequence continues at coordinate 31,273,719 of OU911084.1, read as the reverse complement.
TTTAATAAAAAAAAAGATAAGATTTGTGTTTCTGTTCAAATTAACTATTTAAGATGGATATCTTCATAGTTCTGGTAACTTCATATTAGCTGTTTGAAGGTATTTATATGTAGGTAATGATGTTAAACCTAGATATAAGTAAACTTTAGTACTGAAATATAAAAGAATCGATTACCTTAACACGATAAGTACTTTATTAGAATTAAGAAGATAGATCAATTTACAGAAACATAAGATATTTGTTTCTTAACGTGACCATTGAAACACATATATAAATTATAGAATAATATTCCCTTTATAAGTTAGATTTCATTTTCATTTTTTACTTTATTTATTATGAATGCTTTATGAAATGATTATCTGGTATTTATTATTTAAATAATATGAGTACTATAATTTATAGACTGCTGGAAAACAAGAGAAGGATGATAAGTCGTTGACCATGACCGCTAGCTCTTCAACACAAGAGGAATTTCAAAAGTGTTGCCAGCTATAGGAGGAATGACCGCTTTTTAAGGTACCAATATTGTATCGGTCTTTAACTTAGATCTAAATTTTGGTGGTCCTTCTTTAATATCCACATTATGGATGAATGGGACACATCCAGATAAAATAGCATTTTATCCAGTGTCATGTGGTTATAGCCATGGCAACTTATCGTGATGAATCCGGTAAGAATAGAATACAAAATAAGCACTAACATTATCAAGATATAGAGGTTTTCAAAGAGCATTTCTTGACAAATGAAACTTCTTTTTGCTGCCGCGGTAAAATGGGAGTTAAGTTAGACAAAAATAAAAATGATGACGACCTGTTGGTCTAGTGGTTAGTATCCCCGACTGTGGAGCTAGAAGTTGTGGGTTCGGTTTCCATACGTGACCTTTGCATTTCCAACACGGACAGCTGTTCAAAGTCTGGGTGAACATATACTCCAGATTATGTGATTTAATCTCAGTTAGAACCTTGATTTTCAGATAACCGCCATATTGAATCACTCGAAATCATGAGGGTTTTTGACATTATCTACTTGGTAAAAGAGATATAATAAAGGTATATTTTTAGTAATACTTATGTCTGAAGTTTCTTCTTTACTATAATATTTTTTACACGAGAAAGACCACCCGTTAATCGTTTAATATAGAAATAAAAAGTAATATTTTTAGTACATTCTATATTATATAATTATTTTAAACATCGCTATTTTTAGACTTTAAAGCTCTATCCACGTCACGTATTAAATACAAAGCCTTTGAACACATGTCTAGCGTGGAAACACTAAGTATCAAACAAGGTCTTCTCAAACTATAACATTATCTTTAATCTCATGAACACGACTGGAATACGAAATCCTCTTAAGAACTTTCAGCGTATAACTGACATTAAGTAAATACATATATATTAATCCTCAAAGATATGGTAGTGATATAAAAAAGTACGAAAATAAATGTATTAAGTAAACGCGTGTAGGATCTTGGTTCCTTTTAAACATTAAGAAGTCATTAAGTAGTGTCCTTGACTTCCGTTTTAGTTATGAAATAGTTTAATATATTTTTCTGTATCTGAAAATGTAATAGCATTTTTATTAATGGCTTTACTAACTGTAGTTGCATTAAAACTAATTTACATTGGAATATTCGTCCTGATAATAAGCATATCTTAATATTTCTCAATGTTTCCAGTTTCTTATTAATTTTAAGTTATACCAAATAAAAAATGTATAAATTGACTTATGATAACGATAATTTTCTGCATTAATTAGTTATATATGAATTTAGTATATTATATATAGTATATTTAGAAGCAGATTGAAGTCCATAACCGGCAAACCAGAGACTCAAAGCAAAACAAACATTAAGTAAACGACGGCCATGCTATGACGTCAGCAAGATGGCCGTCCCATTGATAAGCGTCATGGCGGGTGGAACGCGCAGACTCGCCTATACAACCATTGATAGAGCGTGCGAGGGGCTATTTATATTGTACGACTCATATAATTGTCTACTAATTATTACCTCGACTTTATATGACCCGTTATACATAAATAGTGAGCCATCTATTGTAGAACAACTATGATGATTTTGGACAAGATACAGATACTTATTATATATATACATATATACGCGGGGGTTCTAAGCCTGTGCTAAATAGAAGGAGCTTGACTCACCGTCCTAGCTAGACCCAGTTCAGAAAACAGATTTTCGGGAGTGTCGAGCGGTTTCCTCAAGTCACCGAGAATCACCACCCTAACTTTGCGACCACCAAAACTCTTGGAAACCGTGGTCAGGCACAGTCACGGTCGGTGTTCTGTGAAGTGAAGATACCCCATTAGCGTAAAATCAGAAGCATTAGTCTGGAATTTAAAAAACCCAGCTAAACTACCACCAAGCACAATCATTGTGTCACGCTCAACCTCAACCGCGGACCTCACTTGGAACTGCTCCTCAAAGAGCGACACGACAAGAAAATACACCTAGCTCTTTTCTGTGCAAAATCCCACAGATAAGACTCTATTCCAAAGTCCACTCTGCAAACAAAGAAGTACTTTCAATGACTCTGCATCTAGTCCCCGGAAACGAGTCAAGCCAATCACCAAATAGCTCATTTTCTAAAGAAGGAGACCGAAGGATGGAGGTTAGATCCCGCCACTCCGAAGAGATCTCCGCTGTACACCCCACCTTATATCAACCATCACTCGGGCGCGAGCAGTCATGACCGTATTCCCGCTCCAGACCATCAGCAACCTGACAATAATAGTCTCGTCAACGGCAAATATTGGCCAACTCCCAGGGACACCGTTCCAGCTTATACACGTAGTATTGACATGTCTTAGGGTATTCATACAAGGGAAGTCAACTTTTTACTAATATATTTTTAAATTTTCGTTTTGTGTTTTTCAAAATTCCTTAAAAAAATTATCTATTTAAAATATTTTTTTATGATATAACCAACCAATGAATTAACCAACATAATGTCACTGTTACAGTTACATAGGTGATAGATTTACAAAATAACTTGCCTATAGATATATGCCTAATAACTTAAATAACTTAACTTTATTGTTAATTTAGTTTATTTAAATAAATGTTATATGTATAAACTTGACAGGGATTGTGTCTCGTTAGGTCTCACAAAGATAAGCACTAGTACCCGAATTAGAGAACATATGTTAGATATAAAAATAGCCGAACGTCTAAGTCATCAGTGTGTGAAAAAGGATATGGCACAAGGAGCTCCTTTCGCAGCTACCTTCCTATGGGCTTCTCGAGAGTTTATGCAAGTGGATCACCAGCTTCCTTACTGGGCGGAGCAAACAGGTCGTTCTCGACGGTTTTTGCTCGGACCCCAAGCCCGTGAATGCTGGTATACCCCAAGGCTGCGTGCTATCCCCAACTCTGTTCCTGCACATCAATGATATGTTGGATATCTCCAACATACATTGTTATGCGGATGACAGCACTGGGGATGCGGTATATTCCGGCCGTGCAGGTTTCACTTGGGAAAACGTCGACCACTGCCGAAAGAAACTTGTGTCTTCTATAGAAACTTCCTTGGGGATGGTCTCTGAGTGGGGTGAACTGGACCACGTTCAATTCAATCCCGAGAAGACACAAGTTTGCGCGTTTACCACTAAGAAAACCCCATTTGTCGTATCACCGCTCTCCGAGAGCACTCCTCTCATTGCCTCGCCAAGTATCATAATACTCGCTCTCGACATTTCGAGCGATTGCCAGTTTCGTGGTCATCTGGTGAGCAAGACTAAGTTGGCCTTGATGAAATTGGGCGTAATCAATAGAGCGAGGCAGTATTTCAGTCCTGGCCAAAGACTTGCGCTCTACAAAGCGCAGGTCCGGCCATACATGGAGTACTGTTCTCATCTCTGGTCCGGATCACCCCAATATCAGCTTCTACCGCTTGACCGCATACAACGGAGAGCCGTTCGGATTGTCAGGAACCAAGTGCTCTGTGAACGGCTGGATTCTTTGGCATTGCGTAGAGACGTTGCATCTCTGTGCGTCTTCTACCGCATTTACCACGGGGAGTGTTCCGAAGAGCTATTCGATCTGATGCCTACCGCCGAATTTCATCACCGCACAGCGCGCCATCACCTCCAATACCATCCGTACCACCTGGATGCGTGGCGATCCTCCATGTAAGGTTCTCAAGGACCTTTTTTCACGTTCCACTCGCTTGTGGAACGAACTCCCTTCGGCGGTATTTCCAGATCGGTACGACATGGGTACCTTAAAAAAAGGCGTTTACCTACAAGGCCGGCAACACTCTTGTAAATCTTCGGATGTTGCAAGAGTTCATGGGCGGCGGTGATCACGTCCATCTGTGACCCGACAGCTCGTTTGCTCCTCCTCTTAAATAAAATATATATATATATATATATGTTGATCAGCTATTAAACCAGAGCTTTTGAATAAAGATATAATTATATACAAATTGTAATTTTTTTTTATTGTAAAATAAAAAAAAAAAAAAGATGTAGCACATGTCGTAGCAGCCGACATCATCATATCGTAGAGGGTAAAAAGCTTTTCAGAGAGCAGCCTCTTTCAGACTACGTAATAAAATAGCCTACAGACGGAGTTCTGACTCGCTACGGACCGCACGTCCGAGCGAATCGTAAATAATAAATTTAAAATACAATATATATTTTTTAATCTGTGCTTTACTTTTTTAAAAAGTTGTCAGCACTACTTGAGAACATTCAGAAAATATCTATAAAGGTAAGCTTAGATATAGTTTCTTTTAGACTTATTATGCACTGCAAGCAAATTTTTTAGTTTTATATATTTTTATATTATATTATATTATATTTGAATTTTTTATTATTATACAAAGAATTGACGTTTTAACATAATTTGAAAACTAAATATGTAATTAATATGTAATAGCTTGAGTCATTTCTTCTGTTTAGATTCTTAAATTAACTTGGAAAGTTTTATTATTAAAACATTATTACGAGTATAAGCATCTACAACTTCATGAATACTTTCCAATATTATTAAATATTGTTGAATTATCATTTTAAAAATACATTTAAAGATATTATGCTTGTCATTTTTTTGTTTTCAATTTTTATTTATCTCAAGTTATGATAGTTTAAAAATTTGCTCCTTTTAAATACGCCCTAAACAAACTTGACCAGTAGTATCTATAGTTGTACAAGATTAATACTTGTACTTTGTATTTATGTTATACTAACTGGTCCCCGCGACTCTGTTCGGATTAAGTGTAAGAGTCACGTCAGTCAGCCACGATTTCTATTTTAATTTAAATGTGATATATAGTCTTTGATAATCTAATTTAAATATTGATTTTTTATCAGATCGCTATCTGATCTATAATATTATTAGCAGTCAAATAAAAGCTACAATTTAACAAATCAAATTTAACCTTCTAACATTAGGAACCACTAGCTTCTGCCCGCAGCTTTGCTCTTAATTCTACATTGGGTATATTTCATAATTGTTGCCTATAAACTCGTACTATTACTTTTTGTGTGAACATACATACATCCCCACAAACCTTCGCATAGTATATTAGTAGGATTTATAATATATATTTTGCAATTTATAAAATTCCAATACCTGTATATAGGGTAGGATAGGGAGCATCAATTATCTCGTAACTCAAGCATCGCCCTGTAATGGATCCCGCGAGCGGAGGACCCGTATCACGTTAAGTGCTGTTGTCTCCGCGGACATCTGCAAGTATGCAAATATCCATATACATATGGAAAGATGCAAATGAATGGTCACTCTTCATAAATAAGGAGGCGTGGAGGAGTAGGAAATGGAGGGGGAGGAAGCGGATTTCGACATCCGTCTCTCACACTTAGAATGCGAAACGTAGTTGTAATTAGCTGTAGCCAGCCACTTTTTTCTGTATCTTCTCCCTTCATTTTAAATTCAAATCATAAATCGTATACCTCACTAAAATCTATACAAAACCTTATATTTTTGTTTATTTGTTTTTAGGAAGAAATAATAGAATTTTACTGAAAGCATCCTATATGTTCACTTATAACTCACAACTTTTCATAATATATATCTTATTTTTTATAATTATTTTATGACCATTTTGCCTCGCTTTTATTATTAAATGTATAGACAAAAACTACTGCACCGACATCCTCGCTCGAGCCAGTCCGCATGCGAGATGTACACACATATTTCATAGTAGTCACAACATGAGAGTAGATTAAATTGAAAACTAATCAAAGTTTATGTGGATTTTATAGCAAAATAACCTTTGAATATTATCTGCAATTTAATAGATTACATACATAAGAGATATAAAAAGAGAAGTGAATAGTAAAAATATACATTAACTTACATTTGATATGGGATATAGCAAAAGTAATAACGCGATGTTCCATATATTAGTTATTCAGAGAGCGGGCGGACGTCTTCATCGAAGTAATCTTGCTTGTGAGCCTCCAGCTATTTCCTTAGTGGTTCTATTATTATGGAATCGAACTTGGTACTTTTGTCTAAGTAGTAAGTAGATGTGTCTAAGTTATTGCTTTAACCTCATTAATAATATAATTAGAAAACATTTTGGAAATAAACACTCATGATCAAAATAATGTTAAAAATATAAATATTCTTTTCACAAAAAAATTAATTTAACCTTAATTTGGTTTGAAAGTGTTGACCTTTTCCCTAAAACAAGCGATTATTTAAATAATTGCGGTGAATGTTCTTGTATAAATTGGTTTGCGGGCTTTAAGATGTTATAAAGTATTGAAATAACTAGTTAGGTTTTTTTCCTAACAAAAAACTTCAAAATTAAAGTTAGTTGCCACTACTTAGTAGTAGTTACTAGCAGTTAGTGGGTAGTAGTTAAATTACTACAAGTCACAGGCAGTTCAACTACCTGTGACTGTTTTGATGTGAACTAATATCAAATAAAATCTTTAAACATATAAGTGATATCATGTATTTTACTTCTTTTATTTATAAATATTATAAATCACCTTAATTTAAAACAATGTAAACTTTTGTAAACGTTATTTTTTCTCTCAGTTTTTAATGACTTTAATCTTAATTGAACGAATGTTTTTGTATGAAATGGTAAAATTATATTGAAAACGTTTTAAGCGGTTCAAAACAAGGAGTTAGCGGATTAGTTCAGAATAAACTTTTAATTGAATATACTTCAGAATATCGACCTTCGATGATCCATGTTAAAACGAAATATACGATTATGGGATATTTGTTTCAAAGAGAATTATGTAAAATTAATTTTGTAACTTTTTTATAAGTTTAGCTAAACTTTTACCGAAATAATCATTCAACTGAATGTAATTTTTTTTATAATATTTTTATGTCTAAATATAAGAAAGCATAAAATGGTGTTGCATTTAATGTTAAAGGTGGAATATATTTTATTTGTAGATATACCAATGCGATATACATTTCGTTTCGTGGCAACCAAATAACAATTCCTCAAGCTGCATTAAAAAAAACAAATATTTTGTAAAAAAAAAAGCTAAAAATTTTTATAACAAGAGATAAAAGTTACCAAAAGTCTAGAGTCTAGTCTAGAGTATCTAAAATGTTATAATCTGCAACAACCCTATTATAAATTAATTATAAAGGAGAGATCCTTTGGCGTTTCAATCCGCCTTTATGAGAATAAAGGCGGATTGAAACGCCAATAAAGCGTTCCATCAAAATTGCGGTGAAACGGACAGACACATTGTATACTGTGTTGTGTTCATTAAAAATGTATATACACATCCAAGTCTTTGTTTGTACATTTGTAAGTGTTCCCATAAATTATTTTACTTCAATAAAAAATTGTATTTCAAAATAATATATATATTATTTCTTTTTCAAGTAGTGTCTAGACACTAGGTAACAGTGACTATTGATGTTCGCCGGAGAATCGAATAGGATAATTCAGTATCGATTAATAAGGGTCAAGGGTAGAGGGCTGGTTCGTCGTGATGTGTGTCAAATATCAAAAATTATCTGTAGAAACGGGCTTATGTTTTGTTAATAATGACAAGTTTTTATTTTTTTTAATGTATCTTGTAAAAATAATGGCATGTTAATAATTAGATATATATTATGTATGTATATGAATAATTATATACAGATTGTAGTTACATATTAAATCATAATTAAACAATTTCACGAGATAAAGACACATACAAAATGCTGGATTCATAGAAGCGGGTCGCGATTCGATGGCTCGATTGTTAGAACGACCAGATGGTTTCCCGGAGGTCGCGAGGTCGAGTCCAGCCCGTATGGAACTTTTAAGTTTATATTCATTTATAATATAAACATCTGGTTACTGATAATCCAAGTGTATAATCTGAATGCTTCGTAAGATTGTGAAGTGTAAAATATTAAGATTTAATTTGAAATACGCTGTTATAAATATAAAAAAAACTATTTATTACTAGACATTAAGAACTTATTTTCTACGCTCATCATATATTACTTGTTATCACTTATGTTTTGTTACTAAAACCAAACTAACTAAACTAAAACTTCACTTTGAAACGTAACTACACAATATATACCACATATCCAATAACCTATCTGTCTATAGATAAATCTGTTTTGTACAAGTCATGCACTATTTCGAGAAGCTCTTCAGTAAATAATAAATTGGCATCAAAAGGTCAGCTCCATACTTCAATTTGTTATTTATTTATTTTCAGTTCAATTTATATACGACTTTTGACATTTGAAACTATTTGAAACAAATATTATTATATAGGAATAAATTTGTAAAGAGGTCAGACTAATTAACTAGAAAACAAAATGAGTCTTGATTCAATAGAAGTAGCACTAACTGTAATTAAGCAAAGATAATGTATACTGTGAAGAGGTTTTTCGATCATATCAGAGTCGACGCGTGCAGAACTTATAGTGGTAGTGCAAAAACTGATCAACTCTTGAGCTATGTGCAAGCGAAGTTTGACAACCTGCTTTGTCAGTCTCTCTGCCGAAGTCGCGTACGGACGTACGTACGTATTGTCCATTGAAAGTTCGTGTCACGTCGTGACGTGACGTGAACGTCCTGCGGTTTGCGGTTGCGGCATTGCAAGTCAGCGAATTGGGATGGAATGCGGACCTTGCTTACGTCCTACCCATGGGCTCCGGTTTGTTTCCCTTCCAATGATCCCAGTGACTGCACTGAGGACAGCCTCAGTAGTATAATACTACAGGGAATGGAATTATTTGACCAATTTCTGTGGTACCAAAATCTTGGTAGTTCCTTGATTTGATACATCTATCTGGGCTACAGCAGCTGGCAAAAGGCAGGCATATCAAACTTGGGCTAAAGCGTTAGTCACTAAAGATCCGAACTCTAAAGTTCTGAAGAGGAAATATAACCGTGCCTCCAGATTCTCCAAACGTCAAATAGCTAGAATATAGTTCAAGTATGTAGTCAAAATTGGAGATTAGTTAGAAAAAGCCTTTATATAATATAATCTTTTTAGTTATCATTATTACTAAACTCTTTCATTTTAGACTGACGTGTTTGATTATCCAAAAAGTCGTACTCGTATACACGAGTACAGCACCAGTTGTCCAAGTTTTGCAACGACTCTCCACCATGACGTGAGAGATTGCTTTATTCTGGGCAGTTTGTTCATTAATAATATTTTTAAAAGAAATATCTCTATACAATAACTGACATACTGACATATCAAAGCCTAAACTTCTTTTTGGAAGGCTTTTCACACGGAGTCTTTTGTAATGTGTATGTGTGTATGTGTGTGTAAACACTAAGTAAGGGCTGTTGTTAAATCTATCTCCGAGAGTGTGAAACGGACATTAAAATTGGTATGAAAATCTTAATTATTTAATATTAGATAATTATTTGAATTGGACAAACCAAATCAATTTTGAATAGACTATCAGAGGCTTACATTCTAAGATTATAAGTAAAAAAGTAAGCGCTTTATAAGCTTTGGTAAAAGGTAATAAATTGAATACTTTGGGAATAAATATTAAGTCGGTATTCTATTCTATATGATATCAATATATAAATGATTTATCACATAAGCTTTTATCAAGTTAGGTCTTTGGGATTTGTTTCGTACATACCAGTAACTTCTCTATCTATATCTATATTTATTTATTACACTCTGTCACATAAAAAAACTTATAACGAATATATTCACATAATAATTTATATACAATTATATATAAATTATATAAAGGTCACATATCACACAAATAACACTTCAAATCCATATAAACCCCAAAAAATATTTTAATAACAACGTATTTGGAAACGATAATGAGCCAAAGAGTTAACAGGTTTTGATTGCCGCTATCAGATTCCGTATAATATTATAGTGTTTAATATTAAATAATTTCGTATAAAATTTATAATAATTCCACGTGAAATTTTAGTTATAACGGAATTATCAAAGAACTGGGAGACTTATGAACATCTTACGAGCTTAACACTGAGAATATACGAAAAGATCTTCAAAGATTTTTGATAAGAGTTAATGTGTTTTATTAAATGACGTACAAACAAATTAACTTTAAATAATTGATTGTTGTTCATTAAACGTGCACGTGCCGTGCCGTGGAGGAATTTAACTAATTATATTAACAATCAATATTCTATAATGAAAATAGGTGTAATTAAAACGATCGAACTAAGTCGAGAGAAAACTCAATCTACATGATCGTGGCATAATTTAATTTTCTTACGAATAGACTAATACTATTATAAAGTAGACTGCAGACTGGTCAGTTATATGAAGGTACATAAAGTACATGTGACATTATAAATGGAGAAGAGCAGAGATGATAACAAATATAGATTAATCAATAAACTATAACGGGCTTTTGCAAACTGAAACTATTTATAGCATAGCGAATATCCGCCCACGGTGAATTTGAACTGTTCTCTGAAATATTAACATTTTAGCTTTAATCTGTTAATAATATTAACTTACACAAATATATATATATATATATATATATATATATATATATTTGTTTTAACTCAACATATATTTTATGTACTTTTATTTCAATTTTAATTAATGATATCTCATTTATCATCCAATCTGCGTGAGTGAACTAAATGTTTTAAATTATACACCTGCATGAAAAACACCAACATTCGTGAAAAAAACTCGCTATCCGGATTACAAAAAAATTCATTGACTACCACAACCACAAGACGTCAAAGACATAAGTTAGAGGATCAGGAGATAGTTTTAACAAAGTTAATATAACCTAGGTAATACATTACCCACGTTGTATTGGGCATAAAGGAACTCAACGAGATAATGAAAATGAGATGAAAGGATCCCGAAGTATTGATTAATAAGGTCCAATGGGATACTTCAATGTTATTAGAGTATCAGAAATTCACTAATATGGTTTCTATTTAAGTCTAATATTAAATCGCATTTGTATGATATTGGTTAAAAGTGTTCAGCACTTTTAAATTGAAATTCATAACTATAAATTAATTTTTAAATTAAAATATTTTGATTATTTTGTCAGACGATTGAGTATCTTCATTATTAACTTTCAAATAAAAAAATCCATAAACACATTGGAATGAACGAGACAGATTACCTACTTTTGATCTTGATGGAAATTAGTTATATTTTTAGTGTGTATTTATATATATGTATATATATATTAAGATAAAGTATATAATATATTATTTTGAGATATTTGTATAATGGATTGAGAACTTCAAATGAATTTCGTCCTGGAAACTTTCATGCCGAGAATTTGTTACAGTTATTCGAAGTATTTTTCTTAAAAAATAGACTCTGGTTTTTGATTATTTTATCATTTATGTAAGATTTTTTTTATCAGAGACAATAAATTAGTTTTTCTTGTTATATACAGCTGTATTATAATTTCCTATAGTATACACGTTCAAATGAAAGCTTTAGTTAACATTAACTTTAACAAGAAAATTTATCACAGTAAATTACTTGAACCAGTAAATCTAGACTTCAAGACATGTGATCCATTTAAGTTTTGTGTTCAAAATGTCTTTGACTTCATTTAATTAAATTAAGTAATTATAATAAGATAAATTTAATGTAGATGGTATTATATACATTTACTGGCTTTTTTATATAATGTCTTTTATATAATATCATCGAGGTGGGTAGCGACACAACTTAATTGTTAGAGCGACTACAAGTTCCAGATTGCAGATTCGAGTTTTAATATATTATATAATATAATTTATATAATTAAATATTACTATGAATAACATATATAATAATGTGTTTATTCCTTACAGTACCGACAAATATCTTTTCTTTGAATCTTTTTCATTGAAACGAACCCAGTGATCCACAAGTGATTACTTCGAATGGAAGTGTCAGGAGGGCCTATTTTTATATCATACTTATCGAAATATGTGTTTCTCCATATTTAAATTAAGCCTAAGAGGCAGCACCAGTCCACGACATATACCTGGAAAAAAGCCTTTATATTATATATTTTTTGTGATTATTGCTATTACTAAACTGCTTCATAATAGACTGACATGTTTGTTTATACAAAAAGTCGTACATGCGAGTATAGTACCATTTATCTAAGTTTTGCAACGTCTCTCCGCCATGACATGACAGATAACTTTATACTGGGCAGTTTGTCCATTAATAATAATAATATATATATATATATATATATATATATATATATATATATATATATATCTATATCTATAGAGTGATTGACTGACGTATCAAAACCTAAATAACTGTTTAGGCGGTTTTTCACACAGATTCTTTTGTAATGTATCTGTGTGTGTGCGTGTGTATGTGAACACTGAGAAGTTTTGTTAAATCAATCTTCGACAATGTGAAACGGAGATAAAAGCTTGTATGAATATCTTAATTATAAAATATTAGATTATTGTTTGTATTGGGGACCTAAATCGATTTCGAATGTACTTTCGTAGGCCGGAATCATTTTAAGATTGTAAGTTAACATAAATATTATTTAACATTGTTTTAACAGTTTTGGAAAACGTAATAAATTGTTTACTTTGGAAATAAATATTAAGTTTACATTATATTCTATATAATATCAATATTTTATAAACATTTATCAAGTTGAGGCCTTCGGGAATATTATTTGTACATTTTGTACTTTTATCTTTACTTATATATCTTTATTAGTCTCTGACAGATTCGGGTTTCCCATGACATTAAAGAACTTCTAAAAATGATATTTAAAGAGTATCTGTATAATTCACATCATATTTTATATCAATATAATCCCCAAAATATAAGTTAATTATAACGTAATTGGAAACGACAATCAGCCAAAGAGTAAATAGGTTTTGATTGACTCTCATCAGTTTACATGTAATATTATAGTGTTTAATATTTAAATAATAGAATTTCACGTGAAATTTGTTTAGTTATAACGGAATTATCAAAGAAATGGGAGACTTATGAACCTCTTACGAGATTAATACTAACAGAATTTAAAATAATCTTCAATGAACTTTGATAAAAGTTAATAATGTGTTTTTCTAAATTATGTACAAACCAATACGGTTATTAAAAAAATATTTGTTTTCTTCATTAAGCATCCACGTGCCGTGGCAGAGGTATTACAGTTTAACTAATTATATTAAATAGCGATCAATAATGCATTTATAATATTCTATTATAAATGGAGAGGCGTAGAGATGATAATATATATATACTAGTCGTAGGGCTCGCTTCGCTCGCCGTTATTTTTATTTTTTAATTTGGTGACCTTATTGACCTTACAGCGTTGCCAAAACATAACCCTGGCATCGTTAAACTATAAGCTTTCATTTGATATCCTGTTTATAAAAATCGGATAAGCGGTTTAGGAGGAGTAGTGCAAGAAAGATAAAAAGTAATCGATTTTGTATGGTAAGATATATTTTTGTTTGTTCCTACCAAACTGACTCCACTCTGCCTGATGTTAAGCAGTCAGTGAGGTCCAAAAATGGATGCCACCAATCTCTTTCAAGCAAAACAGAATGACCAATGGTGGTCTCCATTATGGCGGCCTTATGAGATGCTTTTTCACGCCCAGCCTAAAAGACCCAGGATCGTAGTGAGAAGGAAACATGTGGCGTGGTAGTGATTTCCACATTTTGATGGATCGACATAAATATGAACTGCTGAACCTTTTGGTTCGTGATGATACCGAACCCACCGTGAAGTGATGGTACTTCTGTCCTGCACGTGTTGTTTTGGATCGGAAAGGAGAGGATGGGATAAGTTGAAAGAATTCGTCGGAGCACTCGCCGTGGTGTAGGCGATAAAAGACTGCCATAATGGCAACGTCTCTACGTAGTTGGAGAGGCTCTAGGATCTCCACGGCCTCTGGGCTTCCAATAATACGAACTGCTCGCCGCTGCAACCGGTCGAGAGTGTCAAGAAAGTAGTGAGCTGAGCCATCCCAAAGATGAGAACATTAATCCACGCAGGAGCGAATCTGCGTCCTATATAAGAGATACAGCTGCTGCGGCGTGAAGAACCGTCGCACCTTGTTCAATACTACGAGCTTGCGTGAGGCTGTTTTAATGACACTCTCGATGTAGGCCTTTTGGTTGAGATCCCGGCTGAGGTCTACGCCCAAGATGTTGAGGCTATCCCGGAGCACTAACTGCGTGCCCCGAAACGAAGGAAGAGAAAGGAACGGAGATTTTTTAGCGGAAAATGCGCATATCTGTCTTTTCTTGTCATTGAACTCAACCAGATTCTCATGACCCCGTCGTGAGACAAGGTTGAGAACCCGGTTAATTTCAACAACAAGATCTCTTCGTTTCCCCTCAATGTCAGTCTGCTTTACCGCAGGGAGTCCAAAATATCTCCCGTGTACCGTAGAAGGCACCTAAGGCACACCCGCATTTACCTGCCGAAAACTGCAGGCCAATCCGTCGTAAAGGACTCGGATTTGACGCTCATGCAGGAAAGCGGCAAATAAATATAGATGAAACAATAAAATATGAAATAATATATGCAAACTGAAACTATTTACAGCGTGAATGTCCGCCCACGTCAGGGTTGAAATGTTCTGTTGATTATTAATAAAATTAAATTAAATTACACGATATATTCTAATATAGATGACAGTACGCATAAGACACGTACGTATGTATGTACGTTCAAGTAAAATACCCAGAAGACTTTTCACAGAGGTTAGTCGTGTAGTTTAAAAAAAATATATATACATATTTATAACTAATTTTTGTACCTCATGTATTTGTTTTAAATCAACATATATTTTATGTACTTTTATTTCAATTTTAATTAATGATATCTCATCTATCATCCAACCTGCGGGAGTAAACTAAATATTTGTTTTAAATTATACAACTTCATGAAAAACGCAAATATGCGGGTAAAAATAAACTCGCTATCCAGATTATAATATTTACTTAATCTACGTTTTTTTATAATGATTAAAGACCACAAGACGTCAAAGACATAAGTTAGAGGATCGGGAGATAGTTTTAACAAAGTTAATATAACCTAGGTAATACATTACCCACGTTGTATTGGGCATAAAGGAACTCAACGAGATAATGAAAATGAGATGAAAGGATCCCGAAGCATTGATTAATAAAGTCCAATGGGATACTTCAATGTTATTAGAGTATCAGGAATCATTCACTAATATGGTTTCTATTTAAGTCTAATATTAAATCACATTTGTATGATATTGGTAAAAAGTGTTCAATACTTTTAAACTGAAATTCATAATTATAAATTAATTATTTAAGTAAAATATTTTGATTATTTTGTCAGACGATTGAGTATTATCATTATTAACTTTTAGATAAAAAAAATCCATAGACACATTGGAACGAACGAGACAGATTACCTACTTTTGATCTTGAAATTAGTTATATTTTTAGTGTGTATTTATATATATGTATATATATAAAGATAAACTATATAGTATATAATTTTGACATATTTGTATAGTGGATTGCGAACTTCAAATGAATTTCGTCCCGGAAACTTTCACGCCGAGAATTTGTAACAGGTATTCGAAGTATTTTTCTTAAAATATAGACTCTGGTTTTTGATTAATTTATCATTTATGTTACTTTTTTTTTATCAGAGACAATAAATTAGTTTTTTTGTTATATACAGCTGTATTATAATTTCCTATAGTATACACGTTCAAATGAAAGCTTTAGTTAACATTAACTTTAACAAGAAAATTTATCACAGTAAATTACTTGAACCAATAAATCTAGACTTCAAGACTTGTGATCCATTTAAGCTTTGTGTTCCAAACGTCTCTGATTTCATTTAATTAAATTAACTAATTATAATAAGATAAATTTGATATAGATGTTATATACATTTATTGGCTTTTTTATATAATTCCTCTTACATAATATCATCGAGGTGGGTAGCGACGCATAGCTTAATTGTTAGAGCGACTGCACGGTACAGATTGCAGGGTCGAGTTTTAATATATTATATAATATATGTAATTTAATATTACTATGAATAACATATATATAATGTGTTTATTCCTTATAGTACCGGCAAATATCTTTTCTTTGAATCTTTTTCATTGAAATGCATCCAGTGATCCACAAGTGATTACTTCGAATGGAAGTGTCAGGAGGGCCTATTTTTATATCGTACTTATCGAAATATGTGCTTCTCCATCTTAAAATTAAGCCTACGAGGGTTCCAAACCGACTGATAAGTACCACACACTTACTTAACTGCTTCATAATTGACTGACATTTTTGTTTATACAAAAAGTGGTACATACGAGTACAGTACCATTTATCTAAGTTTTGCAACGTCTCTTCGCCATGACATGACAGATAACTTTATACTGGGCAGTTTGTCCATTAATAATAATAAAAAATATATATACGTATATCTATATAGTGATTGACTGACATATCAAAACCTAAATAACTGTTTAGGCGGTTTTTCATACAGATTCTTTTGTAATGTATCTGTGTGTGTGCGTGTGTGTGTGAACACTGAGAAGTTTTGTTAAATCAATCTTCGATAGTGTGAAACGGAGATAAAAGCTTGTATGAATATCTTAATTATAAAATATTAGATTATTGTTTGTATCAGTGACCTAAATCGAATTTGAATGTACTTTCGTAGGCCGGAATCATTTTAAGATTGTAAGTTAACATAAATATTATTTAACATTGTTTTAACAGTTTTGGCAAAACGTAATAAATTGTTTACTTTGGATATAAATATTAAATTTACATTATATTCTATCAATATTTTATAAACATTTATCAAGTTGAGGCCTTCGGGATTATTATTTGTACATTGTTATACTTTTATCTTTACTTATACATCCTTATTAGTATCTGACAGATTCGGGATTCCCATGACATTAAAGAACTTATAAAAATGATATTTAAAGAGTATCTGTATAATTCACGTCATAATTTATATCAATATAATCCCCAAAATACAAGTTAATAACAACGTAATTGGAAACGATAATCAGCCAAAGAGTAAATAGGTTTTGATTGACTCTCATCAGTTTACTTGTAATATTATAGTGTTTAATATTTAAATAATAGAATTTCACGTGAAATTTGTTTAGTTATAACGGAATTATCAAAGAAATGGGAGACTTATGAACCTCTTACGAGATTAATACTAACAGAATTTAAAATAATCTTCAATGAACTTTGATAAAAGTTAATAATGTGTTTTTCTAAATTATGTACAAACCAATACGGTTATTAAAAAAATATTTGTTTTCTTCATTAAGCATCCACGTGCCGTGGCAGAGGTATTAGAGTTTAACTAATTATATTAAATAGCGATCAATAATGCATTTATAATATTCTATTATAAATGGAGATGCGGAGAGATGATAATATATATATACTAGCCGTAGGGCTCGCTTCGCTCGCCATTATTTTTATTTTTTAATTTGGTGATCTTATTGACCTTACAGCGTTGCCAAAACATAACCCTGGCATCGTTAAACTATAAGCTTTCATTTGATACCCTGTTTATAAAAATCGGATAAGCGGTTTAGGAGGAGTAGTGCAAGAAAGATAAAAAGTAATCGATTTTATATGGTAAGATATATTTTTGTTTGTTCCTACCAAACTGACTCCACTCTGCCTGATGTTAAGCAGTCAGTGAGGTCCAAAAATGGATGCCACCAATCTCTTTCAAGCAAAACAGAATGACCAATGGTGGTCTCCATTATGGCGGCCTTATGAGATGCTTTTTCACGCCCAGCCTAAAAGACCCAGGATCGTAGTGAGAAGGAAATACGTGGCGTGGTAGTGATTTCCACATTTTGATGGATCGACATAAATATGAACTGCTGAACCTTTTGGTTCGTGATGATACCGAACCCACCGTGAAGTGATGGTACTTCTGTCCTGCACGTGTTGTTTTGGATCGGAAAGGAGAGAATGGGATAAGTTGAAAGAATTTGTCGGAGCACTCGCCGTGGTGTAGGCGATAAAAGACTGCCATAATGGCAACGTCTCTATCGATCTCCACGGCCTCTGGGCTTCCAATAATACGAACTGCTCGCCGCTGCAACCGGTCGAGAGTGTCAAGCAAGTAGTGAGCTGAGCCATCCCAAAGATGAGAACATTAATCCACGCAGGAGCGAATCTGCGTCCTATATAAGAGATACAGCTGCTGCGGCGTGAAGAACCGTCGCACCTTGTTCAATACTCCGAGCTTGCGTGAGGCTGTTTTAATGACACTCTCGATGTAGGCCTTTTGGTTGAGATCCCGGCTGAGGTCTACGCCCAAGATGTTGAGGCTATCCCGGAGCACTAACTGCGTGCCCCGAAACAAAGAAAGAGAAAGGAACGTAGATTTTTTAGCGGAAAATGCGCATATCTGTCTTTTCTTGTTATTGAACTCAACCAGATTCTCATGACCCCATCGTGAGACAAGGTTGAGAACCCGGTTAATTTCAACAACAAGATCTCTTCGTTTCCCCTCAATGTCAGTCTGCTTTACCGCAGGGAGTCCGAAATATCTCCCGTGTACCGTAGAATCATCCGCATAGTAATGAATGTTGCCTAGGTTCAACATATCATTGATATGCCAAAGAAACAAGCTAGGCGATAGAACGAAGCCCTAAGGCACACCCGCATTTACCTGCCGAAAACTGTAGGCCAATCCGTCGTAAAGGACTCGGATTTGACGCTCATGCAGGAAAGCGAATAAATATAGATGAAACAATAAAATATGAAATAATATATGCAAGCTGAAACTATTTACAGCGTGAATGTTCGCCCACGTCAGGGTTGAAATGTTCTGTTGATTATTAATAAAATAAAATTAAATTACACGATATATTCTAATACAGATGACAGTACGTATAAGACACGTACGTACGTATGTACGTTCAAGTAAAATACCCAGAAGACTCTTCACAGAGGTTAGTCGTGTAGTATAAAAAAAATATATATACATATTTATAACTAATTTTTATACCTCATGTATTTGTTTTAAATCAACATATATTTTATGTACTTTTATTTCAATTTTAATTAATGATATCTCATCTATCATCCAAACTGCGGGAGTAAACTAAATATTTGTTTTAAATTATACAACTTCATGAAAAACGCAAATATGCGGGTAAAAATAAACTCGCTATCCAGATTATATTTACTTAATCTACGTTTTTTTTATGATGATTAAAGACCACAAGACGTCGAAGACATAAGTTAGCGGATCAGGAGATAGTTTTAACAAAGTTAATATAACCTAGGTAATACATTACCCACGTTGTATTGGGCATAAAGGAACTCAACGAGATAATGAAAATGAGATGAAAGGATCCCGAAGTATTGATTAATAAGGTCCAATGGGATACTTCAATGTTATTAGAGTATCAGGAATCATTCACTAATAAGGTTTCTATTTAAGTCTAATATTAAATCACATTTGTATGATATTGGTTGAAAGTGTTCAACACTTTTAAATTGAAATTCATAATTATAAATCAGTTCCATAATATTATAATAATCAGTTTCATAATATTATAATAATCAGTTTCATAATATTATAATAAT
This sequence comes from Melinaea marsaeus rileyi, assembly GCA_918358865.1. NCBI lineage: Eukaryota > Metazoa > Arthropoda > Insecta > Lepidoptera > Nymphalidae > Melinaea > Melinaea marsaeus. The sequence continues at coordinate 31,253,673 of OU911084.1, read as the reverse complement.
CAGTTTCATAATATTATAATAAAATTGACTCTAAGATAATATGGATAACTCACTTTAATTAAAATGAGTTACAGTTTCTTAATTATTTATTTATATTTATTGATAATGTATATATTAAATTACATATGTTTAAGATATTTATACAATCCAGGGATTGTCAAGTTACAAATACGTAAATGAATATCGACCTGAAAACTTTTAAGCCGATATTTTATTTCGGTTACGCGAAAGTTTTTTCCTTAAGAAATAAGATCTTTAAGGCTCTGGATTATTTTATTGTTATATTATAAGTACGTAAACGTTTAAATCCAAGTTTAAATCCATTAGTTAACATTAACTTTCACAAGAAAATTTATCACAGTAAATTACTTGAACCAGTAAATCTAGACTTCAAGACATGTGATCCATCTAAGCTTTGTGGTCAATATGTCTTTGACTTCACTTAATTAAATTAACTAACTAGAATATAAATCGATGCTGTTATATATTGACTTTTTATACCCTGATTATATAGGTGGTTAATCCTAGCTGTAGTCATTTGACTACCTTGGGCGGGCTCGACTGGGGAAGGACCACCCTATCACCGAACATCGATGTGTAGTAACCAATTTTGATTTGGTTATGTTCCGTCGGTGAAGCAGAGAATCCAGAAACCCAACCCCTCCCTCACCAAACATAAAAGCGATGCCTCCAAAAAATATGCCCAGGGTTGAACCGTCTTTGAAAAAGCCGGGGAACTCCTTCCAGAGCAAAATGGAATGATTCTTGGATTTTGCTTCGGTTGCCCGTCGTATCGCGGGTGGGCAAAGTACCGAGTTTTGCGCAGCCTACTTTGTTATTTTTGATGGAGACTCAGATATCTCAACCTAGCGACACAGCGTACCTATCATACCCCAGATGTAAGCTCGGACATCATTTTATACCACATGCCGGGGTATCTGCATTCGTAAGGGACTGCTATTTGCTACCATCAGCTTCAAGTTTTTGAAGATCGGAGCCTGTCTGTACTCTGGCTGCGCGTGGACATGGACGACCATGTCAGAGTCTACGCATGCACAAGGTGTTTTTTTCGAAGCTACCTTCCTATGAGCTTCCCGAGAGTTTATGCAAGTGGATCACCAGTTTTCTCACCGGCCAGAGCGATAAAGATTGCTTGGACCCCAAACCTGGAACGGTGTTGTACCCCAAAGCTGCGTGCTATCCCCAACTCTGTTCCTCCTGTACATGATGATATGTATGGTTCTCTCTCTTTGAGTATTCGTCAAAGTTTTCCCGAGAGACTTTTCAGACGTTTTCTATAGAGGTCTCTTACCTCCTTCAGTTAAATCCCCAAAAGACACAAGTTTGCCCTTTTACCACTAAGAAAAGCACATTTGTCGTATTTCAAATTGGCTTCAATGAAATTGGGAGTAATAAGTAAAGTGAATAAAGTATTTCCAGTCTGGTCAAAGACTTGCGCCCTATAAGGCGCAAATTCGGCCACACATGGAGTATTTTTCTCATCTCTGGTCCGGATCATCTCAATATCAGCTTATGCCTTTTGACCGCATACAATAGAGAGCCGTTCGTATTGTTGGAGACCCGTTGCTCTGTGTACAGCTAGACTCTCTAGCATTGCATAGAGACGTGGCCTCTTTGCGCGTCTTCTCACGTTTATAACGTGGAGTGACCCGAAGAGTTATATATAATATTTTATGCAAAAGTAAAAAAGGCGTTAGACTTTAAAAGTCATATTTCACTTGAGCCGACTTAAAAACAGAGTATCTTATCTGTATTTGTACAACAGTAACTTATAGTTGTTTCAATAATTCGTTTTGTGTTTTGTTAATGTCAAACATGTTAAAGTTTATTGAAAATGACTATATAATTAAGTATATTGCTTAATTTGCATTGCATTAAGACTGAATTTTTATTGCTATTCTATCTACTTTATTGCAGACGATTAACCATTGGGCGATGAGATTGTTTTGGCTATTTGTAAATAAATGTTGAAAGATTCTGAATGTAATATTTGCATTACTTTATACTTAATGTTACTTAGCCCTTGTATACTTACCGATTATATACTTTGCGTTTATATATTTAGTCCTTATATACTTTGCTCATATATACTTACTCTTAATATACATAACCCTTGTATAATTAGCCCTCATATACTTTTCTCTTGTATACTTTGCCCTTATATACTTTGTGTTCATATACTTAGCCCTTATATATTTTCCGCTTATGTACATCACCGCACAGCATGTTATCTTCATGTCACGTGGCGATCCTCTACTGTGCGGTTTCAAGGACCTTTGTTTCACATACCACTAAGATACATACGACATGGGTGCCTTCAAAAAAGGCGTGTATTACCGCCTCTAAGGCCGGCAATGGTCTTGCGATTCCCCGGATGTTGCAAGAATTCGTGGTCAACGGTGAACACTTGTCATCTTTGACTCGCACGCTCCTTTGCTCTCCTCTAACTAATAAAACAAAAAATTATGCCTTATAACATATAAATAAAGAGCGATTATTAGTATAAATAACATATATAATGTATTTGTTTCTTCAGTACCGGCGATGCGTCTAGTAATGCCAGGATGTGTGGTGGACGTCCGCAAGATGCCAGTGGTTCGTCTCCTCCTCATCATCACCGCCATGGGCATATACTTAACTATGGGTATGATACACATACATTTCTTTTCGTCTTATTCTTAGAGTACCTACTGTTACCTAATTATTTTTTAGTAAATTCTTAAAATTTTAAAATAGAAACATACAAAAATTAAGAGTAAACTTCAGCTGGTAACATTAGATTCCTAAAAACGAAATACGAAATGTCACAGATTAAAAAGGTCTCTTTAATGTGTGTTAACAGATTAATTAAGCTAATGTCTCCAGACGACGCGATCCACAAACATAAAAATGAAAATATACTATACTTATATATTTAAATTACTACAGTCACTACATTGGGACCTAACAGTAACCAGGTTGTTAATTGATCTGGTAAAGGACTTAACTACGAGTATCTTAAAGTATTCATTTTTGCTCTCAACTCTGCTCGCGAACGTTTTCTATGTTTAGAAAATATAAAGACTTGGCATTTTCTACATAAGATTAATATCGAGAGTTTCAATTTGAAATAATATTCTTTAAGTAAAAGTTTTGAAAAACAAACAAACATTATACACGTATATTAACTTATTTACTTTCAAAGCTGGTTCGTTAATTTAATTAACTTTGACGTCCGAAATCCAGTGGCACTGCAGTGGATCAGTTGGATAAAAGTTTCGGGATAATTGAGTTAGACTTAACTCAGTTAACATGATACGGATATATAAAGCACCTTTTACGTCCGATCATCATAATGGACAATACACATATAATATTATTAAAATAATATATATTCAAGGTTACAAAAATTATGTTTATATTATTTTTGGTAGTTATCTACCCGCACTTATATGAAGAAGTCCGACCGTTTGTTTCTACTGTAATTAGTTAATAATATATGTTTTAGGTGCATCAGTGTTCCAAGCTCTCGAAGGTCCAGAGGAAAGAGAGACGGAGCAACGCATTGCTAAAGTGAAAGGCGATTTTCTACTTGAACATCCCTGCGTTAGTGGTAAGTTAAATTACAATGCTTATTAAAATAGAAACAATTTTTAATTATTGCTACCTGTCCTTTTTTTTGGCATTACGCAAATTCTACTGAACGGTTTTTTATTAAATTCGGTGCAGATACATATCATTGTTGCGTTCATCATATAGGATATATTTTCTTTAATAAATCTATTAAAGATAAAATCGTTAGCCACTATTTATGTATCAATATAATATTTTAGTTAAATATCGCCGAGTTCCTCTTGTATACTCGTATTTTACAAAGCACATCAAGAAAATCAACGTGAAAATGCATGTTTGAGCTAATAATGTTTTATTAAAAAATGTAATAATTAAATGTTATTGCGATTTATTTGCGGTCCAATTTAAGAGATGAAGGTTCTTCAGTAGCAGCAATTTTATTTAGATTATTAGATATTATTAACTAATATATAATTGAAATATATATTAACTAATTTCGTTATTAATCTCAATGTCAATTTCGAAATGATTAAATCCCATAAGCCTCATGGTACTCGGATGTCTAGCGTTATCGTAACGACTTTGTGTCGTAATGACTGCCTCAACGTTATGAATACACTAACGATTCTTTAATAGGTAACTTATAAAATCGATGAAAGTCTTTTTTTATGTTAAAAAATGGCCTAGTTTTGATATTTAATATAATTCCTACTACTATAATAGCTATAGTCGGCTGCAATGGATGGTTTGATGTTTGTGAATTTTTAATGCTAAAAATGTTAATGTAATATATATTATGAGAAATAATATAAAACATAATGTAAGTGTTAATTAAGTGAAATAAATCCTGCTTCTTGAGAGATGTCTCAGCAACCATCGTATGACGAAGTCTCTAGCAACAACTAATTTTGTAAAGAGCTATGAAGATTAAGATAGTATATGGTTTTTCCATGAATAACAGTACAACTCATGTAATGGCATGGGCATGTTATGAGGGATGAAACGCATGTTATCAGAAGAGTATTAGGTATGGTAGTGGAGGGATGCACCGATAGAGGGCGGTCAAAAAAAAGCTGGATGGATTGCGTGAAAAAGAAGGGGAAGAAGGGAGTGTACAAAGAAGTCGAATAACAGTGGACTATGGAAGGAAAAAACTCCTAAATTTAGAATAACGATACATATTACTACATAATATATTTTCTGTAACAATGATTATAGTACAGTGTAAAGATATCTCAGTCGTGACGTCTGAACAAACAGTTTGTCAGCGTAGAGTGTAATTATTTATTGTTTTGATACTCGTACATTATCTGCACAGAGTACATATTGTATTGTAAATAAATATATCTAACACGCGACAAACTGATAAACCTGTGCTATTCAGCTGTTTATACAATTTCTACTTACAACAGTGTTTAGAATAAATTTTAGAGTGAGATTTTAGTTTTTATAGTAATTCGTCATTTTCCTTATTAATAATATATAATTCTTAAAACATATTTGCATTGATCGATTCAATAAATTTAATAGTAGATACTTTTATTAATTATTAATATTAATAAAATATTTTAAGACATTTATTAATAAATTTAATCAACCGATTGATTGTTTCTAAACAATTAACTTAATTAACTGTATTTTAGAATTTCTTAAGGTGAATTGATTTCGTTACTGATTGATTTTCTTATGTAATAACCGAACCAGTCAAATAATAAGAAGAAAGGTCGTCTATTAATTACGTGATGTTTTTATAACCTTCCAACCCTCGCTCCTCCTCGTCCTCCTCCCTGGTGGTAAGTGGTTTTAAACTATCCAACGTCCCGTTTTACTTTATACTCGTATATATTTATATTATCTTTAATTATAGGCTTTCATGAGGGTTGCAGATTTTTTCCAACTGGCTTAAAAATATCACGATATTTCGTGATTTATTTTGTTCACATGCACACGTGCTGAAAGACTAACGGACTCGTATTTACTATATCACATCTGCTTTCTATCTAGGATGATTGAATTTAAGTAAATAAACAGTTAATATTAGGAAAAAACATGATTAGAAACGTGGAAGAGCAGGTCATTTCCTTTTGTCTCATTTGACGGACGTAAATCATATAAAATTAACAATTAAAATATATATATATATATATATAAAGATCATATTAGTTTTTCACTAAATAATAAAAATAACATGAATGTTTCCACTGTATCATAAAAATATAAATATATGGTTGAAAATTCGCAATCAAAATGTTTAAAGCAGCCATTATCCAATTAACCGGGCGCTAAGTCAACTAGCGCACTAATGAGAGATTGTAAAGAGGCTGTTATTGTACCAGTGATTGGAGGATCTTTAAGACACGTTTAACTCGCTATTTTTTCGTCACATAGTGTGCTTAAAATTGGAAATTTGCCTAAAGTTTATCTGAATGCTGACGTGTAATTAAGACGTAAGATCGGCTCATGTTTATCAAACACGATATCTTGATATAAAGTTACGGAAACTATTTTGAATAGGATTTGCTAAAAGATAATACTAATATTTTAAGATTACCGATAAAAATATGTTGATTAATAAACTATTTCCTTGTAATAATAATACTTTTAGTGTTACAATTATTGAAATTAATAATTCCTTTAATATCTATTTCATTAACTTAATAGTCAATATATAAAATAAACTTAATATTTTGTATCTATCAGTGACGAATCATCCATGAATCATTATTTATTATAATAAAGGCGATGATATAAACCAATGTGTAATTTATTTATTTATTTAAAGTACACAAAAACAAACATTAGCTAATTATTATTGGGTGCTATTTATTAAATCTTTAATTAACGTTAAAGTTTATCTTCAAAAATAGACAAGAACTTTACAAAAAAATATTTCAAAATTAACTTAAAAAAGTGTATTTATTAAAGACACAATGTTGGGTGCGCGGGCGCATTAGTTTGTGGTGCACACCGCGTTAGCCGGACCAATCCGACGAGAGATATCAGTTGGTGTTCAGCCGTGCTGCGGAATAGACGTGTTGTTCTCTCGTGTTATATAACCGTTACTTTATTTACTTTCCGCTATCCTAAAATGTATCAAGATGTTATCTAAGGGATCATGTAATACCAAAGTGGAAGTTTTCGCTCTATTTTTCGAACCCAATCATCCTAAACGTTTTTTTAAGTACAGTTGACCGTAATTTTGACCGTTCCGGGGTGTCTTCGGTGCGGACATTGTAACATTAGAAGTTTAGTGTTTAATTTGACGCAGACAACTCTGAGCTATTGTGGAGCTTTAAGATGAATTTTATTACTAGTTCTGTTTAAACACCAAGTACATTTTGCTCTGTTTGACGTAAAGAAATTTTGAAAAAAGTCCTATATTAATGAACATTAATTTCGAACTATCTAATTTGTGATAAAATAAATTCTGGTGGAGATCGGGAATAAAACGAGGATAACCAAAATGGAAAGACCGAAGTATCCTCGTATTCATTCGTATGGAAGCATGAGCTCTGCAAGGAGTGACGATGACATGACAGTTCACAGCCAATTGTTTCCTTATCCGAAAAAAATGGTAGTCCCAAGAGAGATCTTGTATGAAGAAGAGCATCCCCCATTCCAGCCCCTGTTCGCTACAAGTAGGATATTTGGCAAGGCGAGATTCACCTGCCTCTTGTCGTTGTACATAATATTCTACGTCTCGTACTTGTTGTCCGGTGCTCTGGTGTTTTCGGCTCTCGAGACCCCTCTCGAGAACCAAGTTCTGCTCGACGTCATCCGCGCTAAACAAGACTTTGTATCAAAATATCCTACAGTTATGGGTAAGAAGGATTTATTTACAATAGTAACTATAACATCTACATATAACATTTGACCTTTCAAATTCAATTTACTAACTTTAATAACTTGGCTGACCTATTAACTTGTACCCTCGCCCCAATGTTTAATCAAATAACTAAATTATTTGACAACCTAAGAGCAACTTAAAAACATTATTAACATTATTAATAATATTTTAAAGTCATTAACAACCAACCTGTTTGTTTTTACAGTTATAATAATCATTTTTGTACATAACATTTGTCACTGGTAATGGCGGTAGTGGCGGTCTTGTTTCACAATGTCGCGTAAAAATAGACCGACCTGCAATTTAACACGTAATTATAAAAACACGATTTAAACTTGTTGTAACGAGATGAAAACTTATTTATTATACATAAAATGTTGTAATAAACACACACATTACCTGCAAACTATATTAAATATCTTTACAATGATTTCGTATAAATGAAGGGTACACGGTGTATTTTCTCACTGACCATGTTATCGTTATCATTATTCAAGAACTGTTAGTATCTTGGGTCAATAGATAAGATGTAATTGGGTTATCACTTATGTCTTTCCAGGTGGTATCATTGACAAAAGTGTAAAACCGATTTGATGTTATTCGTCCATAATATCGGAATCCTTCGCCCTCTCTCTCCCTTCCTCTCTCTCTCTCCTTCTTATATTATAAAGAAATCATTTTAAATCAGAGGGATGATCTGCAAATTTTAAAGAAAGTCCTATAAATACATTTTTTCTATCGCAGGATAATTTTGACATTATGGAATAAAATCCAGTAGATTTCGTTATCGACGCGCACATCAAATAGGAAAATGAATTTGTTTTGAAAAATTAATAATTTTTAACCATAACTACTTTCAAACGAGAGAAGATCATGAAAGATATTATATTATATTGTTTTAGCAAATAAATTTTGGTTAAATTAAGACTAAAAATGGGCGATGAAGTGTCTGGACCGGACTAGGTTGATATTCTAAATCATGAATACTTAAGGTCGTAATATGTCAATGTCCTCGACGTCATCTCGGTGGAAATTGCTTTTGACACATCATTTTTACGCAATCTATTCATGTTTTCTTCCCTCCATTATATTTATACTTAGAAAATACATTCTCATTGCATTTCATTAATTGATTTTCATTCTGACCGTGACCACACGAAGAACAACTATTACTTCTATATATACATTATTTATATAAAAAATATATAATATATATTATTAGTTATAATAAAAGAATATTGTAATTTTCTAGATTCCACTTGAGTTTTTAGGTAACAGACGAGTATACAACCAAACAGGTTTGGCGTTTTAAATATAGACAGACACGTCTCAATTGTACCCAATGCATAGATTTGAATATTTAATTACTTATATTTCACTAAACATATTTTTACCGCTGCTTCGTTTCAAATCAATGTTATGTCATTTATTTTGAATATAGTCTAAACTGCTAGCTAACGGCGACAAGTTCAAAACGGCGAACTAATTTATGTCTTATTAATATCTTAGGTGCTCATATAAAAACCCATGTTTCGAATAGAGATAAATAGTTAAAGAAGCAAGACTTCAGTTGGTCACATATTGATTTCGCCTCTAAAATCAATATACATATTAAATATGTATTTAATAGTATTTGATCGACTCAGACACTGATCGTGTCGCCAAGTTGAGGTTTTGTCGTCGCTCGCGTTACTTATCTATAGATATAATTTGTTGATTTTATAAATACAATATAAGTTTGTATAAATGAGAAGGTTAAAATAGTGGATTTTTATTATAGTCGTGTTAATATGACTAGGGGCGCCAACAGACGTTTGCATGTTGAGCGAAGCGAGCCCGCGCGAAAAAAATATCGAACAGGGGAATAGTACAATTCGATTTTTTGCGCGTTTTTCATAGTGAAGCAAATTTTTCGCGCTAATTTTTTTCCCATTGACTTCAATGAGATAACAGTTTTTTGACGATTATTCCTCAAGGACATGACATTTGAAAAATAAATAAATTTTAAAACCATCATCTAATGTGTCTCTTTTTGATTTCAAAATATCATAACTTTCCGTCAAGTAGTTTTCGAGCCTATTCGTGACAAAGAAAGTGAAAAAATCTCCAGTAGAGCGCGCCCCTCGCTTCGCTCAATAACTCATTCTGATCATTCTCTCGTAATAAAACGTATATTGATAATAATAACTATAAAATAATCATTCTTAATACGTATTTAGTTATAATCATATCAGAACATTGTACTTATGTGTAGGTTAGAGAAATATACCTAAAAACCTAACAAAACATGATGAAGGTCCATGGAATAAATAAAAGTATACTATCATGATACAGGTCCGAGCGATCCTCTGACCTGTAATAAGGATATTCCATAAAGTACAAAAGTACATCGTCGCGTCCCGAGCACTTAAGTATAATTTGTCCCTTATCAATTCATTATAACAGCTTTCATCGGTTTATTGAACTAAATGTTTACGAGGTTCTGGACTTCCTTCATTTGTGCTATCATTTTGCGATTAAACTTAAAATGATTTAAAAAGAATCCATGACTTTTATAAACAAATCTCCTCTTTTTTATATTATTGCATTGTTATCGGTCCTCGATAAGTTTGCAAGTTACAAATTAATCCGCCATCTTGAACATCTAAATCGGATTGAATGTTTCCGTTACTCACAAACAAACGACCGAAGATAAAAAAGCGTGTTGAAAATAAGGTCTAACATTGCTTCAATGTCAAAAAACATTTGAAAATCTTGAAATAATATAATAAAATGAGACGAAGGTAATATTATTGAAGGGAGCGGGTCGGTGCGTAATGGAGGGTGATGGAGGGATAAGGAAAACTAATCCTATTGTCATGGGAACACCTTTGAGAATTTTCCTTTCAATTCTAACGTAATTCTGGAAGATTTGTCCCGATAACGTTAATATTTATGATATTTTATTTGATGTCCCTTTGAATAAACGTTTGATCTACATTCTTGTATAAATAACTTCGTTTCTTATAAAAATAAATTTAATAGATGTTAATTTCAATGCTGTCACATAAATACACATAAAAATATGAGCTGAGCCTCTCACACATATTATATACGAAATAGAGAAATTCCAATAGTTTCGCAAAAGTTTAATTAATCTTTTCTATAAAATCTTAATTATTAATTAATCAGTGTATATCACCTCATGTAGTAACAGTGACTCGTAAATCAGACGCACCCTCTTAATTACCGACCGCACTTTTCATTGTTACCAGACATTGACACGAGTGAGAGCGATCTGTTTGTTACCAATTAGAGTCAACTCTAAAAATATAATGGTAATTGTTACCTGTTACTTAGGTAATAAAGTAGTAACTTCATCACCTTTGGGGGGGGGGAGGGGGTTATAATAAAAAAATATACCGATACGTACGAGTTGGTATAGACGATCTGTCTGTGTTTCACATGAATAATATGTGAATACCTGCATTAACAAAAAATTCTTTAAAATAACATAGTGCCGTGTATTTCTCAGATGAATTCATATCTTCATAATTACTGACACACTCGTACGATATATTATATCACCATATAAAATAGGGACTGATAAATTTGGTAACAGCATTTAAAGTAATCGGAGAGAGATAGGAGACGGTCTGTTATAGATCGAACTTAGTGACCTTTGAATTCACTTTACAGTTCGACGACTCGACCTAGTGCACTAAAATAATGTCTCGCTACGGAATGGTCGGCTGTGCTTCGACCGCTCGATGCAGTTGCACAAGATTTATTCTCATTTTGATTAACCTAGACTATGTTAGTTATTTCTGTTTGTTAATGATATGTTAGTTGTTACATGGAAAATATAATTATTGAAGTTTTAATTGTCAGTATCATTCCCGTAAAAATATTTTATGGGATCACATATCACTCTTACTTTTAAAATAATGTAATTATGCATTCCTTTTAGTGTCTTTACAATATTACAAAAAATATTATTATATTAAATAAAATATAATTAATACAATCGTCTAACATCATTATTGTGTATTTTTTTAATTACTTTAATATTAATAATAATATTATTATATCTTGTCATCTACGTCATATCTATACATATATATATATATATATATATATATATATATATATATATATATATATATATATAAAATTGAAGTGTCTGTTTGTAATTCCAATTAACAGCTTTTCACTAAATGCATAGGAAAGTATATGCGGTATAAAAAAAAATACTTCAAAATTATCTCTGTCTGTTTGTCAGTTTCTTCCGGCTAATATATAAAACGGCTCGACCGATTTCAACGGGACTATCATTGGATAGCTGGTGTTGTAAGGAGTAGCTTAGGCTACCTTTATTTTATAAAACATATTCCGCGTGAACGAAGTCATGGGCACAGCTAGTATATAACACAAACACTCAAAGAGCACAGACAGATAAAATAATCAATATCACTAGAAAGGTACTCGTATATGTGTTCTCATAACTTATATTTTTTCTTTAAAACTACGAAAATAATACTCTAGAAATCAATCCAAAAAGAAAATGGTGTTCGAACTTCAATCTCGAAACTTATTTTCAATTTTGTTTATAGTATAGAAAGAAAAAGATATTTTCTACTATCATAAGGATTGTGTATTGTTTTTATAATCTTTTGATCCACGACACCTACTCGAAGACGGCCCCAAAAGGGTGAGATTATCTCAAAACAGGTTAGCATTATGTCACACGATTTTATATTCACACAGTGACAGAAATATGTTGATATTAATTGAACTGAGCGTAAGCTCTTATCCGTTTGGGGAACTTCTTTTTGAAGCATCATCATCATTGAACATCACATAATAACTACTAATATATATATATATATATATTATTTAAAAGGCGAGGGGACTCAGCTCAACTCCCGCAGTGCACGGCGGCCAATCCTAGTATAATGAATCGCAGACAGAATTAAACAAAAGTTGAATTTAGTTACTTCTTTTTATTAGAGAATAAAAAACCCACAGAACGCAGAGTCACTTCTAACCGGTCCAACGAGCCGATAAAGTAAAAAAAAAAATTAAACATAATCATAGAAATATCTTTTCAAACAAAACAATGTGCGGTCAATGTTGGTAAGAGTACCTATATTTTTTCTTATTTTTTATCAAACATGTCCTTCAATTATGATAATTAATTTCTCATTCATGGGCCAAGCCGGCTTACGTCAAACTAAACATTAATAAATACTTAAAAACTAATTACATTTAAGCTGATTTTAATTCAAGTGAATTATTTATTTCATAACCATTTTTATGATGATTACGATAATTGTGATACGTAATAGTCAAATATCAAATGATTATAACAAATTATTGAAAAAGCGTTAGAAGTGTCTGAAGTGAAGAGCTCCGCACTTATCGATAAGATGGATAGTGATGACCTCTTATTATGCCCCTTGTAGGGGTTGAAAGTTATCGATCATTAAATTACTATAACAATGTATAGATATTAATTTAAATTATGAATATATACGTTCCTAAGCATAGTTCCTTTCCATAGTTCTTATGGAATGTCTTAATTTTATACTCTATTACCTTTAATACATTTATTATTATGATTTATTTAAAAATATCAGTTAAATACTTTTCTTGACGACAATTATAATTCATTTACATATTGATTAAAATTTATACTTACAGAAAAGTAAAAGTAAGTAATTATATAATGAAGCAATGTTCACACTTTTTCAACAAGCTCCCGGTAAACGTTCAATTTTACTCTTTAAAAAATTTTAAATCTTGTTAAGGAACGTTTGTGTGTCTTGCTACATACAGTATTTCCGAATATCTGGAACATGATGCATCTCGGGTTTGAAGATCGCTGCCGGGCTACTTCTAGTTATATTGTTAATGTAATTTAGGTCTCAAGTGCAGATTGAGAAAAAGGAACAAGAAAAGCCCATTGAGTTTCTGTGTGTGTCTTCTGTGTGTCTTCAAATAATGTTCCAAGCTGGTAGTAGCTTGGACGATGAAGAAACGTTAAATATAGATTTTGAGTTTTATATATAATTACCACCAGTTTTTGAAAATAAATGCAGCCAAGTCACTCCTTATAACATCAGCTATCTGCCAGGGAAAGTCCTGTTAAAATCGGTCCAGCCATTTCAAATTCAAAATATCTTTATTCAAGTATGCAATTACACGCACTTTTGAATCGTCAATTATTACATTATAAAGATCAGTGTAGTCAGTCCGCGAGTAGGCTACTACCAGCTCTATCATTTTAGAGATTAGCCAGAACAAACCGACAGATAGACATTTTTTTTCATATAATAACCGTATATGCTTACATATCATTTAGTGAAATGCTATTAATACAGAATTACAAACGGAGACTTCAATTTTATTTATTTGTATAGATTAAGTCAGGTATAAACATTTACTTGTATTAGAGCATAGGTTGGGTCAGACACGTGGCTGTGGTCTGACCCTAAAAGTAATTATTAGTCGGTCCCTTTTGGTCCCTGTCGAAAACACATTCGGCATAGATCTCACTATATAAGTAATATAGCCTTCATAATGATATTATTTTAGTAGTCTAACAGAAAAAATATGAACTTATGCAGACTGACCTTTAAGTCTCCACAAGCATAAGCCGCTTACATAAATAATAAATGGGCCGGCGAGGAAAAACCCTTATGGCTCTGAAACTTTGCTCGTACATAATACCAAATAACTTTCAACTCTGCCCGTAACGTTAATTACACTAATACAAATGAGAATGTGTGTATTTAAGTTTGTTTGTAGTTCTGCGTCTCCGCGGAGCGACAGATCATGTGTTAATGTTTACTCATTTCTCTCTCTTATTTTCTCAGAGCACTTACATACGAGTATTTTCAAATGTAATATATTTGATATTTAAATAAATGTGTCCGGTGTGAACTTACCTTAACTTGGGTAATGTGTGGTAAACTACCAATGTTTGAGGTACAGCTTATACCTAAAATATATTACCTAAAATTCTCTGTAAAACAGTTTCAATATTCCATACCAAATGGATATATTTAAAGTGAAATGAAATGACGAAATGTAAAAACAATTAAAGTTTACCTAAATTTCAATTTAATCATATTTATTTAATATGCTAAAGAAACAATGATCTTGATATAAATGTATTATTGACGACGATACTTACAGTATTTAATAATACTTTGTATAGTTTATATTAATTACCCCCGCGTAACTCCTTAGGATTTTAGCTCTTCTATTGAAACTATTGTTGCCATCTGTTTGTTATATAATATAATAATAATAATAATAATAATATCATAATACATACGTATTGTTTATTCGTTTCAATATAATTACATATATATATATATATATATATATATATATAATTCAAGTATATATTTATATAACGTTGGATTAGATTGTTCTCATAAAACAGAGTAACAATACTAATATTGTGTATGTTGTCTAAACTTAATATAAATTTAACATACTAGCCACCCGCCCCGACTTTGTGTTACTTTCATAAGTCAGACAGTTTTGTGGCTTTTAGTGACTTTTTTTTGTGACAGTTTAGTCGCACTCTACTAAATGCTACTGTGACTGAATACGTGCGATGTGTACACATCTCACGGGGAATCCCGAGCTTATGTGCTGACTTCTGACTTGCTGCACACGCACACTATGTCTGTATTTCTTGGCATAAAATTAAAGTATTAACTACGGAAAATTGTATTTTAGTGAAAGTTTCACAGTTTTAGAAAGATTGAATTTTTCATATTCGTAAATTACAAGTGAGTGATTAATGTAGATTATTATAAATTAACGGCTGTGATTAAAGTAAAATTCAATAACTTCGAGTGATGAAAGTGAATTCGAACCTCCGATTCCGAAAAAAGAATGAGATTTCTGATAGTGATGAAGGATAATGAAACACCTTTGGTTTTATTTTTTGTTCTTCAGTTTAATGTATGTATGTACATATTTTTACCTGTCAATGCATTTTATTTTTATTTCTGTGTACACCTTAAATTATTGAAAAAAATCACAACTATTAAATAGCAAAATTATGCATTTCTTATTCGAGATTTTCGATTTACACGGTTTCGACTTGAAAATTTTTAATTTTCGATTTACACGTTTTTCTCAGGAACGTATCTACCGTGTAAATGGGGGGATAGGTGTATTATAGTCTTGTTATATTATTATGTTGATATGTCTTAGGTGATGACCTGGAGATGCTGCTGGATGAAGTGGTGCGAGCCAGTAACCGAGGAGTCTCAGCGTCCAGAAACGTGAGCGGTGGACCGAATTGGAGCTTTGGACAGTCCTTGTTCTTCTCGTCTACTGTCGTCACAACCATTGGTAAGCACTTCTACCCGTTTATTATTCATTTGTCAATGTCAAAAAAGTTTCTGAACACTGAAATATTTTGTCATAAACTGCTGTTCCCGTGTCGGTTAAAGTAAGTTGAAATATAGTACTTCTTACGAAATATAATTCATTTACAAAAGTCCACAAAAACAAAAAAAAAATAGGAGTGTCAAAAATGTCTGAAGATGTTTTCTTTTGAAGTGTTCCCTCTGTTCTTTAACAGACACTAAAGAGCATCCCGCAGCATCCCGCAGCACCCCACTCACACATTGATAGCTGTAATTATAATTGAGAATGACGAGGGATGGCTCGAGGGAATTTCGCGTCGAGATTAAATTGATTACAATTTAGAAAACCCTCCGATTTACTTTTATAAATAACTGTAATATAAAATATTTATCAATATTATTTCCTCAGATCTACTTATTATATCTATTTTATAATAAATTATTTTATATTGGTATGTGTATGCTCTCTGGAGCAGGTGGAAGAACAAAGTAATTGTAAGGACTCTAATGAAAATCCGGTTTCGATTTCTTCTGGATGAAATAAACAAATATAAACAAGTAAATTAAATTAAATTCTATCTGTTTGTAATTCCAAATTCCTGTCTGTCTGTCTCTTTGTTTCGGCTAATATCAAAAACGGCTTGACCGATTTTAAAACGACTTTCACCAGCGGATAGCTTAGAACGAAGTTGCGGGTGCAGCTAGTATAATATAATAGTAGGTTATAAATTATAAAAGATTAAATGGATGTCAGGAGTCTGTTATATTTAAGATACAAGAATTAATTACAAATTCTTATATGATCATTATATCGATCACTTTACTCAAAACGATACAAAGAGAATGTGAAGTCATTCCGTTTAAGTGTTCTTTAAAACGATTAATGCTCTTATAATATTTCTTATTTCATACTTAACTTTCCTTATTGCTAAGAAAAGAAATAAAATTGAATTATTTTCATATTATATAATGCAGAAGTCGATTCGCAGAATTTATTAAAACTAACAAAGAAAAAGGAAGTAGAAGTAGTATTAAAGAGAATAAAATAATCTTAAGACAGTAAACTGTTTTCCTATTTATTTTAATTTATATACAAAGTTCAAAATACTATGATCTACGCCTGACTTGGCTTACGAATGACAAAATTCCTGAGTTATATTTGCAAAGTCAATGTGTGGGAAGCAGTTTGTACGTATTTAGAGTTTTAAAAGTTTGCTAGTCGTCCAAAATCAGATTATTTTTAAGGTTATTAAGATTAAGATTATTAAGACAATTTCTTTGTTTGAATTTATGCATTATTTTCTGCATATGCATTATTTTCTTTGCAATAAATTAATGTGATCGTAGTTTTATTCGTTCACAATTATTATTTTTTTTCTTATATTTCTGTTAAATAATAGTTCTCAAATAGGTATACTATTGTACACACACTTTTACATTGTAATTATTTGTACGTGTACCTACACTTCTGCTCGTATGTCAAGGCTTTGTGATCCTTTAAAATAGGCTTTATGGGACAAATAAAATCGATCTATATATTATGATAAAAATTGTATCATAATAATATTTTATGTTTTTATTTACTTTAATATGGAATGTGGGTAAAAATAATATCATTACAGGGTACGGTCACGTGACCCCGCTCTCTAAGCCCGGCAAGCTGTTCTGCATGGTGTACGCTCTCCTCGGCATACCGCTCACGCTGGTGCTGCTCTCCGCGCTGGTGGAGCGACTGCTGCTGCCGGCCACCGCGCTGTTGAGGTCACTGAACGCGGCTTTGGGACATCTGTACCGACCGTTCACTATACGCTTGGTGCATCTTATGATTATCGGTGAGTTTTACGTTTAAAATATATTTAGTTTATCGAATACTTAATAGAATATGTGGTAAAAGTGTAGATAATAGATTTTTGAAGACATTGTTATTAAGTATTGCCATGTTACGAATATTTTTAGGTTTCTTATCTTAAAGAATAAATAACAATAAAAATAAATTAGTGAAGAAACAAATTATTATGATCCTATAATATATAAAATATATATTAACTTTCTGTTCCAGTCTCAATCCTAGTACTATTCTTCCTGATGGTACCGGCCGCGATTTTCGACTCGTTGGAGCCGGAGTGGGACTATCTGGACTCGTTCTACTACTGCTTCATCTCGCTCACCACCATCGGGCTGGGTGACTACATCCCGGGAGACTATCCCAACCAGCCCTACCGCCCTCTGTACAAAGTGGCCGCCACTTGTAAGTTATATTGTCAATCACATTTATACGAAAGATAAATAAAATATATATTTTACTATAATAAATATTTGTTTACAATAATAATAACAAGTAACTAAAGGTATTTCATATTTTTATTGATCTTAAAATATATATATTTTTTATTTTTCTTAGATTTTTCTTTCAACGTCATTTACCATTATTAAAATATTAAGACCTTGTAATAAACTGAGTACCTAATTTGTAATTAATTTTTCAGTTTACTTAATCATCGGCCTCACTTTCCTCATGCTGACGCTGACTGTCTTCTACGATATACCGCAACTGAATCTCAGCACTGTGTTTTCGTCGATGAAGCTCGATGAGGATCCCGAGAAGATGCGTCTAAGCGGATCTGGAGTGATGGGCCCCGGATACGGTATTGGGGGGCTGGTGATGAGGGATGATTACAACCACCACGATCAGCGACGCTCCGTAGTACACATCCGGCCCCACCTGGACGACAGTCCCAGCCCCGAGGACACCACCCCGGTACACGCCAGGGACATCCGAGTACATTGAACCCGACCTTCACGGGTCATACTACGATCTTACAGAGTAAAACGCACTTATGAGTTTCCGGTACGTGTTAGTTCTTTATAAACACTATCTGTCCTTTAGTTTATTATAATTTGGTGGGATTTTTACAAAGTGTGGATAGCATTTTAAGGCATGGTACATTCCAATTGCAAATTATTAGATAATTCATATTTGTACGCAAATTTGAAATTATTATCATTTAGTTCCATTTTTTATGGTTAGGAATTTTATTTTCTGTAGTTTATTAAAGTTTCTTTTACTGAAAACTAATATCACTTTTTTGGCAACCGTCCTTCAAATTATTTACTGTAAGAAATAATTAGTGTCTTTGGACGAGATTGAAATTTTAATTTGAGAAATCGAACCTGGTTCGTTGAAAGACTGAGGAGGTTTTTAAAATTTTCTCACTTTTCTATCTCAATTTATAGATTTCTATATAGAGAAATAAATTTTTAAAAATGTCACGAATTTCATAAAATAAATTCTAACAGACTGAAAAACGTATCCCTCTTTACTGTATACGTATATACGTTTGATTTTGCATTCCTTGACCTTGATCGGCACTAAACTTACGAATATAATGCAACTTCGCAAGTACGCATTAAATAAAAGTGTATTTCAGTAAATTAGATCTTTGACGTATCAATTGTGTGTGATAGATGACCAATAATAAAAAATATACCCGTTATTCATATTGTAGAGTGTAGACGATATCGCATTAAGAATTGTATCAGCATTTATCGAAAATGTGTCAATGTTTTAATGTTTGTAGCATAAAATGTGTAATCATATAGATAACCTTATAGACAAAACATACATTTAGATTCATTCTACAGCTTTTTCTGTCAAAAAAATTACAAGCTAACTTCAGATTAAATTCATGGTCTATGGTACATTCGTCTTATTTTTTTTTTAAACAAACTGTGGCTGTGACTACACATTATACTATTTTATCAATTTAATTTGCATTTTATATTAGATGCTAAATCGAAATCTATGACAATATTACAAAAGCTTATGACAAAATAAATTCCCTAATAAACAATATATTTTATATAATATAAAAATACTACTTTTCTTATACCTATAGTATATATCTATTGTTGCTATGTATAATAATATTTTAGAATAACTATTGCAAAGTAGGTACCAGCCATACCGGCGCCTGTGACGTGCTTGGTACCTGCCCAAACATACTTGTATCATAAATTTACAGGGAGTTTTAATTTAAAGTATACCTACCTACATCATTATAAAACTCGATTTATTACAAATATTTCACATGAATGTAATGAATTTGCTGAAATAAATTATTTACAAATCACATCACTCTCACAGATATAAAAGTGTAGGATATATTATTATTAGTTAAATATTGCAAACATATAGACATTAGTTTACAAACTATGAAGTATAACACGAGCAGCTGTATTCTATCTAGTAATTAAGAAAATGTATTGAAGCAACTCAATAAAGTCAATAAAAACTACCAAATCTATTGTTTATTTTATATTTATTGTTACATGACCTTTTTTTGTGAGACTGTAGACAATTAATGAAGTGAGTGCATGAATGATATGCTGTTTCTAAAGCGCTTATTTATTGACGGCGAACGCCATGACGCTGTCGTGCCGACGTGCCTCTCTCCGCAGTTCTCTCTTCCTCCTACCCTTATCCCATTTTGGGGTCGGCACAGTAGGTTTTTTCCTTCCACACTCTCCTGTTA
Source organism: Melinaea marsaeus rileyi (assembly GCA_918358865.1). Classification (NCBI taxonomy): domain Eukaryota; kingdom Metazoa; phylum Arthropoda; class Insecta; order Lepidoptera; family Nymphalidae; genus Melinaea; species Melinaea marsaeus. Next base: position 31,233,346 of record OU911084.1, on the reverse strand, counting down.
CTCGTCATCTCTGTACACACTCCCTTCTTCTCCATATCGTCTTTAACGCAATCCTTCCATCTTTTCTTCGACCGTCCTCTACATGTCCATCCCTCCACTACCATACCTAGCACTCTTTTGGTCTCGTGCCTTTCATCCCTCCTCATAACATGCCCATACCATGACAGACGGGTGATGCCTCTCTACGCAGTTACTCTACTATTATCTTTGGGTGTGGTAGCGCATATAGCATATATTATATGTTGCTTCATCATGTGTGTGTTAATTCCGCGCTATTCTACTCAAACTATGTGCCTTAAAGACATTCTATTTGCTGCTTGTATTGTGATAACGTTCTTTTCAACATTACTTATTTCAACAGTATTCTTTTAAAAGATAATGAAAAATCAGTGTGAAAAAAAAACAAGGGAAAAACAATTTTACAACTATCAACAGAAACACAAAAAGTATTTGGAAAACTGTTTTCAATTTTAATTAATTTATTGACTTGCTTTAATTTCAATTTTTATAAATAAGATATTTAGAAAATATTTTGCAATAATTTTATTAATTTTTATTTAGATTTTACTGCCATTACCCGCGGAAAGAAACATAAAGCAAAAATGATAATTCACAGAGTAATAAACCTCGACAGACTTTATATCACGCGAAGAACAGGATGGTCTTACAATCTATTGCAATTTATTAGTTAAATAGAGTAGAATATAAAATGCAAAAGAAATACAAAGAGTGTTCTGTAATTCATTCTAGGTATACTAAATCTTTTTCATTTATTCTGGCCATGGGGAACTGACGTTGAACTAACCTTTTTACATAAAATTACTTGTCTTGCTATTGTTTTCAATTATATGAGTATAATATATAGTGATTAAAATTTTTAGTAAACGTTTGTAAGTTAGGGTTATTGTTTAAATAATTAAAAACATCATTGCAAATAATTGCAAAAATATGGAAACAATTACTGCTATTCCTTATACATACATACATACATACATAGTTGCTGGAAAAAATAATATTATGAAACTATAAAATATCGGATGCTGTATAGGAGGGAACGTGAGTGGGCTATCTAAGTTACACAGAGTACAACAAAAGTATTTAGAAATTTGTAGTCTGTTTAGTGATCAAAGACAAGATGGAAAAGCCTTCTTGATTTTTTATTTAATTTGGTGCAAAAATCTGTCAATGACAATTTTCAATTGAGGTTAAAACATAACCTTAGAAGTAATTAAAGCCATAATTTAATAATCAATAAAATTTTCAATTCGTTTTATTGCAATTCTCCATACTTTTGACTAAGATACTTCGTCTTAGACTTAGTTGGAAAAAATAAAAATAATATGAACGTGATAACCGATAACCTATTATGAATATAACATCTATCTAAGAAGCATTGCAATTTAATTAAATATGGATTCTCCAGTTTCCGCCTTTGCAGTATATAATTCGAAGAAAAATAATAAGCATAAGCTAAATATTAAGAAGAAAAACGACAAAAAACCGATCTCTCCGGTTGTCGTTGAGAACATAAAAGAAAATGTTTTGAAAGACATCAGCTTAAAACTCAAACGTAAACAGAAGAAACTAAAAGAGTCCAAGAACATTGTAAAGAAGAAATCACACAAGAAAAAAAAAACAAAAATCGTCAAAAAGAAAATTAATATACGTACAGAAACATCTCTTTCGAGAAATTCAAAAGATGAAGAGATTCCAGAACTAATAGCAGCTCCAAAATTTCAGAAGCCCGTAGTTGATAGTGCCTGTTCTTGTTCAAGCAATGATAGTTTTGAATTTACCCCCGTCCAGACCAATAGCAGAGATGAAGGACTTAAAGTATTTAAGTGGATGCTAAAACCGTTTGATCATAACGAATTTTTAAATGAAATATGGGAAAAAAAACCTTTACATATTGCTAGAAAGAAACCAAATTACTACAAAGATATTATTACAACTCCTGCCATTGACAACATGTTGAGAACAGAAAACATCCAATTTACTAAAAATATAGACATTACCTCCTATGTTGATGGCAAGCGAGATACTCATAATCCAGGAGGCCGAGCCCATGCTCACTTAGTGTGGGATTTTTATTTAAATGGCTGTAGCATAAGACTATTAAACCCACAAACATATATATCACAACTGCATTTATTAAATGCTACTCTCCAAGAATTTTTCAACTCCTTTGTTGGAGCAAATGCATATTTAACGCCTCCTGACAGTCAGGGTTTTGCACCTCATTATGACGATATTGAAGCTTTCATATTGCAAACAGAAGGCAAAAAGCATTGGCGTATTTATAAACCTAGAGATGAAAGTGAAATACTGCCTCGAACATCATCAAAGAATTTTGATGAATGTGAGATTGGAGAACCAGTATTAGAAGTCACTTTAGAAGCGGGTGATATGTTGTATTTTCCCAGAGGTTACATTCATCAGGGTGTAACTATTGACGGGGAACACTCCCTTCATGTTACAATCAGTATGTACCAAAAACATGCCTGGGCTGACCTATTTGAAAAGATTATTCCAGCTGCTTTACAAATTGCTATCACTGAAAATATAGAATTTCGGGAAGGTTTACCTTTTGATATATATGATAATTTTGGTCTAGTTCATTCAGATGCTAATACACCACGTAAAACAGAAATTGAAGAAATTGTGAAGACACTATTTGATAAAATTAAAAATTACCTGCCTATAGACGAAGCAGTTGATCAAATGAATAAAAAATTCCAGCAAGATGCTCTACCTCCAGTTTTAAGTGATTTAGAGAAAGCTGTCACAGTGTTTGGCGACAGCGATGTAATGATTGATAATGGTAGAGTAACAAACAGAGTAGAGATAAGTTTAGACACAAGGATAAGACTATTACGTAAAAATATTTTAAGGATCGTTTCAGAGGAACGAATCAGATTGTATTACTATGTTGAGAACTCTTTAGAATATCACGGGAATGAGTTGCCGTACTTAGAAATTGAAGAAGATTTGGCACCAGCAATTGAAACTCTCATTATGACATACCCGGATTATGTAACAGTGGAGAATCTAGATGTTCCGAGTGACTCTGATAAAATACAAATAGCTGATTCTCTTTGGAGTAGAGGTTTAATAATGACTGAATATCCTTTAGAGAACATTGATGATGAATAAACTTATACTTCGTAAGGTGTAGTTTCATTTTAGTTATAATATGATTATTTTTAAGATTATTATGTCTCAATCCAAAAAATGTGTACCACTAGATTTATATTAATAAAGTACTTTTTACAATAATACTCTAGTTTGTATGTTGATAAAAGTCTTCAACAGATAATCAAGGAATGTTATTTTTTAAGGAATAATGTAAATGTATGTTGGTAAATGTTTAATATCAAAATGTATGAGAAATTGAGCACCTCATTCATTTGTATAAATGGTCAATATAAGATATTTACAAATACATTTAGGCTTAAAGAATTACTATTTAATGGCAGGCTATGTTTGGTAAGTCATTACATGGTATGTTAAAAAGTATTGCAAAGTATAGTTTTTAGGTTACAGACAATATGTAGGAAGGTTTAACAATAAGTAATCTATTTACGAGCTAAAGATTAAGATAGAATAGTATAATTTGTAGCAGGAATACATATTTGGTAGTTAACAATAACCCAGACAAGTGTATCTAATTTACAAAATGGCAACACAGGTAAATAACTATAGATCTGAAATGAAAATTTACAAAATATGCACCAGTTTTATTTATGGTCTTAAAGCTGCCACTTATATGGATAAATATTGTTTCTAAATTATGCATGTAAGCAATTACTTTAAGTATATTTAATAGCAGTATTAACTCAAAGCCGACTTATTCATACAGTTACTTCACTTTTTGTGTTCTGTGCTTCCATGTTGGCTTTAGATGCACATTTGTAATGTTTCTTTACTTCATTGTTTGTTCCTTCCCTGTTTCTTGCAATTTCTATTGCATAAAACTGGACTCTGGGGACTAAAATGGTATTTTGTTCTGAGTAATCACCATTAGTATCCGCACGCATTAATGTACCAAAACTGTAGTCCTCTACAATGCTTTTAAACTTTTCACAAAATAAACGCCACCTTGCTTTATTGACATTATTTTTAATTTCATTTTCTTTTATGTAGGTGATGTCTAGGTCGGGAAAATCTTGTCTAAAATGAGTGTATATCAGGTCATCATGAGGAGTCAATCTTAGCCATCTCGTGTCCACAGAACAAAGTACCTGAAAATTATACATAGAACATATAAAGGCATTATATGATGCAGTATTTACTATAACTTGTTTATATAAAGGTATAAAACATAACCTACGTTAAAATAAATATCACTGTGTTCCATAGCTCGGGCAGCCCACAGGTGTTCAAGCGTTTCATCGTTACCAAATTCCTCAGCAGGTCGTGTTAATACATCCTGTAATACATAAAATTATAGTATCGCACAGTAAAATTAGTTCATGCTACGATTTTTACTATAACTGTATGTACTTGCCATTGTCTATTACGAATTAAATAACACAGTAATTCAATAGTAAAAACCAAAATAAGGTTATTATTCTTATAAGGTTTTCTTACTAAGAATGTAATAATTTAAAACAAAAACTTTAGATTTAGAAGTCGGAACTCTTAGAACGGGTGCCGAACTGACGGATACCGGATGGCGAAAACTGTCAATGTCATAATCATAGACCCCTTTGTCTATTCAGTATACAAATATATTTTATAAAGTATACTTTAACTAGAAGCTAATAAGGTTTCATTTTTATTAGTCTTCTATTCGTGTGTCCTATGAAAGTTTGTAATGTGTGCAGTTCTCTTTTTAAAAGAAATAAACTTAGAGTCAGATAGATAACAAATAGCAACTAAAAGTCCGGGATTAAATAAAAATGTCATGTTTCCTGTAGCTTAGTTATATATGTGCATGATTCAATATACTTAGCAGTGTTTTATTTACCGAGAAATAAAAGGTTCTATTAAAGTACTGACATTATCATATCATTGTAATGTAAAATTGTAATGTAACCAATATAATATCATAAGAGACATTACGACGGTTTTATCTAAAATTTGATAAGCTTTGAAATATTGCCCTGGTCCGCCTAAAAAATACTTTATTGTTACGGGAACTACTATGGAAAATGCAACATTTTGAGAGGTTCTGGTATTGTATCTAAGTAAACAAAGTGTAAGACACTTCACTCCGGAAAACTTTTAAAGCAATGTATAAAAATTCGTTGAGTGTATAAATATAATAAAACAATAGATATATTCAGTTTAATTTTAAGAAGCTAATCATTTGATACGGTAGTGTGCACAAAGTGGCAAGAAGAAGAAGAAGAAGAAGAAGATAAATTATATCAATTAAGTGTTTGAATTTTTTCGAAATAACCGATTTTTTAAAATTAATATTTACATAATATTTTTTTTTTCATTTTTGCCAAAGGCTGAATAGACAAAAATAATATATTTTTTGTTATTATTTTTATAAAATAAAGTTTGAATCGTTCAATAAATATATTCATATAGGTTTCCTTTGTATATTTTTAACAATCAGCTTTCTTCACAATCACTACTATACCATACTAACGTAATAAATAAATGGATACGTTATTTTAAATACACCACGTTCATTATGATGCTTACTCCAAGGACATATTAGTAGAAACAAAAGAGTATTTATATAATGTAATAACAAAATAAGAAATATAACCACATAGTTCGTACACCTAAAACCATGCTATAAATTAAACAAGAGTAATAATAGATATATTTGAAAATTAAAATTAAAAATTAAAGTTTTATATTATTTTTAACAGATTATTGTTTTGAAATACAATATACATACCTATCCAAACAATTTTTATTCAAATCTGAAATTGAATGAAAAGTACCTAATCCTTATTTTTATGTGGAACTGACGAAAAAAAAGTTTCGACATAAGTCATTTCCATGTACACCGCGTCGTAACGTTGTAATTACTATATCTGAGAAACCAATTAAAATAAACTTTCTCTATTTACAATAAAGATAATCCGTGTTTGAATTATTATTGTGATTTTTATAACTAAACTTTTTCAAACACCTTAGTAAATTTCTACATCTAAGCGGTTTGAAATTTCAAAGGTGTGATGTTTATTGTGTAGTATTATATACGTCAATGCATACATAATTTGAAAGAAAATACAAATGATGTATTATGAAAGTATTTGCTGAACGCTACAATACCGTAGAAAGAGATGCATGACTGGTTCGTACTAGGGAATGGAGACAAAACATTTTCGGTACAAGTCGTAAAGTCTTCGTAAATCACTAAAATCTCATTGGATGATAGAGAAGAGGGTGGCGCATGCGCGTTTAGCCGACGCCATCTCTAAACTACTGTGCATAATACTTGTTGAAAGATTTTAGTGACTAAAGTATTTTTGGTGTACGTTAATTCGTGATAAAAAGTGTTAACGATGGAATTACTTTGCCGCGAGTTAGGTCAAGTGCTTGTTTGTGTAATTTGATGACTGTAGCATTCCAATCAGTGCCGACGGCAGGGTCTCGATCTTGCGGAAGTTTCTTAACTATAGCAACGCATATTTTTTGCGGCTATCTCTACCGCGCTCCCGATACTGCGATTTCATGAGCATTTTTCATCAACCTTACTAGTGGTAACGTTGGAATGTTATATTTCGGCTTTTTAAACTGGAACACTGTTGAAAATCTTAAAAAGCGGGTAGAATTTACCTTGGCGGCGTTCTTGCGCGCGTACGCCTATACATAGATACAAGTCGTATTATGTATGAATTATTGTTTTGGGTCAAAGACATCTCAGTATTCTAACTTGTATCAACAACAGTGTACATACAGTCTTTATGTTTCAGCTTAAGTCACGGTGAAGCAAGTGAGTTTTAAGTTGATATGAACTCTGCTTTAAAACCAGTGCTGCCCCAACCGGGGGTTCCTCAAGCAGCCGGGCAGTCGAGTCCTGCCAAGGGAAATGTCGCCACCGCGAACCACGCAGTAGGATTACCCCAAGGCGCGCAAAACGCACTGCATCACGGCTCCAATAACCTGGTTGGTCAGAACCTGGTGCACCACGTCATTGCGCCACTGCCTCCGTCGCACGCAGCGCCCTCCATGGCACCCGTGTCCGCCAACATGGCTCAGATGGCACAGAATATGAGCCACCATGGAAACCTGTCTCACGTCACACAAAACTCAGTCACCCCTGCAAACATCGCTGCTAGTCCAAGTAAAAGTGCAACTACTACCAGTGCACCTCTCAGTTTAGTGCAAGAAAGCAAAGCCACTCCATCTCAGCCTTTAGCTCTAACCAGAACTCCAGAGAAAAAAGAGCCAGATTCAACAGGACCTGCAAATGGTACTGTTGAGTCTCCCAAATCAGGGTCTAGTGCACCTGTTACATTAAAGCCACAAAACCCTGAACCGAAACAAGACAAGCAGGATATAGCTAAAACCTCACCTAGTACACCAAAACCACCTGAAAAGCCAGTCAGCACACCCAGCACTCCACAAAAGCTTGAGCCATCTAATCCTGTGAGTCAGTCAGATGTTCCCGTGCAACCTAAATTAGCAACTGCTAATGAGCCTCCAGAAAAGTCACCCTCAAAGCCTACTGAGCTCAAGCCAGCACCTACTGCGGATGTTGCACCTACACAGAGCGACAGTAAGCCGTTGCCAGAATCAGCTAATGAAAACCAGATTCAAGAGAAACCCTCTACTCCACAGAAGGAAGCAGAGAAAGAAAGTGCGAAAGTGGAACCTGCAAAAGAAGAAAATAAAGAGGAAGTAGTTGAAAAACCAGCTCCAATCATAGAGGAGAAGTTAGAGGTGAAACCTGAAACAAAAGAACCCGAGACTCCTAAAGAGCTTGAGGTGGAAATTGTACAAAAGGATGAAAAAGTTGACAACAAAGTTGAAACGAAAACTCCAGTTAAAGCTGAGGTTAAGGCACCTAAATCTACATTAAAACTGGCTACAGTCACTCCTCCAATGAGAAAGAGAAGACAGGTTTCCGAAAAAGAGCCCACTATATCCAAGAAAGCTGTGGAAAGTGATGGTACACCAGACACAAGAACCAAACGGAATAGAACTAAGGTAAGCTAAACCAGTGACATCTGTTTTTAACATTCTGCACTTGAATATTTGTTTTAAGATGCATTACCATCAATAAAAATAATATTAGAAATATAATTTATATAGAGAATTTATATTTATATATTTAATATGTTTGTTAACCAAAATATTTAGTTAATTTGTATTAATTATCCTTTATTAAAAATATGTAGAAGGACTTCCTAACTCTATTGTCTTCATCAAATATTCACTATTATTAACTATCTTCTATATCAAAATGTTTATTTTCAGGTTCAGTTATACCAGTCACCGACTCCAGAAATAACTATGGCTACCAAGTTATCTGCATCTGCTGGTCGATCAACACCAACAAAGCAGAATGATGACAAACTTATCGTTTTTTATAAGTAAGATTTTCTTGATTATAGCAACTGGATGTTTTAATTAATAGTAATAAGTCTAATGGCTTGTGTCAAAGTAAACTAATCTTCATTAATTCAAGAGATTGAAAGTAAATTAATTTATAGTAGATTATAGTTTTTTATTTGTTAATAATAAGTAACTTAGTACTTCATATAAAATAAATTATGTTATTTCTGTCTCTAAGTAGTATAATTTGAATAATATGTTTGTAAAGAAATTAATATAAATGACATGCTTAAAACACATTACACTGATAACAGTCACTACTGTGTGTTACTAATAAGAAATATTACATTAAGTGCTATTAATTATTTAACATTAAAATGTTAATATACCAGTTATTTTATTTATTGCTCGCAGAAACGAATACTTAGCTGTCCGCAATGCCGAAGGAGGCTTCTATGTGTGTCAGGCCGTACAGAATGTGTATCGGACAACACGCAAGATCAAAATACGATGGCTATCACAAGACAAGTCAGATTCATCGGGAGAGACATATAAACCAGATTTTTATGATGTTACAGGTATTTATGATGTTGAAGGTTTTATTAATATTGGAAATATACTAAGGGTCATTTACACTAAGGTAATACCTCTAATCCACTGAAAGGAAATGTTACTAAACTCAGTAATGTTAATGTGTTATTGTGGCAGACATGGAGTGCGTGCTGACGACGCTGTCGCTGTCCCGCGCCAGCGGCGGCGCGCAGCTGCTGCGGGCGGCGGAGCGCGAGCGCGCGCAGTCCATTCTACAGCGGGCCCTGCGCGCCGAGAGGGGGGACAACTGCCTGCTACTTACCGAGGAGCATCCCGATGGATGTGAGTTCTAGGTTTATAGTTTGTAGCCAATAACTTAATTGTATAAATCAGACTGGAGTAGTGACATTCTATGATTAGAATAAAATAGTCATCGTGTTGATTTTTATAGTATATGATTCCTGGATTCCAAAGAACTTTAAATACTTACTATGTTGTCTCAAGTTAACTATCTATATGTTTGATTCTCCACTAAAATATGGGACATTCTTTTGACATACAATAATTACATGTGCAGTTTAAGAGATTAAATAAAATATAACTACATTAATTACTACAATGTTATCAGGCACATATATCAACCAATAAATTAGTTATTTTAATGTAATAATAATTATAAGATGTCATTTTTATACTTAATAAATAGTGAAATGTCTAAATAAAAACACATTCTCTAGGTAACAAATATTTTATTACGATTGTAGGAAATAGTATTAATTAATGGTTTTCAGTGGACCTCTCTTTATATACGGATGAATCACAGTTGGAGAAGAAATCGCGCAAACGAAATAGTTCTAAAGGATCCCCAAGTGACGCTTCCGAGACTGCGGTAAGCCATCCAATGAAACATTGATTAAACAAAAAAAAGAAAAACACACTACTAACATACACTCCTACTTTTTTGCACATGTATAATGCTATCCTAACATAACATTGAGCACCACATACAAGAAAATCCACATGTTGTAAAGACACATTTCAAGATAAATGATAAAAAATATATTTATCTCTTTACATAGCTAATTTGCACATGTAAGAACTATTGCAAGATATCTTTTCCACATCATACTATATTAGACCTTTCTCCATTTTCAATTCTCTACTTGACTTTTTCCTATTAGAAGGAAGAGGCGACGCCTAGCAAAAAGGCGCGAACGATGCCAAAACGCAGTCCGAAAAGCGTCCGCAAAGCAAAATCCGCGCCAAAAACGCAAAAACGAAAATCTTTAGGTAGTACGCCCTCAGTGGCGACCTCTAGCAAGGTAGGCATAGTACGACGGATATATAGAAATGTACGTATCTGCCGCCATCTACTACATACGTGAGCTAGGCGTGTGAGGCCACGACGCTTTGACAATGACGTTCGATGAGTGACAGATGACGGTTGATTAGAGATTGGTTTTTTAAATTTATTTTGCATTGGATTGTTTCTTCAGTGTTAAAATTTGCTTTTGAATATTTTTACTTTCTTTTTATTTCAACGTGGCTCTTTGTTTGGTATTAAATGCCAAGTATTTTTTTTGTGTTTAGAAATATCTGTATCAAATCTTCAATCAACTGTCAATTGACTTGATAAATAGTAAATTTTAGTAATATTAAATCACAAGCAAAGCAGACCAGGCCAAGTTAGTTAGTGAATGGAGTTGAGTGAATGAGTGTACTTATTATAAACTGTGCATGCAATGAAAGTTAAGATTACAGTTGATTGGGTCAAGGTATTTATTTATATTATTTCATGAACCATCGCAACTCATTATCGTGCATTATACTTATTAGGTTTCAGTAAAATACTATTATACTTTGATTATACTTCTACACTGTATCATAACATGGATCATAAAATCAATAAGATTTTATATACAGATTAAAAATAACATAATTCAAACTAAAGTAGAGTGCTGCATACTACGAAATACTTTTTAATGTAATTAAAAATTATTAAAATTTAGTATATTTTATTAACGTTGTATCACTCATTACCATCTCATTGCTTGCTTTTTGTGTTGTTTTATTATTATTTATTTATAATTTTTTTATATTATTTGGTGATTTGCAAAATTACAAAAAAAATAAATATTTCAAGCATGTATTTTGCATGAATTGGAAAAAATTGTCTAAAGTTAAAAAAAAACTAAAGAAAGACGAATGTTGTTATTCTTAACATTAAATTTATTTCGAAAATGATGTCACCATATTTTATAAACTTTCAGACGGCCACAGCTCTAAGCGAGAAGGGAAAGAAGACTCCACCTAAGCGTCCTCCCGTAAAGCAGGCCAAGGTAGAGACACCCGTCATGACGCCCAGGGGACGACGAGCCGCTAAAGGTTATTGTTAATATACATTCTTTACAATTATATCATAATTTTCATTTTCTTATTATCTTTTTATGAAAATAAATTTCGGTATATAATAAACTTGCAGAAAACAAAGCATCACCCATAGTCCCGGTGCCATCAACATCAACAGGCAAAACGGGAAGGACCCGTCGCCTGCTTAAATAACACTCGGTCTGTCAGCGTGACAGCTTTCAATACGGCCGACGTGACAGCTCTCAGCACGGCGATGACAGCTGTTAATCTTCTGTCAGTGAGCTGTCACTGCCAAATGAAAGTGGTGGATGTCAAGGCTCTAGGTACATTGATGTAGATTATATAATATTTTATTATCGGTCGTCTTATCTGCATTTGTCACTAAAAAAAATCCTCTTTCCAATTTGTTCGTGCGTCTTTTAGTCGGTATGTCAGTGACAGGTCAGTTCTGTTTTTTTTTTCTATTTGACAAACTGGCTGGGTCAAACACTTTCAAGTGACATACCCAAAGTCATAGGACGGTAAACTGAACCGCCTCGATAGAACAGTTTTCTTTAACCAAACATTCACTCTACTAGATACATTCATACGGATATATTTTTTATGATTAATCTATTGAAATAATCGATTTACGATTAATCAAATTTAGACCCTTTCGGAATAATCGATTTCCGAAACTCATTTTTAACAAACTGACTAAAAAATGGCCTATCATTTGAACACAAGAATGAAAAATATTTTTTATATATTGTAAAACATTATATCATAATGTAAAGAACAACTGACCGCCGTCGCATCATGCACATGCTGTTATATTTTTTGTTATAATAATCTTGTAATTTGTTTGAAATCTTTTATTGTAAGAGTTATTTTTGTAATGGCATACATTTTGTGTTTATGAATTTCCATAAAATGTTGTTTTGAATAAAATGCCATTCATGAAAATAACTCGGTATAATATTTACAAAGGTTTTTTGCTGTTTGTTATTAGAAAAATATCTAGTACAAACTTTTGAACCGTCTGTCTGTTAATTTTTATTGTATTGATCATTTATAAAAGATGCTTAGTAAATTATATGGACTCTAAGGTTCGTAAGCAATAATGTGTCATGGATTAAAGTGTTCTATGTTTATAAATATAATAGTAACTGTATATAGATTCCTTGTCTCCGACAGCATTTAGGGCAATATTTATATGCTTGTATAATCTGTTTTCCTTTGGTATGTTTTGTTACTTGCAACAATTTTTATATATATATATATATTTAGTATAGATATACAATTCTTGTCTTGTCTTAATATACAGCGAGTACATTGTAGCAACAACGATAGCACAAGTTCAAACATTTAATAGTTTAATGAGTTGGTTCTCGTTTTAATAGTGATAAATGAGAATTTAATAAACTTTAAGTGTTGGAGTCCGTCAATTCAAGAGCGACTTAGTTTAGAGAAATGTTAACGGAACTTTTATTGATTGACACAAACATGGATTTGACATCACGGATACATTATGTGAATTTGTTTATGTACGAGCAATGTAAATAAGTGAAGTTAAGGAAAATATCATATTTGTTGGATGCGAGAGTGTCTCTGTGGGGTGTAAGTCGTTACATTTGGGGTCCTCATTTGGGATCCTCAAAATAAGCAATAGATTAATAAGTTTGATTTTGTATAAGATTATTACTAAATTTGTAGAATATTCGATTTTATTGCGATTATTGTATTAGTACAAAATATCGAAAGATGACAAAATATCATTATACAATGCTTCGTGGGGTTTTATAACTGTTTACTTTACTTAGGCTATCGACTGTTTGATGAGTGACATTCGACCTTCGACAATCGACCTGGACCAAAACATTCATGCGCAGATACAATACGGTGTTGTTGAATTGTAATCTTGAAAACGTAGTTCGATGAGGTCGTCGACCTCCAGAAGCATTTGTTAATCGTTCTCCGCGTAAGGTAGCCTCGTTGTATGAAGCTCGGTGAGCGTGTGTGTGTGCAAATAGGTATAATTAAATAATTTAGGTGGTATTTTGAAATAGTTTTATTTCTATCGTAAGTTAGAGTATAAATTATTGCGTGTATTTCTGTTGGAGCGTCGCGGCGCCGGTCTCTGGTACAATGGCGTACATATTTTAGCGTTTTATACAAAGATGTCGGTCGAGAGTACTATTGTAACGGAAAGTCCACAAATTTATATGCAATTCGAAAATAAATATAAATAATTTAAGGTGATTTGTTGTTTTAATACCTACCTACGGAAAACCTTTTTAACTGAACAGGGTGATCTTTTAGTGTCTTGGATTAGTTGTACGAAAGCCCAGACGCAAGACGCGCGTAAATATGGAGGAAAGTTATAGCCCGTTCTAATTTATAGCGTCTTCGCTTTAATAATATGAATGACTTCTGATTATTTCACGTGTTTTATTACTATAATGAGGTAGGTAAAAAGATCTTCCTAAGTAAGAATTATAAATGCGAATAGTTTTGACGTCACGTCGACTAGAATAACTTCTAGATCAATGAGAAGCGTATCTACGCTAGATATAGAGAGGATGAAATATTTTAAGTAGTAAGTGGTAATGCCTCAAGGTATCCATGAACTAACGCTCACAAACTACTCGATGAAAGTTTTTCCTTTTAATTTATTCTAATTGGTCAAGTTCATTATATACAGACTTTATAATCAGAAAATTCTATGAATGACTTTTACTAATACAAATTGCATTTTTTGTCGGACGAACATTATATTTTCGCTTGTGTAATGTAAATAGATTATTTATTCTTGATCCCCAAAACAATGTCTTAGGACGTAATATTATGATTATCTTACTTCCTATTTAAAGAATACTAGCGGTAAATGATAGAAAATAATAATAATTGGGACTCGACCATAATTTCTGGGCCAGCGATTATTAGTTTTGTTTTTTAGTCGTATTTATAATATATTGATGTACCTGCGGTAACACAACAGGTAGGTGTTCTTTATAAGATTTAATTATTATTTAACTGGATCGTTGTTGAATGGGGAATTGTTCTTCATTTCAATTATATTTTTACACACTTTGACAATATGTCAATGAATATTGTACCTGAATATCAGAAAGATAAAGAACATGTGTACGAGTTTTTATTGCCCTTTTTTAAACATCTGCTGGGCTCCCTGGGTAAGTATCTCGGTTTAAGGAGCTCTACATGTGGCGCCGATTGATTATTTTATTGATCCTGCAGGTTATGCGTTTGTAAATTGTTACCCTTTGGTATATCTAAATAATTTGATGTTAGTTACATTATTATGCATATATATAACTTTCACAATTTTAGTACTTAAATTCAAGAAAATGCTAAAAACTCACTATAAAATAAAAATATTGTTTTTCCATTTCTATACTTTGTACAGTAATAAACGCTATATTTTAAAATCAATGTGAATATGTAGCACTGCGTTGCCGGATTGACGGACTTGTATCTTTTTGTCATAGCTGAACGCTGGTCTAATTTAGTATTAGATTAAAATGTAGTAAATATGTTGTGATATAGAATACTTTATAATGGAAATGTTATATTGCAAATAGTTGGGAAAACATCAACTGTTTGTTAGAATAGAATCGGATGTAGTAACTATATATATAATTGAATAGTAACTAATCTAATATATATGCTTTTTAAATCGTTAATCTTAAGTACCTATGTACATTATTGAAGTTTGAAATTTTTGTATGTACCAAAAACGACTTTCAGCTATATTTACAATTAAACTAGAAATGTATGGAATTATGTAATTATTTGACAAGTATTTGAATCCTTCGAACTCGCCGGCTGTAACTAGCATCTTGTAAAATTTATTAATTTCAATAAGCAATAATAATATAAATTCGGACTTATCAGTTTCAAATAAACAATTTAGACGGAATGATAATCAGTTTCCAGTAGTTTTAATACTTTTTCATTCAATATCTGAATTTGCATAAGATTCATTTAATGTTACTTCAACCATTCCCTGAAATAAGTAAACTTTACCAAGGAGTTTTTAATATCTAAAATTAAGATAATGAGAAACAATTGAGTTTTATATTTTATTTATCTTAAATCTATGTTCACGAGGCCTCCATAGCTGTCGCTGTTTCCTCGGTGTATTTGCCCTTGCCGCCCTTAGTGGCCAGCTCCCTGCCCTTGGCTCTGCGGTCCAGGATGGACTTGCGGTCCTTGTTCATTTTTAGTTTGACAATGACACACTGGAAATTAAGTATATATTAATATATATAAATATATGTCTATATTTTGAAAATTTCATAAATTATGTCAGAGCCATGGAAGTGTTTCAGCAATAACTGTACCGATGCTATTTGGCGAGCCAAATTAGCAAAGGCACAGTCTCAGTCAAAATTTATCATCATTGATTTACATTAAATATAGGATATATTTTTTAAAATCCTTTTCCAAAGTAGAAAAGTATACTAATAGCTTGTTTTTTTATACACATACATTTTTATAATATCTACAAACTGTTGTTTAATTAACTATATAGGACAACATAGCCTCAGTAAAAATTTTCATTTAATATTTAATTTAGAAGATTTTACATTATAGGTGTATTGAGACAATAATTAAAGTTTTTGAAAACTTGAAATAATGTCATTCTACTACATGTACTTATTATATCCTATTTTGTGATATATGAAGTAAAATATTATAAATAAATAAAGGAAACTAACCTTTGAAGGGTGGATGCCGACATATGCGGTAGCTCCGTTGGCCTTTTCTCTCTGGATCCTCTCAATGTAGACAACAAACTTTTTACGGTAAACTTGTACTACCTTGCCTACCTGCTGACCTTTGTAATGTCCACGGACTACCTACAACACATTAAAATTGTTGTTAATATTACACATAGTAATAATAGGTTGAATATATATCGGTTAAGCAATATCAGAGCCAATTTTTGAACCATGGTGCACATTTATAACCACATCAAGATTGCACTACAGAAAACCTGCAGCACTCACTCTCTGAGGATACTACTGTGCAGTCTGTGAATGGTTTGTCGTCATCATATAGATTGTTTTTATATAATACATATATTTAAGTTTTATATTTTTCGATAGTGTTTATGTGTAATTCAAGACAAAATTCTCCTTCAAATTTACAAAATGTGATTATATATTTCATATATAAAGGTATATGACTTAGTTATTAAGAGATATAGTTTAATATATTAAAATTAACATACAAGAAGTATTAAGTTATGTCTCAAAGAATTAAGATATATTTACGTTATTTTGGGGGTTATGTTCTTTACTTAAACTATAACAATAAAAATGGAAAAATAATGATAATTACTTGAACTTCATCATCTTTGCGGATTGGCATAGATTTAACGTTGAATTTTTGTTTGAGTTCCTTAGAGAGTGGTGAAGACATCAAAACTCTTCGGATGTGAGAAGGTGCACTGAAATGCCTCTTCCTATTTTTCCTCCTGGAGGACGTTACCAGCTTATTGTACTTCATACTGGTATCCTTCACTGTAAACCCAAATAACCACGTTTTATTTCACTGCTTCGAAAACATTAGGTTAACAAACTATGCATGCTAAACGTCAATTTGCCGCGACGAAAATAATACTCAAAAATAATAACAGTTTGGAAAATAATCATATTTCTAGAAAGTTTACGATTTAAGAAATATAAATTATGATTTAGCAAATATATAACAAGCCGTTTATGAAGATTTTTACGGATTTATTAACGTACCCGAAACGACACGGCAAAGAATCGAATCAAAAAAGACATACAGATTATACAGACAGCGACATTTAAACTAAAATGTTGCCATTTCAACTCAAAAACAAATCTTAAATAGTAAAAATATGTGCACTATGGTCTAGCTGAACCTCAACTCTGTCGAAAAAGCTTTGGGATTAAAAAAAAAATGTTTTAAAATGTAAAGAAATTCTTTACTATCTTAAACAACTAAACAAATTAAAATATGAAAATAAATATAATAAATTCGTAACAAAGCCATTCTAATTATATGTAGCCTCTCGATTTTTTATTTCATTTTAAGAATTGTAATCTCTTACAGTTTTTATATTAATAATAAGGTACTTTTACCTTAAAAATGTCGGTAAGTCGGAAAAAAAGAAAGTACATTCTTCTTTGTATGCAGAACTTAAGTAATGTCTATTTGCTTTATTATATTTTACATTCTAATTGAATAATAAAACATTAATTTTAACTAATTTTATTTTAATTTTATAATTCCATAATAATTAAGATCTATATATAGTATATATAAAAAAAGAACATTATAGACTATATCGCTATAGGTTGTCGCCTGTTGCGTTCACACAAGAGTCAGACCAAGATATATCTAAACAGTTCTTTCGGTTGTCTGTTTTTTTCCATAACGTTATGCGAAACAAATTCAAATTCAAATTATCTTTATTCAAGGAGCATTTACACGCACTTTTGAATCGTCAATTACTACAATACAAAAAAGGTTAGTGTAGTCAGTCCGTAAGTAAGCTACCACCGGCTCGGAATGCTGCTCTGTTGAGAAGAGCCGGCCAGAAACTCAACAGTTGCTCTTTTCAAAAGAAATATAACAATAGGTGATGTACATTATAATATAAATCCTGCAAATGATTCAACAACTTAAGTTCCACATATTTCGATCCACTAAAAACTCTTGAACGTTATAATAAAGTCTTTTTAACAATAAACTTTTGATTTTAGATTTAAAACTAAGAATGGAAGGTCTAAGATATCTTGTGGGACTTTATTATATATGCGTATACTCAAACCCATGAAGGATTTATTAACTTTTTGAAGCCGAAACTTTAGCGTTACGAGTTTGTTTTTATTTCTCGTATTTATCCGTGTCTGTCACTGTTTTTTATATAATTACATATTTAAATTTTGACGTATATATAATATGTTATTAAATATGTATTGCGAAGCGACTGTAAGAATACCTATTTCTTTAAAAACATCTCTCAGAGAATCTCTAGCTTTTAAGTTATAAATAGTCCGCACAGCTCTTTTTTGTAAAATAAATATAGAATTAATTTCGACAGCACTGCCCCATAATAAAATACCGTAAGATAAAATACTGTGAAAATAACTAAAATTAAACAAGTCGAGCCGTATTAATGTCCGTTAATTGTCTAACTTTTCTAATTGCAAAGACGGCGGAACTGAGTTTGGCTGCGAGTGTTGAGAGATGGGGGTTCCACTGGAGCTTTTTGTCTAATGTTATACCTAAGAATTTTGTTGAGTCAATCAATTCTAACACTTCATTGTTAAAAAGCAAGTTAAAATTTTTACTTTTTACATTAGGAAGTGTAAACTCTATGCACTTAGTTTTCTTAGCATTTAACACTAAATTATTAATTTCGAACCAATGCAGGACTCGTGACAAAATACTGTTTACTTCGTCATAATTAATCCTATCACGCTCAACTTTAAAAATAAGCGAGGTGTCATCAGCAAAGAGTACAATGTCACACAGACCCTTAACAAAAAAGGGCAAGTCATTAATATAAAGTAAAAACAAAAAGGGGCCCAGAATAGATCCTTGTGGAACACCTATCTTTAGGTGAGAACCAGACGATTTAGAATTATTTACGTAAACTGTCTGGACTCTTTGATTCAGGTAAGAGGCAATAAGATCAAGCGCAGCGCTACGTACACCGTAGTGGTTTAGTTTGCATAGCAACGTCCGATGGTCCACACAATTAAAGGCTTTGGACAAATCGCAAAACACCCCAATTGCATTCTGCGACTTCTCCAACGCGTAATATCTAATGTTTGTGAATATAGGCAATATCTTAGGGAGAGAAGGAAGGGAAGGAAATAAAATTGCAGAGTGGGAAAGGGGATTGTTCACTGACTATTTCATTCACTTTACGAAAATGATAGTACTAAGTTAGCCTTAAGGTTACTACTAAGGTTGAATTATACTATATAAAACATTTTTTTTTTATACTTTCTAGGTTAATGCTTGACTACATTCCACCTGATGGAAAGTGAAAATGTAGTCTTAGATGGTAAAGCGCATTACCTTAGTAACCTATTCACTCTTCTCTTGAAGACACCCACATTGTATTCGGACGGAAAAACCGACGCAGTCCAGTCCTTCGCTGTGCGAATTAAAAAAGACGAAGCAAAGCGCTTCGTTCGTACAGGGGGAATGTCTACAACGTAAGAATGGATACCTGCCGTGCTTCGGGATGTCCTGTGATGGAAGGGGGACGGAGGAATTAAGTCGTGTAATTCCAGCGCACACTCACAAAATGTATCCTATAGAATACTGAGAGGCTAGCAATTCTACGCTTGTGTTCAAAGCTGTGGAGGTTGGCTTCTACCAATTCGGGATCGCCTATAAGCCTCTTTGCTTCGCCTCTCAATTGAATCTAGAACCACAAGATGACACTTTGCGGCACCAGCGAAAATGTGACCACAGTACTCTACACACGACCGGATCTGTGCTTTGTATAATACAAGAAGCTGTCCTGGTGTAAAATACTGACAGATCTTCGCAAGAACGGCAAGCTTCCCTGTAGCTGCTCTTGCTCTGGACTCAATACACCGACCAAAGTTGAGGTTCGAGGAAATCTCTAAGCCTAACAACTGTAGCCGGTCACTGTATTCCAAAGATACACTCTGGAAAGTAGGAGCCAAGGTGAAAGGGCTCTTTTTGGCGGTGAACAGACACGTCTGCGTTTTGGTGGCGTTGAATTTGACAAGATTGGCATTGCTCTATGCGGAGACTGCCTGAAGTTTGTCACTCAAACGTTGCACCATGGCTTCTTGGCATGGCATCAAAATCGTGGGTTGGTATGTTTCTTTTATTTATCAATACATAAAAAGATTGCTCCTGATTGACTGATACATAAAAAAGACCGAACTGTTTACTGCACATACAATTTATAGTCACGTCATTATTCACTATCGATTATAAAAAGATATGAACTTCATTTGAACAAATTTGCTTTGCTGTCGAAATAAATGTTTTCTGTTTGTAATAATAGAGAATATGTATATTGAAATGTTTTGAACGAAATATTGAATAGTATCTATGAACATTGGACATAGTAAAGTTGATAACGTGCCACCTTGAGGTACGCCTGCCAAAAATTACAGCTTACAAGTTTTTTCTAGCTTGGATGCCAGTGACTCCAAGGATGTATGCTTAAGCATATTTTCTCTTTATTTGTTAAGAAATAGTACTGTTACTTTGTTCAATGAGCTTGCTTTCATTTTTAACAAATAAATGAATACATAAAATAAATACAATGGGATAAGAAGTTTTTTCGTTCCAAATAAGCTGTCTATGGTAATCTAGTTTTAAAATAAAATAGAATTAAAGAAATACTTACTTGCAAATATAAAATTTTAGCTGTTCTTTGCGCGTCTGTTCACGTTCAGAATTACTGGTCAGACCTTGGTAGTAAATAACAGCATCCATCCACATACTTTGATATATTTTTCTAGCACTGTTTGTAAGGTTAGTTTTGTGATGTTGTAGTCACAGCTTATAATAAATAATAACCTTCACCGAATGGAGGTAACAAATTCAAAATATTTTAGATCAGACTGGTAGACCTCAATGTTGGCGCGTTAAAACAAAATAAATTCTTCAAAACTATAATATTAGAATAGATTGTATAAATTCTTTGAGAAGATCCTTTTATTGGACGACTTGAAAAGGCTCTCTGCAGTTACACGGTTGGTCTAAGCGGTGTGCTCTCAAGAAAAATATATATATACAATATATATTATATTGTATAATGAAATGAAAAAAACGTCTAAATTCTTTAAAAAAGGGGTTTTATTAAAAATAGGAAAATTTTACAATTTCAATTTAGAAAAAGTGGTCTAATTAAAAAGAAAGATTAAAATTAATAATGGATGTTGTCGCCTCGGTCTTTAACGACTTCTTGGAGCCGGTTTGGCATTCCATCCATGATATCTTGAATACCCGATTGGGGGATAATGTGCCACTCCTCTACCACAATCGTCTTGAGCTCTTCTAGTGTCGTAGGTGCTGGTACTCTTACTCGGACATATCTTTTGAGGTTGTCTCAAATATGCTCAATTGGGTTAAGATCGGGACTGCCTGCCGGCCATAGTAAAACTTGAATCTCGACCTCATTAAGGTACTCTGTGACAGACCTTGCGGTATGGCAACGTGCATTATGATGCATTAATCTAAAGTTGTCACCAATGAATGGTGCAAAAGGTATGACATGGTCTTTTAAGTCTTTTTCCACGTATCTTTGAGCATGTACACTGCCTATATCGAACACAACTAGGTTAGTACGAGCCTCATAAGAGATACTTCCCCAAACCATTACGGATCCTCCCTGGTAACCCACTGTTTCGGTTATAGCGCATGGAGCAAACCTTTCATTTTTGCCCCTGTAGACATCTGGACCTCTTAAGGATATTTTGCTCTCCTCCGAGAACATTACGTCCTTCCATTCCTCCACAAATTCCACAATATTCTCGAGCAAAAGCAAGTCTAGCTCTACGGTGTTCTGGAAGCAGTTGTGGGGCATGAACTTAACGAAAAGCCCTCAGATTCCTTTCTGCCATTCTTTTCCTAATTGTTCGTTCACTCACACTAACATTCCTCACCTTAAAAAGTCGCGTAGGTACTAACTTCAGTAGCCGTACAAAAGCGATTTCTCAACACGTTGCTGGCAACGAAGCGGTCATCTAGAGCTGAAGTGCATCGATGTCGGCCTTCACCTGGCCTGCGCGTGTATGAGCCTGTTTCCCGAAATCGTCTGATGGCATCCCGTACCATAGTTCGAGTGTACGTTGGCTCTACCTAGAATCAGCTAAAGCCACTGCTCTAGCTGCACCAGTTGCATCGAGTGGCATTTTTTACAGTTACAAACAATAAGTAAACACTGGAAACTTAAATTAAACAATATTCACACACTATGGTAGATAATAATTGGAAATGTTAACATGGGAACACAACGGCAACGATGTAAAATAACGACTAAATTTCATCAACCTGTCGGTGACACAAAATTACGAAACGAATTAAGGGTAACGTATAAGTGTTTCATCTATTGCTACAGTGCACAAGGACAAAAAACAAAGCAGTTGATAAACCATAATAAACGTAAACAAACACAGGGCGACGTATGATAAAGGTGAGCGGTTAAATGTGCCTGTGAGTGTAGTATTAAAATTAAAAATATTTAAAAATTATATAGATTTACCTTTACCTTACCTTTACCTTTACCTTTTTTATAATCTGTTTTATCAAAACCAATAGTGGGGTTAGATGGGTTAGAACTGAAGTACTCAAATAAATAAAAGTCTCAATTTATTTAATAAAAAAAATAAATTAATTTCTTATTAAATTTCAAAACATTAACTTTCACTAAAACCTCACGTGTATCTTAGGTAAAGTTTTCAATTATGGAAAACTAAAGAATTGAATCGAATAGTTTTAATATATTACTCCGTCCTGAATAGAATTGTTGAAGTGCCTGCACTGGTCTGCCTCTTGTATGTCAGATTTCGCAAATTACTCCTCTATGGGTAGTTCCATCCTATTGTCTGTATCTCCCGAGGCGTTCATACTTCTATCCGTATGTTGAAATAAAGAGTCCGTTATTGCATATCCTACATCAAACTTAAAAGAAACGTTTTGTTAAATATAATGAAATAGTTTATTTAGTTTTATATTAATCAATTTACCTGTGTGTGTGCGAGCGTGTTTGCGTGTATGTGTGTGTGGGTGTGTGTGAGTGTGGGTGAGAGAACGTGCGTGCGTGTTAGTCCGTGTGTGCTTGTGTGTGCGGGCGGGCCTGCGCGTATGGGCGTTTATGTGTGTTTGTAAAACTTCTTATCTGCTATACCCAAGAGAAGATGTAAAATCGTTCAACCCCCCCCCCCCCCCCCCCAAATTAAAATAGTCTTGGAATAAAAACAAAAATAAAAAAGTTCTTTAGGATTATATTACTCGGTG
This sequence comes from Melinaea marsaeus rileyi, assembly GCA_918358865.1. NCBI lineage: Eukaryota > Metazoa > Arthropoda > Insecta > Lepidoptera > Nymphalidae > Melinaea > Melinaea marsaeus. The sequence goes on along the minus strand of OU911084.1, from coordinate 31,209,976 downwards.
AATTCGAATTAGCATAGTATCAGTAAAATTTAAAAAATATTTTTATGAGCCCTTCAGGGTTATATTTTTATGAGCCCTTCAGGGTTTTTGCATGAAAAAAAAATAACAAAAAAAGTAATAAGCTTGAATCTTTTGTTTGTTAATTGATGTTTTACTTTTATTTTGTATTTTTTAGATATACATAGGTACACACGTCACACCTGTAATTTTCGCTTTTTTTTCGTCGGTGTTTCAAGTTTAAGGTCCTTCAAGTTTAAAGTTATTTTAAGCGATAAAAACTTATGATGTTGAATTTTTAGTTTCAAGATATGAATAAGAATGCGACTGTGAAAGAAATGTTGGAATCGAATGTCCTGAATACAGAAATTTATTAATGAAATGAAATGACGTTTATTTCTTTTTTTTTTACTTAACAACTGACGAATATTCATAGAAATAGTTCGTAAATTTTTTTCTCGGACAGATCTAATGATTTGACTTGATCTTGTCTGGTCAGATCTTACCACTGTTGACTAATGCGAAGTTAAGTAAATAATGATAATATAATTCACTATATTATTTTTAATTTTATATCAGTCACAATAATAAATGATAATTCCTATTAAAATTTCTATCAATGATGGAAATTGATTCCATATCTATGATTGGTTTGAATAATAGAATCGATTGTCAATAAAGTAGTCGTTTAAGCAAACGGGTATTATACAATTCAGATAATGTGAGATAGGTGCTAGTTTTTAATAAATCTGTAAGTTGTTTGTCGACACTATCAGCCACTGAGTCAACTCAGGCCACGCAAGCACAAAAGTTGAGAAGCGAGGCGGGAATTGTTTGTTTGATGTCTCAGGTTCGAGCGACCCTATGACCTCTGGGGCCCAACCCGGCAAATGCGTGCCCAAGAAAGTGGATCGTAGAGGTCTCTCGCGTCCCAACGCACGTCCGAGTCTGCGCAATCCATACGAGTCTCCCGGGCCATTCAGTGAATGGAGCGGGCGCGGAGAGTTCGCACGCAACTCTCACGGAGAATTAATATGAGTGACGTGTTGTGATCAGTTGTGATGATAGTGTGAGCGGAGAGATGGCCGCGGGCTCTCCTGAGCACGCCGCTTGCAGACCATGTGCGGGATCATAGGTGAGTCAAGGTCAGAGGCGGAACCCCGATGGGTCTGTCAAAACTGTAGCGAGCGTGCGTGAGACTGGCCTGTTACGGACGCGACTAAATCATCCTCTACACCTTACAAATAAATGGAATTACACACTTACCGACAAAATATCATTATATAAATAGAAATAATAATAAATTCAATCTATTTTCTTTCTATTTCATTTATTTGAGAGTTACAAACCTGACAATTAATTTAAGAACTCAATCAATCATTAATTTAATGATGTAGACATGTAAGTATATTATATAGGTATCGTTCAATAATCCAATTTCCATATTAATTGGCAATTTAACGACGCGAATAATTAATATTCAAAACGAACTCTTCAAATGCATAATATATGTTGATAAATGTGTAGAAATGACCGTGAAAGGCATTCCCCTTTAAAGGTAAACAAAAATATTTATTTTGGTGAATATATAATAATTAATTTAATAAATATCTTTTAGAATTTCAAAACATTTTAAACACTGGATAAAAATTTGTAGATTTAAAAATATGTAAAAATTAAAAAAAATAATGTAAATTGATCGTAACAATTTTTTGTTTTTTAATTTAAAATGTTAAATATATCAAATAGCTGTCGCTTCCAGCTTGGTCTTCATAAATTTCATTAGGATCTCTGTCTGTCTGTAATCTAATGGTAGCGTCAGGTTCTCAGTATTTTTAACTAGAAATATTATTGTATTAACTTCACATAACTTTATGATCAGGCAGAGTACTAATAAAATAGCATTATTTAGACTCAACTATAATATCAGTTGATTTTGTTTTGGGAATAAAGTTAACTATTTGTCGAGTATGTATAAAATAAATACATTACATTTAAAACATTTTTCTTCTGACTTCCAATTAATATTGAATTTACTAATTATGAAAATTGCAAAAAAAGATCTTTACAAATAAAGTTAGTCTCAGAGTTTGACTACGACCTATTGATAATTGGGATTCCCAACTAATTATTATCTCTTATATAGGCTTATATATTTCGCTTCCTTAGTTGTTGATCTAAATGGTGTGTATTTGTTATTATTATTATTTTCTTTTAATGAAACAACGAGTACGGTAGTAGCCAATCACTTGACATTGGTGCCAGTACTCGGTGCAATAGACTGCCAAAATTACATTTTTTTTGTCCTCTGTCCCAAAGAACAAACTGTTCCTGAAAGTATAACTTACTCTCTTAAGCGTCACTTATCGGAGCTTTTGTATTAAATAAACTTTTTGGTACCTAACTTATTAATTTTAAAAACATAAATGAAATTAATCCTATTTTTTATACACGTTTATATTGAATAACAGAGACTGGGATAACACGGTCGAAGACAATAAGTGATTAGAATAATTGTACAGTATCTAAACGGTAACTATTTTATATACGTCTCTATAGTTATTTACAAGTGACTGGCCAAGTACATAAGTTACCATGAAATCCAAGAGAAATTGTAGATATGTACATATAAATAAAATTTAAGTAAGTGTCTGTCTGTAATTCCAATTTAACAGATTTTTGCTAATTTAAATATATTTTGCATATGAAAGTATATACGGTACTTACATAGAAAACGATTTTAAATTATTGTCTGTCCGTTTGTTCCGCTTAAAATCTGAAACGGATGGATCAATTTTAAAAGGACTTTCACGGGCGGATAGCTGAAGTTATTAGGAGTAACTGAGGGTATTTTTATTTATAAAAAACATATTCCGCTCAAACGAAGTTGTGGGCAGAGCTAGTCAATAATGTTATAACAATAATTATTTTAAATTATTATTATTATAGTATCAACCACATATCTATTAAAAGTTTCGTTTATACGAATCCTTCCACGAATTTCTATGAAAATGTTTCAAATTCAGGCCAATCGAGAGTGTACGCCTCGGCGGGCACGTAAGCGTTCAGTTATAAGAGAAATAGGTTTTGATAGCTTCAATTGGAAACAATGTTTTTCTTATACATATATGTTTTGTATCAGAACTACGATTAAAAATCAAAATGGTGGTATAAAGTACTATAGTATCGACATGTGCGTTGAGTCTAACGTTGTTAAGGGTTGGTTAGATATAATTTCGGTTGTCTTGACTTTGTAACATGTTACGTACACGATTTCCAACTTATAACGACCTAGAAATAGGGCGGATAGAGCCTTCGGGCGCCACGACGACGACACGACATTCATTATAATTGTTTAAATAATATCTTAATGAGCCGAAAAGGTGTTGCCCATTTTTAAAATAAACAATTATGTTATTAATTATACATAATAGTAATATATTATATATCGAGTGATAGTACTTGAACCAAGTGAGTCGTATCGGGAGAGGTTGTTTAAAATCTAAAACTTGGTTTGAAGCTACTAAAATAAGGTCAGTGTTGTGGAAAATTAGCTTCTCCCGAATGGTATGTTACTGAATTATTACTTGAAAACTTATGTTTACAAGTAAAATAAAGTAACATTCGCGTTTTAAATTGAATCTTAGTCTTATCTTATCGTATTTTTGGACATCGACATGAAGTTTAGAAGAGGCGTTGTCAATTTGAATCCCTGAGAAATAGTACAGGGAACGAGGGCTTGGCTCGGCCTGCAATTCTCTTAATCATAAAGTTATAATAGTTTTTAGAGACTGTAAGAAATGGTAATACCTGGACTATTCAAGTGGAGTCAGTCCGCACAATATCCACAAGACTTTTTGAAGTCAGTACAATAAGTGTATTCGGCATTTGATAAGAAGAATCTGTGAAGAAAGTAACATATAATTTATTTTAATAAAAAATTAGAAGCCTTTGAAGGTGGTGAATTATTAGTTACCAACTTTATCTATAAATACTATGGCTCCTCTGGAACCCGTTCACGAGGAATACGACTTGGCATCTGCAAAATATTACACTGCATATTATACAGGGCTGTCAAAATTATGTTTATAGAAGTACCATAGAATTTTGTTTTATATCAAAGTGAATATTTTTATTATTACTAAATTTATTTTTGATAAGGTATATTAAGTAAAATAAAATGATATCATGAAATGTTACTCGATTTCTTTTTTTTATAATTTAACTATTATATATCATAAAATTAAAATCCAACATTTAAACCTTGTAGAAGTGTGATAGCAGATAAATAAATAATAATTTGTCATATAATTGGTAACCCTACCACGATCTTTGAACTGAGCGTATGAAATTTTGATGACCATCGTTTATGGCTGAAGCAACGTCAAACGGCTGTTCATATCACCTCCTCCAGCCCGCATCATCAGAAAATACTAAATATTTTGAGAAGTGATTCGATTTTAAATAAAGAAATATAAAGATAGCGAAACTTTTCTTCTCTTATTACCAAAATAAAACAATTGTATTAATTGAATTAATTAATGTATTTTGATTTATTGCCAATTATTTATTGTTATTATTCTTAAGGAGTAATAACAATGTTAGTATCTATTAGTGTGATCAGACTATCGAGGTGTACACAATTATTGATGGAATAATAACAAATAAACTGATTGATTTTGAGTGATTATAAGTGTTTCGATTCCAATTTAATTGTTACGATATAGTTCATTTATATTATTAAACTAATTAAACAATGTGATAGTGGAGCTATAATAACAGAGGTTGCTGAAAATTACTATTCTAAACATATTTTATTTGTGTCGTATTATTATACTAATTGTGTTCCTCGACTTTGTTCGTGTAGACTAGAAGAGATAACACGTTACGATGCAGATTGAAAACAGAAAATTTACTGTTACACCTCTATTTGGTTGGAGCGTTTGTTTTAAAAGCATCCTCTAGTTTAATTGGATTGACAAATTGTGATAATGTTTAGGTTTTTTTATAAATAAATGGTATTCATCATCATTCATAAATCCGTCTAGAGTTCCAGAGATCAGCCCGTTTAAACAGAAAAACAAACAAATAAACTTATTACAAAGATTGTTTCATAGTATTAAGATATAGATTAACGAATGACCGTTGACCTAAATGACTTCAAGATATTTTTCCATCAAGAACATCAAATGGAAGAGGAAAGAAATTGTAATTTTACCAAAATAATAACAGATTAACTATGTTTATTCTATATTCTTAGATAGGGTATATATATTTCAAGGTTAATAGTTGTGTGTCTGTTTGTGGTATCGTAGCTCCCGAACGGAAAAATTGATTTCAGATTTTTTCGATAGCCCCACCAGTAAAGATGTTTGTGAGCTGTTTTATTTAAGCAAGGAAACATATTCTGCTCTTTTGAACCGTGACGGCATTTCGGGCAATATTTCCAAATTGTGGTTAAATTTTTGGTGTAGTCATGTGTGTTATGCGCTGTAATTATTATGAATGTTTGCTAAAATATAATGGAGTGCTAAAAATATAACATTCTGTAGTGGAAAGCTAAATAAAAGTGTTTTGATAAAAATTTAAAAGGTACTTCTGGGACAATTACATGTAAATCTGAATAAAACCTTACATTTTCGTGACCCTTTCGTGAGTGCTTGATAACCTATATGATATTCTGTGTGTGAGTGTGTGTGTACGTACAGACGGAATTACAAATACACACACGGAATAAGGAGAGTGAAAATATGTCAAACCAATATTATATTCTCTCTGCCTCTAATGCGTGGATGGGAATGACATAGAGTTGCGATTGTATAGACGGGACGAATAAATATTATTTTGAAACAGAACGAAGGGTTTATAAATGAATGGCCTTAGAGATTTGCGACAATATTTGAATTAATTTATAATTAGTTTTAAACTGTTTGTTCATTTCGAGTTATTACAGAAAATGGCTGTTGGAGAAAATGGAAATCCCGTTTTCTATTCACTTAATGCTTTTAAATTGGTTTCATTTCTATAAATTAAGAAGGTATGTCAAATAATATATTTCTTGTAAAGGTTAGTTAGTGGGCATACATATATATAAAGAATTAAGGTATTTAGAATATTTGCTGCCAAGAATCTTTAAATAAGCGTATATATTTTAATAACAAAAACATTAAAGGGTTGATTGAAACCTCCTATTCTAAGTCGGTCAAAAACAATTCTAACTTGTACTAGTCTAATACGTATATAAGTCCAACAAATGCAATATAAATGATTTACAAACGACACTTGAAGTTATAACTTAATAATACATGTTATTTTATTATATACATAATTATCTATATATAAATAACATTGAGGTGTCTGTTTGTTTGTAATTACAAACTCATAGTACTTACAATTTTTTTTTTCTCTGTTTGTCTGTTTTTTTGTTTCGGGTAATCTATGATAACGCTGGACCGATTTTAAAAATACCGCCACTGGGGGATAGTTGGTACTCGTATAAGGAGTAATTTAAGCTACTTTTAAAAACGCGTACCGCACGAACGATGTCGCGGGCTCAGCTAGTTTAATATACATAAAGTTGGTTTATTGTAAAGCTCTCGTGTAATTAAGCAGCAGCAGCAGTACATGTTGTATGTAATTTGTGAGATTATTGGTAGTCTCGGGGCAGTCAGTGCTCGTAATGCCAAATGATTTATGGAACTGAGCGCGCGATTAAATTCAATTTAGGATTATAATATTTCAAATTGATATGTTGTCTGCGGGAAACGTATCTACTGGTGTTATATTTACTGTCTGTCTGTTTATTAATTATAAATGTATTGATTAATTAATTTTAAAGTACTTACGTGTACTTTTAATGTCATCAACTACTATTTTTAGACAGTTCATATATGATTATGGGGTAATTATATGGATATAATTTTTCAGAATTTTTTCGTAATTATTTTGATGTCGAAATAGAGGTATTCGTTTTACTTCGGTTCGTTGCAGATGTTCGTTTCGTTTCGTTTATTTCGAAAGTTTAAGTTATGTTAGTACATACTCGTAGACCTGTAGCATCGTAGCTACCAAACGGATAAAGTAATTTAGTTTTTTAAGGTTTAATCGAGATAATTCTTAGATATTAAGAATGAAATATAATAACTTATCTAATGAATTATTATTTTTTATTTTAATACATTGCACTTATGAAGCATCAGGCTCTATATTCGAGGACCCATAATTTCCACGACACAGTCTATCTAATCAGAGGACATGTAAATGCTTACACACATACAATATATATACTTACACACAGACAAACATTTCAAATACATAATTACCATTAAACATTTAAGTTTTTCACAAAGGTAATTCAAACAAAACAGAAACATTACTTATTTTAATATGAATAAGAAAATATATACGTAGATATATATACATACAATTTTTTTATCAGTATGCTGTGATAACACAAAAATAATAATTACATATTTAATTAAACAACGATATTGGATTCTTTCTTTTGTGTAATATTTGTGACATTATCACCAAAGTGTCTCTCGAGGAGTGTGTCCGATAAGTAACTATAATAATATCTATCAAATAATCCCTATTATAATAAATAAGTTGTATCTTTGATATTCAATTCATTATAAAACATGGAGGTCGTAAATAACAGATCTATTGTCGTAGAAAAGAATCCATGATTTTGCAGAAAATAATGATAAAATACTATATTGCCTCATCCATACTTGGACGTTATTGGTTTAAGTTTCTGTAGACCTAATACGGATTTCTTGCCAAAACATCTGACTCACTGGACACTGTGTGGACTGACGTACATACATACATACATACACCTAGGTGTATCAAGATTTATTGAAATTATTACAGATTTCTTCTTAAATATAGTAACTATTTAGACTTTTAAGTTTACATTATGTATGTATGTGTTTAAATTAAGTTAATATTTAATTCAAAATTATTATGAATGATAAAATACTTAGAAATTTTAGTAAGTATTTATAATATCACATTTATATAATAGATATTATATCTTGCTTATAAAATATACAAAATCAATATATTTTCCATACATAAGAGAACGGTGGTTATGATGATGAAAATAACTTAACCAGAAATAAGGAGCCCATGAATCAGTTTAGCCTTTATAACTAATCACATCCTCCCATTCTCATAAAAGAGTGAATTATTTTTCCAACCGTGCTTTACGACTTGGCGCGAACACGACGCCCTAATTAAGGCTATTAACAGACGATGCTGATTTTGACAGAATTTTTATGTTTTTTTTTGTACTATTATGTACTAGATATATCTTAAAATAATATATAATACTTAATCATTATTTGTGAGTGGTTGTAATACCGCTACTTTTACATGCTTCTCAAAATGCTTTACCTAAGTCATGTAATCTTTAAAATTAATAATTATTGTTAATTCCTGCGAAGTCAAAAAGCTCTGTCCATTTTTGTAACATAACTATTAAATGAATATCTGCAGGAGACCGTATCAACTACATACATTTTTCTATTTAAAATAGATGTAAAATCTTCCATACAAAAAGTTTTTGATCATTTCACTTACCTCCAATCATCCTACCATCCATCCATCCATTACCCCCTTACATCAAATACTAATAAACTAAATATATATTAGTTGTAAGGGATAAGTGAGAAGGTGAAGGTGATATTTAAAGAAAATCAGAAGTAACTTTAAGTTACTAACCTTTAAAAGGTCTAGTTACTGTCATCATTAATAAAGTTAATCAAGTTGAAGATTGGTTTATGTGAATTGTATGTATGTCCGGCAGTCGCATTTTAAGGACCCAATAAAAGTACAGCGTTATGTTCTTTACGGCGTACGTAATAAGATATATATCTGTTTACACTATAAATGTCGGATAATAAAGACGCGGTAGTACGCAGTATAATTTTATTTAAATTTAAACTTGAAGATAAGGCTTTGGGGTTGATTTATAACCAACCGTAAGTCAATACGAATTCTGTCCAATTTGGCCCAATTTGGGCCATGAGAATTATGGAAACCAGCTTTTGAAACCAGCTTTTGAAACCAGCTTTTGAAACAGAAACCCTTATAAAGAATTGTAAGCCTTAAGGATATCGGAATTGTTATTGAAATTCTCCATTTGATCAAGACGGGCAAGTTGCTTAAATAAAAGTTTCTCAATAGTTATTCATAAGAAAGTTTCTTTCGATTATTACTCCTACCTGCTACTCCTGTGCGTGTTCCTGGCAGCTACAACCTAAATATGACGTAAATATGACGGAATAGAAAATGTAATCACCCATATTTAAGAGGGCTGAGCACCCTCCATTTAAAAATACACGGCTTACGTAGACTTAATCTAACTTGTCCCACTTACTGGAGTAATGTGCTGTGATAGGTCGTGCTATATATAGACCTAGGGATGTGCATGTGTACTGTTCCATTGTTCCTCCGCTGTCAAACGGGTTGAAAAATGACTGCTGGACAATGACTCTATTTCAGATCTATCTTTTTATGTCCAACTTAATCACAAGTTTACAAACAGACAAATGTATAAAAATTTTATTAATTAAAAATTGCTGTCTAAAAATATTATTAATCGATTAATGGTACCATTTCTAAGTATAATATTTTTCAAGTGACAACCCTGAAGTGTATTTCCAGCGCGGAATAAATAGCTACACAGTATATTGAACGCTTTTGTGTCAGATTATAATATAATAGCACACACAATTAATAAACTTATAAATTTTCAGAAAAAAAAAATAAGGTAAATTCTCCTTTACTATGGAAAAAGAATTATTAAATAAAGCATTTTTTTGGTTTAATATTTGTTTAAAAGATCATAAATTTTTATTCTGTTTGAATTCAGTTTTGTGGAGGTCATTTAAGAGTACACGAAATGACTTGTAGTGAAAGTATTATAACAAATAATTGTTATACGTATTGCTAATTATGGAATTTATTGATTTTAAGTTTATAAGTCATTCGTGATGATATACACGTTTTCATTGGTGATTATAATTTATTTTAGTATGACTTATTATTAATTACAATTAATTTTGTAAATAAATCATCATTTAATTCAAATAAAAGATATTTTTTTATATTTTGAATTAATTATGTGCTATTGTATCGGAATCAATCTGGAACATCTATAATAAAGTCCTCACTTAAAACACATGTCAATACTTCATAATTATTTTTATTGTGTGTGTGTGTGTGTATCTTTTTATGTGTGATAAAATAAGATAGTTTATGTGTATTTTTCCTTAGAACTCGTAAACAATATCTCTATACAACAACTTACAAATACTTTTACTGGTTTTTCTTGAAAATATAAGAGTTTATTAATTTTCTTGAGAAATTGATATTCATGAGATGCATTTTGAGAAAATTAAAGGTTAGTTTGTCTGCCAACAATTACCTTGTGTCTTGAATACTAAAATTAATTAATATTTTATGATATTTATTATTATCATTATATACTATATATTGTATATATTGTACATTGTTATATAAAACATTTAAGATCTTATAATTATTAGTATTCTCACAATAAAATACATTTCAGAGTCATTAAAGAATTGAATAAGATACAGATCTTGCTTTGATATCATAAACATGCATTTTATGATGTCAAATTGTAGAAATTTTTTTTTTAGTGTCGTGGTCTTTAAGTGCCAGAGTCCATTTAAGTCCTGGAAGATTATTTACACACCATTAAGCAAAAGATAATCCCGAGTCCCTTCATTTAATCTTATTTCATTTGGAAAAGATATTGATATTCAAACACAAATCCATAAAGGAATAAAAAAATATTCAATATTTTTAGAAGGTTGTTTAGGTTATACGTTATATTTATCACATAAATGTGGAAAAATTATTACACATCAATAAAATTCTCTCCTAATAGATAAGTGTACACAAAATTGATTCTAACATACTGTTATGAAATACAGCAAGTTTCATTGTTCGGATTATGTAAATGAGTCAACCGTTCAGCCCCATGCCCCATGCTTTGATGGGACCATTCTTTCACCATTATGATAATGCGCTCATGACCCATTGAATACAATGAAGCTATGGTGAGTCGTTTGTTGAGTGGCTTTTTTGAGGTTACACATTCAGAATGTAAAATTATATGAATTAACCATAAGTATCAATGTTTTAATTTATGTCCAGGGTTCTATTCTCGACTGGTGCCTGTGAATACTATAATATTTATTTGATTTGTTCAAATATGTCTAAAACACAGATAACGGCAGTGCAGCGCCATAGTATGTGTCCTCTGTAACGTGAGACACGTGCGTATTATTATTACTTAGCGATATTTTAAGTACTTTTTAAATATTAATTTGTTTATAAAAATATTATATGTGTTATATCATATAGCTATAGATTAGATAAACTTAGATAGTTTTTAGGAATCTTAGCATGAACTATGGAATGTTCACAGAATTGTGGTTTATGTAAAACTATCTTTTGCCTGTGGCTCCACCCATTCCAAATTATATGTGTTCCAAAATTGTAGCCTATAAGTTATTCTGATGTATAAGCTATACTATTATAAAGTTTAATCCAAATTCGTTTAGTACACGTTCGTTTAGTACAACGTACATCCTCACATACTGTCGAATTGATTTGTACTTTTAAACAATAGTTACTTCGGATAATCAATACAGTTTATAAATTAATTAATTATTGCATTAGATTTATATAAGTGTGTTTTGCAATCCGCGTGTATTAATATTATTACTCGTATTAACACTCTCGACTTGATTCAATCCATTAAGGACTCGAGTGATATATCGGTTCGAGCGAGCTTTATAATGTGAAGTTCAAAAGTGATTTATGTCTATGATATTAAGATTCAAGATCGCATAATTCTCGATTGCTTTGATGAAATTAATCGTCTGAGAGCTACGTGTGACATTAAAGAAGTGAAATAGCATTAATAAGTATATTGAATACTTAGTCTATTTTGTTTAGAAGTGAAGTTTATTTGTTTGTTTGTTTAGAAGTGAGTCTCAAAAAAATATGAAGCAAGCAAACAAAATCATAATTTCTATTACAGAAATATTTAGAAATACATTATATACATTATAATTTACATTTTATACTCGTAGGTTGTATAAAATGTGAAGCCTTACCTTTGCAAAAAAATAATGTTATCTCTCTCTGGATACGATCAAGAGTTCTGAATTAATGTTCAGAACGTGTCGCGCTCTACATGTAGCCTTGTCTCTACATGTAGCGCTGTCTCTACATGTAGTCTTGTCTCTACATGTAGTCGCCGCGGATGGAGTCGCAGGTAACAGCTTGTGACGGATTGTACTTATAATTTATTTACATTTCGATATTTAGTAAAATGAAGAAGGAAGCCATTAATCAAAGTAACATATTAATACAATTTACTTATTTGGTATTGTATTTGGTAAATTGTAAATTTGGTATAAATTTATTTAAAAAAATCTTTAACTTATCTATTATCTATCTTACACTTCTTTATATATAATATCATGCCCCGTCCCGGCTTTGCCCGTAGTACAAACATAGCCTATGTCATTCGCAGATAATGTTTACACTGGTGAAAGAATTATTAAAATCGATCCAGCAGTTGTGGAGTGGAATGGATAACATTACAAATATCATATATTATATGATATTAAGTGACCGAGCTGCGAGAAACTTTGTACAACTTGACCTCTGAAAATAGGTCGTTCTTTCACACACGATTTGTGTGAATAATTTCAAGGTAAGAAAACTATGTTAATAAATAGAAAATACTTTTTATTTATAACACTAGTCGTGCCCACGACTGTGGTCGCGCGGAATATGTTTTTAAAATATAAATGACCTAACTTACTCACTTGCATTTAGTAAAATTGTTAATTTGGAATAACAAACATACACTTCTATTTTATAGATATATATGTATAGATTTGCTTTTGAAACAAAGTTTTCTAAAGAGACATTGGATGCGGTACAGTACAAAAGTACGGTTTCTAAATACTCTATTGTTTTAAATATATAAAATAACATAATGTTTTTGGGTATAAGAACTTTCCATTTCCCGAGACAGAGATCCAATTTTCCAATACCGTAGCGGACGTTGCTGTGAATAAAAGTAATATACATTCCCTTTGGACACGATTTGCATCGACGACGTGGATGTCGTAAAATTCAATACGATTCACACATATTATATACATATATACATATAAGTAACACACACAGACACACAGACACCTTGACTGTTTGTTATACTAACTAACAGCTTTTCACTGAATGCATATCGAAGTATATACGATACTAACATAAATACCGTTTATATATTTGTCTGTCTGTCTGTCTATTTGGTTAAATCGGCTGCAACAATTTTTATAGGACTTTTACTGGTGGATAGCTGATGTTATAAGGATTACTTTTATTAAAAAAAACCTTTTGTTCGAACAAGTCCTGAACACAGCCGATGTATAATAGAAGAAAGCTTTTTAAGATACAATAATATAGATAAACACATAACCGTTCCATACTATTCCTATGTAGTCTAATTTTAACGTGTCGTAAAATAGGACGCTTCTGCGGACTGTTTGTCAATCTCTCGCTCGTTTCTCGTAAACTGCAATCCATTTACGACCTCACAATTTACGAGGTCATATTGTTTAGAGAATGAGGACTGGATGTACATTTAAAAAAATATTGGATTCGGATTTTCAAATAAAAAATGTATAAGCGAAATATTTGAGAAAATTTTCTTCAAATACAAACAATATATTTGAAATTAAGTTTTAGAATTATGATAAATTTAAGCTGAATATACTAAATCGGTTATTTTTATTCAGATTTCAGGAAATACAATTATGTAAAACAGTTGAAAAAATGAAGAATGATTAATTCCTACCGTTTATCGTAATTTATCGTCTTTTGTACCTCACATTCTGAGTATCTTCAATAATCTTCTAAAATATAATGTATTATAATCGCAGTATATTTATAGTATTAAATTTATGATCTGACGTGTCTTTGATGTGGTGAATACAACCAACCAATCAATTACGACTTTCAGGTAACATGTGTGTGTGTGTGTGTGTGTGTGTGTGTGTAAATATGTATTTAATTATATTAATTGAAATTCAACACATAATAATTTATTTTAATTATTACCTAAAGAGCGAGTACATACTATTTTTTTATAACTGTATAATCTTTTTAACCATGAAAGGTCTGTAAATGAGGGATCGTAAAACTGTGAAACAGGAACGCGTCGTGATGACAGGGATAGAGGAATTTAATTAAAATCAGGACAGAGACCTTCACTTAACTTTTAGACTAAGAGCTGAATATCATTTTTCCAACGTCATTATTAATACTTTTATGCTATTGTTTTTGGGTCACGAAAAGTCATTTTTTTTACATTGAGACAAAACTGTGTTCCGATATTTTCACATTCATTACGTCCTCCATTGCTCTGTTAAACTATTTGATTTAAAATTGTTTGAAAATATATCTATTTATTAAAATCTTGTGACAAACGAACTCGTTTGCGTTAATTGTTATATCTTATGATATCTTTTATTTGGTGAAACTTACAGATAGAATAGTTTTTATCTTGATCTTAGATAATTTTATTGTGAATTTGAGGGTTTTATACATAGAGGGTTTAATTTACTTCTAACTATAGGTTTTCAATAGTTGGCGGTGTTAATAATGACATTTTAATTGATGTACAGTAGTTTCTGAATCTTCAGACAAAGCCGCCGGCAACAACTAGTTCTTATATAAAATTTTAAGCAAACAGTATGTGTATATGGAATATGATTCAAAATAAACGTATTAATGGTAATAATACAATTCTCTTAACTGTTAATGTCAGCTCTGCGACTACTCACCCACGTGTCGGATATGACGTCATCATATTACCCAAATACCCTACCACAGGTTGTCGGGACCCCAATATTGGAACCATTATTATGACTATTTTGTTTTACAATTAAATGGAAAATTCTTTTTATTTAAATAAAAAATGTTTATCCGCACGTAAGCCATAACGGCGGCCTCTTTACCATTTGATGTGTATGTGTGTGTGTGTGTGAAATTATAAAAAAAAATATGAAACTTTTTTGAGATAGATATGTAGGATGATTAGTATTGAAGATTTTTTTAGTTTCCGATAATATTAAAAAATTGAGAAGGCATTGTGTTAAAATGTCATTCGACTACATTTTAATAATTTTATATAACATATTTACGTTATAATAAATATAACATTATTAATAACTCCATATTCTTATAACAGTGAGTTATACGGACAGAATGTGTATCAGTCAGTATGTTAAGTCGCCGCTGTAACACTACCCGCCCTCTGAGACACAGATGTTATGTAATACCCGAATACCCGAATACCGGGTGAGGGTTGTTATACCTTCATATATTTTACTTAAGCTTTGAAGAATATATAAAATATTAACTTTAAGTATCTCATATTATTTATTGTATACATTTTAATTGCTTATGGCACAAATGAATACAAAAATTATATAAAATGCGTGCTTAATATTAAGAATTCATATTCTATCAGCCTTCGGGATGTACAGGAGAGGAAATACGTCTGGATATGACATATACTAATATTATAATGAGGAAAAATTCGTTAGTTCGTTTGTTTGTAATGGCTGAATTCAAAATTTACTAGACTCATTTAAGAAATTACTAAACCAATCGATAAGTACATTGTCTGCGGGTGATATGGGCTGGGCTGTACATGTGATACGGGCGACGCCGGGGCGGCCAATTAGTTAAATATAAAATAACTAGAGTATGTTTGTTCGTGCCGGTAATTACTTTTTATTTATTCATACACTTCTCGAACAAAAATGTAATTTTATTTTTGATAAAAACTTTATACAAACGTAAGAGTGAGCTCAGAAATGCTCGAGGGAAATTCAGCTGAATCATATTGATCAACGACTCGTTACCGTCGTGACGACGTCGTGACGACGCCGTGACGACGCCGTGACGACGACTTTACATCATCAGGTATTTTATTGACAAGAAAGACATTTCCAATCACTTTACTTATTGTCTGACCGACTTACTCATTGCAACTTGAATTAATTTATAAATCTATTAACAGCTGTGCATTGCTACTGTGCTAAAACGTCTTAATTATACGATGTTTCTGCCCGGAATAATGTAGTTCCAAGTGTTTTTATAGTATATAATATTAGTGCCGGATTAACTGCAAATATGAAGATAAATGTGAAATCTCATTAAAGTAATATAGAGATTTTAAAAGTGTTGAGTGAAAGCGGTTATCAAACAAACACATACTAATATGCAGTTGAGTGTTTGCTTCCTACTTAACGTTTCATATGTGTCGGTAACTTTTATATTGCTCTAGCGCTTTTTACTTTTAAACGCAGATAGTCTGAAAAACTGAATTGTTATAGTTTAAACATTATAAAACATCCATAAAATTGTGCATGCATTTACGGATTGCAAAAATATAAAACCCCCATTAGGGATAGTAAACACACAAAACCCCCATTAGGTATAGCAAATGCATACAATCGTAAAAACACAAAAACTAAAGTAAACTAAAAGTCACAGTTGTGGAGTAAATAGCGATACATTTAGAGGCAATACTCCAAATCTTTTTAGTTATTTAAACAGTAAAGCTTTTATAATGAACGGTATCTGGTTACGACACACTGAAGGCAGGTCGATGCATAATACAAGCGTGTTACCCGTCCGGCGGAGCAGCGGCACGGCGAGACGGTCAACTCAAACGTTAAGGGAGTGGGAACTTGAATTACAATTAAGTTATACACATCCTAATTATTATGGGTTTATAAACTTGGGACAGATTAATATTTTTATACTATTATTACTGTATTTATTATAAAATTGTATCTTTTGCGTTGAACCGAGTAATAGATATCAACAAAACTTCATTAACGCGGGTTTGTTATGTCTGTATGTTGTGTTTAAAATAAAAGGATTGATTAAATAAACAGGAACATTGGAACAACCCGAGTGTGAGTTCCGCCTACACAGATCCTATAATTTATTGTCTCCCCATTGTTCAGTATGCCCCATAACTCTGGGCGTAATAAAATTAGTGGGTTTATGAAGGCAGAGATCTTATGGCGAGACTGAGGTCACCTATGCCTACGTTTATACCTAAGGGTGTAGGGTGATCATGTAAAAATATTATTTGTAGGTAATTTCCTTGAATTGTTGAACATAAATATATAATATTTACGTTCTTGTTTTTTTACTTATACACACAGACAACAGAAGTACTTCACTTCGTAGACATTATGATAATACTTATTAGCCGATAAGTATAATAAGCGTCAGTTGTGGAGACATGTGAACTGTACCTAACTGGAAGCCCATTTGTCGGCCCGTGACAAACAAACTCGCTCTGCTCATTCGAGTGTTAGAGATCAATTTGATTGAGTCAACAAATACCTAAACCGAATACTGTGCAAGCAATTTTCAACCGTACACGTGCTTCCGTATTCGTTGACATTTCACCACATACACAGATCCGTGTTAGGACTATTCTCCCTTGTACGTAATATTGTATTAAAATAGGATGGGTGTTTTTTTGGAGCATCTATTAATATAAGAGGAAAATAAGTAATTAAAAACCAATCTCCCGATCACTGTTATGTATCAAATATGATATTATTTTACCGGAGGCAAAATCGTTCTCCCACATACTGTGATGAAAATTGATAATTAATTAACTGACGATTTCGAGTTGAAAATATTATGAACTATGATATTATATTATATTTTAGTTTATTATACTTGATGTATGGATGTTATTTTAAGATATACTGTTTTGTAACAGTAATAACAATCTCACCATCAACAATTAATGATGATAAAGCGTGGACGGGTCTCATCACCGGCCCCGGTGCGGTCTCATCACCGACGTACCCCGAATGAGAGTGCACTTTATCCAATTTCATTAAAACTTCAATCCATCAAGTACGAGGAGGTGTACTCCTCGTCAACAAATTTTAATTAAAAGGTATTCGCTTTCAAATTATTCCGTATAACCTTTTCGTATTTTTTTTATCTTTTTGTCTTTTAAAATAACTGAATATTCGGCTTTAATTATATTGTTGAGCCTGAATCTTTGGTATTTTAAATTAAAGTATTGTTATTGTTATTGTAGGAATACTTTTCCAATGTGAGTTATGACTTTGTTTACTTATTGACTGTACGGGACGATTTATAGATATGTAAAATATATCTCAACGTCAATAATCTTTTTTGCTAATTTAGGAAAAAGTATATATTATTTGCATAATAAGGTTGTATTTATTGGGTACATGCGCCGGTGTCGCCATCTGTATTGAATACCCGTAGCTACAAGGCTGCTATTTCCTTTATTGAATCTTCCGTTTACCGTTAAACGGAATAAGCGGAAATGTCATTAGATTAAGACCGGTCTGATACAAATGTAATTCTTCGATATCGCTTTATTATCTCCATTTTCTGTACGTTATTTATTTCATGAGCGTACGAATAATATCATTACTTGCTTTTTTTTCTTCATGCAGCCCTTATTAGCTAAAAACGTGGTTTTAGTGAAAGAAACATTCCATTCCCATTTGTATACTGATATTCTTCGATTTGATAACTTACAGTTATATAGATAAGAAAATATTTAATGGTGAGTTGCTAAGGTATTATTAATTAGGCTTTCTAATAATGAAAGACTTGTATATTTTTAATTGAGACTCTATAAAAGTGATATATACGGGTAAGGATAAAGTTATTTGACATTTATTACCAAATTAGAAAAATAATAGATACTCGCTGACTGTACCTACAAGTCTATTTTATATAAGACTTATTTTTACTCTTGAGACGAAAAGATTTCAATTGGTATTCAAGATTACATATAATATAAAAAATCTTACAAGGCACTATTTTATATAAAAAAATACTTTTGATATACATGATGGTAAAAAATCAAAAATATTTATTCACTTTTATTTTAATCACTTTTAAATATAACAAATTTGATTTTTGTATGTTGAGGTAAAAGTAACTGTTTATTTTACAAAGTACGTTCACTGCAGCACTGCGTCGATGGTGACCAGTACAATAAATATTATTGATTTAAAAACTCGTTATAAGGTCTTTTAGCTTAATCGTTTTTATTTCAATATTTAGCAAAAAGGTTGAAGATACGAATTATCAATATATATATATATATATATGCTTTTTTATGAACTTTTGATATTATTAGTCATATTACAAAATGTTGCTTAATATTGCATTTATTATTAGGCAGTTGAAAATGACAACATTTTCTCTTAATTTTCAATTACAGTTGACTCTAGTTTACTCTGACACGAGTTAATTCTGAGAGTTGATATTATGTAGGGAAGACCGGGGATGGTTGACTATAGGGGCAGGTAGACTAATTGTCAAAAACGCGAGTTAGGCAAACTTTTTGCATCGACCGACTAGGTGAGCGTATCCGTTATTCCTCCGCGCACAATCTTCAGAAAAACCTTCAGAGCAGACGCACACCATTTAAATGTAAGCCCTGGGTATATTTGGAATGTAGATGAAATAGGACTGAAAACGGATCACATTCTTGATAGAGTAATAGCTCATCTTGGCACCAAAAAATTGGGAAAAATGACGTCTGCTGACCGAGGTTCGCTGGTGACAATCGCAGTTGCTATCTTGGCCTCGGCAATATGGTCCTTCCGTTCTTCGTTTTCCCACTTGTTTACTATAAAGACTATTTTGACTATTTTAGACTAAAAGTCTATGAAAAACTATTTTAGACTGATGAAGATGTTCTTAAAAAATATGATTGCATTTAATTTAGTATATTAATCTTGTTCCTTCGTAGTTAGTACTCATTACTTCTTAGGTCAACTTACCCCTAGTGACAAGTCAACCTGCCCCAGGCACGGGCTCGTTTTTCCCGTTCTATAAAATCAAGCCTATATACTATGTTTTAATTGGTATCGAGCTTATTGTAATTTCTTTCTAGAGCTGAATAGTGTCACTATCAATAGAATTGCTTTTCACAAAAATAATCATTAAAGCAAAAAAAAAAATTACTTTTAAACTGAAAATTGGTCATCCATCCCCGGTCTCCCCTACTGTGCATAAATACATTTTATCAAAACTTAAAAATTAATATATATTAACCGTGATATATGTTTTCACGAGCTCTTTCATGATCTTAATCTAGTTGTCAACGCGTTCATGAGAAATGTTATCTTATTCCGCTGTTACATCTCAGATGGCTTAGAGAGGGACGTCACCCGGCTCGTGGTTCATCCTGTGATTCGACTTGTGTTGCAGCCCCCGGATAACACCTCCCTATATTAGGATTTAGATTACAATAGAAATATTGTTGTTATACATTAAATGAAATAACAAATTAACATCAATATAAATAAAATTGAAGGTTCTGTATTTATATAACTAGGATTCGCCGCCGTGTGCTGCGGGAGTTAAGCTGAGCAGTGAGCAGTAGAGCAGTTTTTTGACCATAATTTCTGAACGGAATGAGATATTTTAATTCTGAGTTTTTGAAACATGCTCATTCCTAAGGTATATAGTTCTGCCAATTTTCATTCAAATCGGTTCAGTAGTTTTTATGTGATGTTGCATCAAAAAGAAGTTTTGCCAAACGGTTAAGACCTTCACTTACGCTCAGCTCAAAAAAAATGTTTTTTTTAATTTTTGTTTCCTTGTCTGTTCGTTTGTTCCGGCTAATCTCTGAAACAGCTGGACAGATTTTAATAGAACTTTCACTGACTGATGTTATAAGGAGTAACTTAAATTACTGTTTTTTTTTAACATATTCCGCACGAACGATGTCGCGGGCAGAGCTAGTATAGAATATACTAAAATCGTTAATCGTAATCGGTAATCGTTACTTAATCGTTTATAAAAATCTGTCTAAATATACACGCTTTTTATTAGACTATTGATTTTTATCTCATTCGAGAGAATTTTCTTCAACAAGTTTTGAACAAATATAAACCAATTCCAACTGATATGTGATGTATTGGGCGTACTCGTATGAAGAAATTTTGTTGTCTACAATTTTCAGCTTCTACTCCCAATTTTATGGATCAAGAAAAAACTGTTGTCCTTCTAAGATATTTAACTTCAGAAGATCATAACCAGATTGTCGTTCTATTAACAGTCAGAAGATTCTTGGAACAGAACTGCTAAGAAGATATCTGTTATCGAGCATAGCCATAGTGTTCTGAATGCAATCACTAATGTACTTCATTAGCAAAGATTAGGGTTTGGGATATTATGAATTAGTTTTGTATTTTTGGTGTAATATTTTATAATAATACTTATGCAGTACACTTCTAAGTTGCTCTTATATTATCTATATAAAAAGAAACGATAATAAATATGTCTTTCATCCGGGAATTCCAAAGAGCTCTGATGGTGTGTTGTCAAGACGCCTGGCTCCATGTTTAAACCGCTCCAAATATACCATATTAACATTATATTTATAGTTAATAGTGGAATAACTGTAATTTTGAACTCTCTCATTACAAAAGTATTACCTCGATGCTAACTTGTAGTTAATACCATATAATGCACCTTTAGCCGAGACCTTTGGATGGTCTGCACGTAAGCCTCAAAGAGTAGTAATTAAATCAACTAAAACAAAGAGAGCTACTAAAGGGAGGCACATAATTAATTCACGTCCTGTAGAGATCTTATGGAGAAACAACAAAAATGTTCAGCTTTTAAACCTGCCTTCAGCTGTAACCTTTGAATGTGTTAGCAAATGTGGAGAGAAATTTACTTTATAATGTATATATACATATATTTTTAGTTTTTCTTTGATTCCATAGTTTTAAATAACAATAGTTGAATATGAAAGCGAGTGAAATATATATTTAAAGTGGCACCATTGATTACGGATAGGATTATTTGAGAGTTGGCAGCACTGTGACTAATATTCAATTTTTAATTAATTCTTCTAGAAGTTATTGTAACTATGAAGCAAGTGTGTAATGTTCGTTATCGAGTCAAATCTACGAAATGTAAATATCTGAGCTAAAATGTCGGCATGTTCGGGAACCGACAAAAGAAATTAAATTTTCAATTTTAGCCAACAAGCGACATACTGGAGCACGCAACTGTTAAATATTGTTTTAGGAAAATTACACACTGTATAGTGCATGGTTTTGACTTTCCAAATGTATAACAGAAAACTGTCCATTTATTGGTTCTCTATAACATGATATATAACGATTAAATTTAATTATATTTGCCATTTGTTTTAAAAGATTTGCGAAGAGCGCGAACCGGGGATATAATCTACAATGTTCGGTTAGAAGTTTCTAGTAATATTTTAATTTTAAAAGTCATAATTCCTTTTAAACCCTGCTCTTGAAGCGGTTTTTAGATTTAGAAATATTTACTATGTATATAGAGGTGCCAACGACTTCGTTAGTGCGAAATATGTTTCTTAAAATAAAAATAGCTAACTTACTTATAAAATCAGTTATCCGCCAGTGAAAGCTGTGCAGTGAAAACTGCTGAAATCGGTTCAGCTGTTCCAGAATTTAGCCGGAAAAAATAGATTTATGTAAGTACCGTGTATACTTTTATATGTATATTTTATTTGTATCTGCATTAGAAAATGTATTGTGTATTTAAAATAGATAAAAATCAAGTTCAAGTTTCTTTAAAAAAAATCGTCACGTTCGGACGATAGAGTGCGGGCCGATAGGACGACCTCGGCCATTGTGACCCAATTCCAGAATGCACCCAGTGATTAGAGAAAAAAATATCTCGACAGCGCCCTCTGTCGTAAACAGAGTGCTCTCGTGATAAATATAAAACTAAATAAAGTAAAATGCAGAGGGAAGAAAAGCTCTAACAAATTAAATTAATCAACAAAAGGATTGCAATCTTAATACTGATAAGTTCTGTACAAGTTTCTTATACATCTAGTAGAGTATACATATAAGGCTTTATTGGAAAGTGTTCGAGCTTTAATTTAGAGTGATTTAACAAATTAATTATATTAGTATCGCAAATTAATATATACTTATAATGGATTGGCAATTAACTGGTTTACCGTCAGCAATAAGCCCATTAAAATAAGCCAAAATAAGCCTATTACATATAATATTGTCCAAATGTTTGTGTGTCAATATAAATAGTTGAATCTAAATACCATCCTATTTATACATGTTTTTATTGTAGTTTATTTATATTTTTTATAATCAATAGTTTAATCAACAATCACAGTTAGATAATTAGAACACTGCAGTTATGAAATGTAGTGCATATGTTTCTTTTTAAAAGGAATTGTACTAGCAGTAATAATGTTTTATATCATTATTTTTATTAATCCATCTATTACGATATACAATTATTATTTAGCTCATCTTCAAGTCAAATTTAGACTTAAACATTTAGAATTATTAATAAAAGTTTTAAGTTTTGAGTTATGCAGGGGTGAGGGGTGTAAAAGAAGCTTAAAATACAAGTTGGCGTTTAACTTAACTTTGTATAACAGACTGCCAAACTACCTCTGGTGATATTAGAGATTAAATTACTTTTATTCTTTTTAGTGAACTCCATACCTGACATGAAAAACGAAGGACATTGTTATACTTTGGTATTGCTTCTCATTAAATACTAATTCAATATTATCTGACCATAGAGTAATTCCTCTTCTATATAAAAAAAGACAATTAAACTCAAATACACCCCTTCATCTTCAAAACATTCACACAAACAATAAACAATAATACAATAAAATCATAACAAACGGTTAAAAATAATAATTACAATTATGTGACTTTTAAACTTGGTACAAAATAAATAATATTGCATTAAAATCATTAAATTATAATATAATCTTAATATAATTTTGATATATTAAATATATAAATGGAATTTTACATAATTGATTAATTAGTTTGAGAAATCTTTTCGCCCTACACTTCAGTATATATCATAGAAATATATAGTTTTGCTAAAAGACCATGTGTCATGGATCTTTTAAAAATTACTATTATATATTTTATTATATTTATTACCAAAAATACATCGCAATATTGTGCACGCTTTTAACTGATAATTATATATAATAGATTATAAATGATAAGTTGCATTTGATATAAAATAAACCAAATGAAACATAACAAGTATGTATTATAACTTGACAGAGGTTCTGTCTAATGAGAGGTCAATGAGTCTTTGGTACTTTGTAATTATAATTGCATAATTCAGAACTGAAAATACAGCCTTAAATTTATTTCTAAGTGCTCGGTGATAGTGAACTAATTAATAATACGTGCATAGAGCAGCAATCGATACTTCAACACTTTAAGAGATGTTTTATTTAGTTTCTTTGGATTTTATAGTATTGTTTATTTTTTATTGTATATATTAGTAACGAATATCTTATATTGTATTTATGTGTATATCTACTATAACATTATTTTTATTTTATTAAATTATAATTAAAAAATACCAGGAAATTCAATAAACTAAAACTATTACTTAGTTATTTATTATTTAATAAATTATTTATGTAATTTAAACATCTATAGTTTAATCGTTGGTTGTTGCCTATTAATAATATATATTATTATTATTATATTTGATAAGTTAAAAAGATGAACTCTGTTACTCGTAGATGTCTTTGATGCAATAAATATCTACTCCGAAGTAATACAATTGTTAGTTATAACAAAACTAAAACAGAATACTTTGATATACAGACACTCGTATCTAAACATTACTGACGCTGTTCATTGTATTAGTATAGCAAATAAGACTTGAATGTAACGCCGTGTGACTTAATACAGTGGATTAAGGTTCTATTTAGCGTGTTTTATTGACGCGCTTCCTTTGTTCTGTCGCAGTAACCTAATTGAAGTATATGTTTGTCGACTAACAAGTTGCTTCGCTTTAAACACTATGACAATATTAAAA
The DNA here is from genome assembly GCA_918358865.1 of Melinaea marsaeus rileyi. Classification (NCBI taxonomy): domain Eukaryota; kingdom Metazoa; phylum Arthropoda; class Insecta; order Lepidoptera; family Nymphalidae; genus Melinaea; species Melinaea marsaeus. The sequence continues at coordinate 31,184,977 of OU911084.1, read as the reverse complement.
TTGTTAATAGCCTTTGAACACATGGAAGTGATAGTCTTGTGCGTATTATTTATCTCTTTTTATAGATGTACTGGTGTGCCTCCGACTTCGTCCGCACGGAATATGTTGGATAAATAAAAGCAGCCTAAGTTACTCCATATTACATCAGCTCTCCGCAAATGAAAGTACTGTTAAAATCGGTCCAGCTGTTTCAAAGAATAGTCAGAACTAACAGACAGGCAGACAATAATTTCAAAAATTGTTTTCTGTTATGTAAATACCGTATATGAATTAAGTGAAAAGCTGCTAATTTGTTAAAATTTTAAGCTTTTAAAAGAAATGTAACTGAAGTGTTTACTAAAATTTTATTTATTTTTATATATACAATATAAGAAATTACTTATTAAATACTATAACTATTAAATTTCACTACTGGTGTGCAAAATTTTAATAAATATATATGTAGGTGAGAATATACGGTTTGGCGAAAATTGGGTCGGCGGTGTCGAGTTGCGTTGTCCAACAGATCGATCACGGACGAATACGAGAGAACGTCTTAGTATTTTTTAAATAAATCACATAAAACATATCAGTAGCTTAATGAACCTTCATAGACACAATGTTAATGACAGACTTATTTAGAATATATAAACATTGAACAGACACACAGATAACTAATCTAATATTTAGGTTTACCGTATATGTACATACATCATACGATAATATTTATATAGTAGTGTAATAAACTGATTCCAAAACACACACACATACACAATATATACAACCCCCCCACTCACACACATACTAAACTTACTATATAATTTTTAACACAATAAAATTTATAGTCGGTTATATGTTAAGGTTTCCGGTTGATAATATAACAATCGACTCCGTACAGGATGAGACACTCATAAATATTCATGCTGCATCTTAATATCTGGCCGAAGACATAATGCATGCTCTACTGAAACAACCTTTAATTACTGTTAGTAAATAACATTCTTAACGTATATATATTATATTGCCATTACTTAATAAGTTTAAAATGCGGGTAGAGATCAAATGTAGCACACTCCTTTCACTCCCTTCACTCCCTTGACTCCCTTCGCTGCACTCTGATCCAATGCACTTAAATTGCATCTGATTTGCAATTCAAGACGCCTTAACTGTGATAGGTGCTACGCTTTTCGTAACTTTATTTATGTAGTAGTATGCTACGAAATGCTACGAAAATATGAAAGATATGTCAAGAAATAATTTATGAAACGTATCGAATTTCTTTATTATTATTTTATATTATAAAAAATTAACACAAAATATATGACATTATTTCTGAATCAGAGATCATTTCTGAGAGAGTAGTACAGACAATATGAAGTGAATCCAATAGCACTCGTATGAGTATTCGTACATGTCGGAATGCAGACCAGACCAGACCAGACCAGAATGGTTGTTAATTTGTAATCAATCTATGACAGACTCCGCCACTAATTGGCTATTGTTATATACACGTTTATTCCGTATATCTGTTATATAACTGACCCCATAATAAATTGAAATTGTAAATATATTCAAATTCAAGTTCAAAATACTTTCATTTAAATAGGTTTTTATGTGCACTTTTGAATCAACAATTATTACAATAAAAAGGTCAGTGTAGTCAGTCCGTGAGTAAGTACCACCGGTTAGGAATGCTGCACTGCTGAAAAGAACCGGACAGAAACTCAACAGTTGCTCTTTTTAAAAGAATTATAATGTATATATAATATCAACCCTGTAATTAAGTCAACTCAAAAATATAATCAAACCAATAGTAAAATTTTAAAACAGTCTCTGTTTGGATTTATTTCTACAGCATAAATTTGTTTTTATAAATAAATAAAACGAACAAACAAAACATTCATAATATATATATTATATGTACACTTTTGTAGGTTAAGACCTAAAGCTGTTAATAATCTTCCGCGTCGTTCCCTTATTAGAACAAGGAGCCGAATTAACGGAGGCATTGTTCGCTTCGTCTTACTTTAATGTTTGATTAATTTTATTAAAAATATTTTTCACTTACTAATTGTGTTTCATGTTAGTTTATTAAAGTTAAACTTTTTAAGTTATACTGCCTCCTTAAATTGGTTGGATTTAAATTGAAAAATAAACTGCAAAATAAGATTATAAAAAATTGGTAATAGTTATTTTTGTTTCGTTCTCGTTCTGTTACACGATATTTTGCGATTATCTATCTCATTCCTCTGACACCAGATTATAGGTACAGTAATATTAATGATATATATAATACAATTGTAATTAGGTCTGTATGCAGCGCCTTGCGGTGAGCAATGACTCAAGGGGATTGTAATTTTGGTGGCAATTACGAATTTCTGTGGTTCAATTCTGAAGCGACTGAAATTACAGCGACAAGGAAGTATTTTGTTGCGTAATAACTATATACTAATAAATATGAACAGACAAAGGGACGGCGATTGTTATTTATATAATAAAATCTAGAAACAGAAATAAGATAGCTTTTTAATTTAAAAAGTTAAAAAGAAATTTAATAACATGTTATTAATACTATTACTAAGTTATTTCGATATTTTGTAATATTTTTTATCCGATTACTTTTCTTTTTTTCAAAAATAAAACCATTAAAAGATACGATTTGAAATGGCCACTCGTACATAAGTATATATAATAATCTCCTAAAATATGAATATCTTATCTTCTTAACAAATATCATTGTTACTAAAATAGTTAATAAAATTATCCGAATGTTTTCCCTGGTATCATCAGTTCCTAGAATTTGTGGAATTTGGCAGTGCTTGAAATGCTTTGTATAATCTGAATAGAAACGGGTTATATATTTATTTGTTACTTGAATACTACAATAATTACAAAATTGAGTTTATTAGATATAAAGTTTTTATAATTCTAAATGTTTTTAAAATAAATTATCAAGTTCTATCAAGTCAAAGTCGTAGTAAGTATATTAAACGTCAAACGACCTATTGCGAAATAGAATAATTCAAAAAACGCAAAATTGTTATTAATTTCGTCGCACAATAAAAGCAAAGTTGTTTGAAAACATGACAGAACCAGTACGAACCGGCTTGAACCGGAATAATGCGGTGCATTCAGGAAATATCAAGCTTGCAATGACGTTTGTGTATTTGTTCTGCATAACGAACCTCAAAGACAATACTTATGATGTTAGTGTGTCACTCATGACAGTGTCACATGATTGTCATTATCCGTGAACAAGGGATCATGACCATCATGATAGTAATTATTTTGTAAAATTGAAATGTTTCCTTCCAATGAGCCTATTTATTTCTTTAAGCTTTATCATTTATTCACTTTACTTACAATAAGAACAATGATATTAGCTGTTCTAATATTGTAAAGAGTAAAACATGTTTGTATGTATTGGTGACCTCAATAACTACTGAACCGTTTTTTCAATTCTGTCACCCTGGTAAATCGGTACGCGAAGTGGTATCTCGTAGCCTTCCGCGGCATCGCCGATACACACCCTTCGGCTAAAACTCTTACTCGAGGAAGGTCTCTACATGAAGAGTCGGCACCCGCACCCTGAACGATTTGAAATATTATGGCGCAACCCCAACTTTTCCACTTTCAAAGTCCAGTTGGTCTTTACTCTTTTATAATCGACGATCTCCTTAACCTTTATGCTCTGATGTAGCCTGAACATCTACTTCTGCGTCTTCTATATGGCTGGACGTAGCAGCATGTTCGGACCTGCCAGCGAGGTTCTGACCGCCTTTGCTCGACATTGCCGAGCGTCTGGAACAGCTTGCAGCTTGACTTGCAGATCTGCACGATGCTGACATCGTTATAGTCGATGCCAACGCCTCGTTGGCTATGAGTGGTTGAGAACTCATAGCAACGCAAGCAGGCGGCGGCTAACCCGCGTGACATGTGGATGTAATATTAGCTCCGAGCTAGTGCTAGCTAGTGCTAACACGTCCGTACTCGACCGCGCCTGATTATTACAAAAAAATGCATAACTTATTGTTATAAATAGTAAAATCAGGAAAACAAGTATTTCAAAGTAAAGTATACATCCGTATAAGTCCTCAGAGAGCCTTTATGCATCTTTTTACCAATTTTATCCAGAAATAACATTGCATACGTAAAAGGCATACCTAGAACCGGATAACGGTCAAAGAATTGTATAACAAGTAATATAAATATGTAATAATAATTCCTATATTCATAGAAATAAAGGTTAGTTTTGTGCTCGACTGTGGTGATTTTGAAAACATAATGCTCTACTGATCAAAGTGTATGGTCCTTTTACGTCAAAGCCTCGCTATAATATAATAGTGGTCTAAATATATCTGCTCTATTTTTAAGTATATTTTTACATGAAGAGGGTTTAGCGACCCCAGCGCTGCTTCATTGGGGGTCAATGAAGTGTTACAAGATAGTTATTTAAAAAGTTATGACGTATATCCAAAAAAGCAATGAATAAAGCTGCATATAAACGTTGTAGAGATATAAAACACTTCACGAGGTATAGTCCGTGGGACCATTCATTCGCAAATCCTTTTCTTTTTACTTTACACAGCTTTTAGGAATGCAATATCGTGTTTTTGAAGATTTTCCGCCGAAATAAAAGTGTAGCTATTTGCATTTATGTATCAGGACATATATTCGGTTTACTTTTTAAATTGCTATCTCTGGTGGAACACTTTGTGGTTGATACAAAATTCTGATATTTATGTTTTTGTCCTTTCGTGTATATAAAAGTCACTTTGAATATTGTTTTCTAGATATCTACATACATATACATGTTAGCAATACGGTTATAATGATATTTAAAATGTTATAAGTAATAATTATATATACATATAATAAAAAAAGTAGTTTTATAGTTTGTGTATGTTTGTCTATTTACGAGTATATGCTCGTTTGTTTGTTTTGTTCGTATCACGTAAAAACTACTGACCGATATTTGATATTATTAGATATGGTTACAAATAGGATAGTTTTTGTTCCTTGAAATTCTTTCACATTCACCGGAAAACACAAATACTGATTTGGGATATAATAAAATCGAGTAACTGGATGGATACTATTAAATATTATTGCAATGTTAGAAGATTGAGATGTAAATAAGATTAAATTAAAATATATTTATTTATTTGTATGGTTATTATTTTAGTGTAAAGGAGAAGGTGGGTGGATAGATAAAGCCGGGGGCAGCAGCTTGTTGATAATATAATACAACCACTTAACATATTAAAACATATATACCACATCTTTTACTATTCCACATCTTCTCATATGCAGTGCTCGGTTACATTTCATACATTTAAAATTTAGTTCTCGTACGGGCTAAATAAAATAGTGGCTTCGTGTATGTAAAGCCTTGAATGAGACTTGCATGTTGGTTCTAATAATTTCTACTTGACTTTAGATAGAATAAAAAAATTAATAATGATATAAAAAAAATATTTATTTTATATACATGGTCATATCTTTATCCCTTAATAATAAGTCGTTTAAGTTGGAGTGTTAGGCCCGTCTAGTTTTCTGCGTAATGGCTAAAATATACAAACATACAAACGGACAAACACACAACATCTATTATTTTATTCTATAGCAGTGAAATGTGACGAAATATTAAATGTAAATATTTTGTTTATTCATTTAAATAAAATGAAATTATAATTTATACTACAATGATAACAACCTATCATTATTTTAATAAACAGCTGCTTATTAATGGTTTTAAAATAAAAAAAGAAAATACTGACAACATACAAAAGGGCTACTACCTTACAAATAGGGAAAAGAAAAACACTACCCTCTGTAGCTTTAGTCATTAGAACCCGGTAAATTTAATATTAATTAGTAAGAATACAAGTCAAATAACACTTTATGAAACATGAAAACAGACAAGCAAACCAATAAACAAAACATATTTAAGAAATTTTATTACTCTAACCAAATTGAAACAAATGTCCAATATGTTATATATAAAATAAATGGATATAATTTGTTATTTCAGACGAGTCCGCTCTCGGTCGGCGAACGAGCGGCGGAGCGGGGGCCGCGGGCTCGCCTAGTTGACGTCATGCTCATCGCTTTCAACCAAACAGCCAACTTCTCAGACCTGGCTTTCGACTCCGACCGCCCAGCCAGCCCCTTCAGCCTCGCCCAGAAGATCGTAATCGCCATCATCGCCAGCGTCCTATCCGTGCTCACCGTCGTCGGCAACTCCATGGTCATGATAAGTTTTAAGATCGACAAACAATTACAAACCATCAGCAACTACTTTCTCTTCTCGCTGGCGGTCGCCGACTTCGCCGTCGGCCTGATATCGATGCCGCTGTTCACCATGTTCACGATATACGGGTACTGGCCTCTCGGACCTCACATCTGCGACACGTGGCTGGCGCTGGACTATCTAGCGTCCAACGCCTCAGTGCTTAATCTTCTAATCATAAGTTTTGATAGGTATTTTAGTGTGACGCGGCCCCTCACTTACAGGGCTAAAAGGACTACGCGCCGCGCGATGGTGATGATAGGTTGTGCGTGGGGTTTTAGTTTGCTACTGTGGCCGCCGTGGATTTACGCTTGGCCCTATATAGACGGGGAGAGAAAAGTTCCACCGCACGAGTGCTACATTCAGTTCATAGAGACGAATCAGTTTATTACGTTCGGAACAGCCATAGCTGCGTTTTATGTGCCAGTGACAGTTATGTGTATATTGTACTATAAGATTTGGAGGGAAACTAAAAAGAGACAGAAAGATTTGCCCAATCTTCAGGGTGGAAAGAAACACGACTCATCGAAAAGATCTAATTCTAGGTGAGTTTATCAAATATAATATATAAGATTACTAAAAGAACCAAATCAAAATCTTTGAAAAAGTTTTATGAATGTACGAGTATTTTTGGCGAAATCATATTATAACTTGGCTCGAAGTTTAGGCATCTCGAAGAAAAGAATCACAGGCCTTTTTATTTTTATCGATCACGGGTAGACGCGAAATCATTACTTACAATTTGCAACTTTCGCAATGGCCTCCAAAAGTTTATCTGTAATTTTGTTTGGCGTTGTTCTTCCACGGACGACTCCCTATTTTTTTCCGCTTACTTTAAGGTCTAGTTTTAGTTGTCTCGGTTAGTATTTATTCGTAGTTTTAAAGGAGTTCTTTTGCGGAACAGTCCCCGCCTTAAGCTTGTAAAGACTGACCGACGTTTTTGTCGGTTTTTCCTTTTTATTTTATCAATGACATTTTCTTTAATGTACATTCCTGTAGTATTTTGAACGTAGTAATATTTAGAACACAATTTGAGATAGACCTACAAATTATTTTTACGATATTATTTTAAACTAGTGTTAGTTTTAGACTAGACAGTTTGTTTGTTTGCTGTAGATGAAGCGACTACGTAATCTATTAAATTTTGTTTATATATATTAATGATGGAGCTCAATAGTAATGTATGCTTTAGTTATTAATCCTTATTTTGGAATACCAAAGCAAATGAATATGCAAAGAATTGAGAAATAAAAAAATAAAGTATCCTGTTAGTTTATAACAAGCAATTGAATTTTAATTTATATTATCACCGTAGCTTTCCTAGGAATTTATTACTATAATCTAACCTTGTTTGTAATATACATACATATCCCTCTGCAAACGGCTTCACCCGCGCTGTATGGCTAAAGAAATTCTTGTTATGTAAGATTTTAAAATTAATTTTGTGTCTCGGAAATAATACTTTTTAAAAGTGCTTTTCAGAAACACATTTTTGACAGTGTTTGTGCAAAACTATTATAACAATTTAGTATTTAAGTCGTCAAAATTTGACACACAGCATTTAATGTGAAAATTGCTTATATTTAATTCAATAAAACCAACTTATTTTTTGTTATTAAAAGCTGAAAGGGGGTGAGTTATACACGATTACGTTATAATAAAGAAAAACTTGAATACCGACACGTAGCTCCTCTGGTATCTAATAAAAATACCCGAGGCGTGTGCTCTTAAAAATTTCATCGGTTCTCACGAACCCGCACTAACTCTATTCCATCTCTAGGTGTAGCGACGACAGGTATATTAGTTTAAGGAAATTAATTTTATGGAATTATTTTATATCTTCATCATAGCAAACGTTTTCATCTTTTATTATCATTATGTAAACAACTGTTGGCACTTGACGTTAAACTCATACTTATGAATAAACTTAATATACTTGTTACTACTGTTATTTTAATACATATATATTAACAAGAATTTTTATTAAATTTATCTTAAAAAAGTAAAATTTCTTAAAGATATATATTCTTTAAAAACTATCGTAAATCCCAACACCAGTCAGCGCCATTACCTCCGAGACGCGAGGACATTACTCTGAGATACGAGTACCAGGCTTTGTAACAATGCATCCTACTTTTACGTTTAGTTTATTTTGATTTAAAAAATAAAACACATTTATTATAATTATTGAATTCTAAATTAACTGGTAGATCAGTAAGTATTATATTAATTGTTATAATATTAATCCTTAATATTCCAAATGCATAATGTCATATCAATAACTAAAGTTGAATATTCCATTTCATTTTACCCGTAATAATGTGAGGTTTATGATAACAACCCTTATAAACATGTCACTATATTTTGCTATAATCAAAATGTGCCCATGAGAGCACAGCTAGTACGATATGAAAGTTACTCCTTACAATATTAGCTATCCACCGGTGAAAGTCCTGTTAAAATTGGTTCAGCCGTTTTAGAGATTATCTGAAACAAAGAGACACACAGAGAAAAAAAAAATTGATTTTTTTATGTAAGTACCGTAAAATACTTTCATATTTCTGAGAAGCAGTTAATGTGGAATTACAAACAGGCAGTTCAATTTTATTAATATGTATATATGTATAATTTAATTATATATTATGTAATTTTATTAAAACCTACGTATGTGTAGATTTCTTAATGTAAGGAAAGTTTTATTAATCTCCCAATAATACTTTTCCTTACATTATCTTTGAGGAGATTGTGTTAAAGTCGCTTTACTGTTATATAAGATATATCATAGTTTTGAATATGTCTTTTTGTGATAAAATTTAAATAATATTAGTAAAATTATTAAATTCTTTGAAAGATAAGTATTTATATTTATTGATAATAATAATAAGGTTAAAAGTCTTAATGGCGGACAATTATTGGCTAAAAGATGGAAAGATTGTGGGCAAGTAGGGGAGAGGAGAAATAAGAATTGATTTTATAGACAAATAAAGAAAAGGTTGGGTAATGAAGTATGCAAAATAATGGAGAGGGCCACGGATGGAAAAAGATGAAAAAATCTTTACCGCCAAGAGCGTTCTTAATTTTTAGAGAGATGTATAAAAATAAATCGACCGTATTTATTGGCTGGTTTTCTTTTATCTTTTTTTTATATCTTTTCTAATTTATGCACGTTATTTATTTATGTTTCTTAAACAACTTTTAAAAGAACTTCAAGTGAAAGCATGTGGTTGGAATACCTTTTTGTATTCCAACCACATGCTTTACCTTTTACCTTTTCAATATTAATTATGTTAACAGAAATATCTCATTGATTTGTCTATAATAGGTTATGATTTCTTACACATTATATTAAAAATCTTTTGACAACTTCATTCACTTCGAGTAAATATTGAAAAGGGTTGTTCAAAGCAAAAGATTATAAAATCCCTCGAGTCGTTTCACCGTGAATAAAAAATCCAAAAACTATTCTTTTGCTATTTCTAGTCAAATAACATCAAGTATTACTTAGAAAGGTTAATGTTTAAAGCTTCTCAAGTAAATGGTTAAGTTGTCACGAACTTGCACTTAACCCTATCTTAAGTTACATTTAACTAACTTACATCTAACTTACTTGACACATTTGTGTATGTGTGGAGGCGCGGGTCGGCTCACACATGCAAAGGTCTCCTTTAATGTAATATTATATTAAATGAAAACCAAAATAAGCGCAAATAATTTTAATACATTTAAACATATTTAATATAAACTAGCCTTGCCCACGACTTCGTCCGCTCGGAAAATATTTTTTTTAAATAAAAGTAGTCTAAATTATTCCTTATAACATTGGTTATCAGTCGTTTCAGAGAATAACAGAAACGAACAGAAAAACAAAAAAAAAAAAAATCATATTAAATTTTAAATTACAAACTTACATTTTATATAAATTCAAGTATGTACTCGAATAAAGTCTAATATAATTTTAATGATAACTAAATTTGACAGCCCTATTACTACACCCCCCGTAACCCCCTCGTCATTTCAATTACGTTGTCAATAAATGCAGGTTACGTATATTGAACCAACTTTTACAGTAAAAAATGGCAGAAGCGATGTAAGCTTAAAGATAATGATATCCCTTATTAATAATAATATTTCATGGTTAATAGAATAATCTCAAATTTTAATAACTAGAACTTCCTTCGACTTTGTCTGGCTTAAGTGACTCAGATAGCTGAATATTCCGACTAAATAATATTTTACCAACCTAAAATCCATTCGTATTTTTAGAAAGAGAACAAGGGACTCTTATACTTTAATGAAAAAGAAATCTTTTGACTTTTTTCTATGTAGATAAATTAAATAAATATATTTTTTTTATCAAATCCGTGTAGTTTGGTGTTCACGATTCGTTTAAAGGTAGTAATTAATTAGCGGTCAACAATCCCTCGATAAATCCTCGTCCCGAGCGACTCACTCTACATCATCAATCTCTGTCAATGCATCTATTGTGAATGAAGCAGCGTAGTGCTTCTAGTTTTAACATTAGCGGTGTTTGGGGTTGAAGGGGGTTAAGGGGTTAGGGGGTTGGATTGGTTATATTGAATATAATCCTTAACAAATTTGTTTTTCATATATATTTTATATAGACATCTTATAATAAAAGCAGGAAGTGACATTATTAGAGTATCAGATTTAACCAAAATAATATGTTTTCTGATAAGGTGTATTTATGCAATTAACTTTAATATAAAATATGTAATTAGTATTTATAAAATATATAATAAAAAATATACTAATCCAATTGAAACCTTGACATGGTTCCAAGTTCGTTTGCAGTTTCTCCAAACTTTGTATTTTGTTTGTTATAACAGTGCAATGAGGTAACAGCACCAAAATTAACAAAGATATCAAATTTGTTAAAGATTTTATGAATACACTCTCTGAATGTATATTTCAGTTTTAATAGTTTTAGTTTCGGTACAAATATTGTATAAAATAGAACTGGAATGTATAAAAATATGATATATATAACATATATCATATTACAAATGTGTTTTCAATATTTTACCAAACTTATAGTGAAGGAAAATATTTTATCCACAAGTAAAAGTAATATAATAAAAAGTACACACAACCAAGTCTTTGCCGTCACAGGACCAAGTTATTCCATTGAGATAAAAGTTGCCAGTTTGTTGTTCAGTGGAAACAAACACCAAACCATGCGAGGAGTGCTCGTTGGTAATACTTGTTTGTGTTCATGTCAATTGCATCTCGGGAACCTCTTGAAATATTACTTTATTTAATAAAACCTATTCTAGGTTGCAATATTTTTTATTCCCTGCTCACAATAACTCAATTTATTTCTTTCTTAGCATATAACGAAATTATGGCAAAAATTTAAGTGTTTGTTTTTAATTCCAAATTAACAGTCACTAAATGCATTTGAAAGTATATACAGTATATATACAAAATAATTTTTCGGTTCGTTTGTTCCGGCTAATGTCTGTAAAGGTTAGACCGATTGGAACAGGACTTTAACTTTCGTATAGCTGATGTTATAAAGAGTATATTAATTTTGTTTATTTAAAAAACCACATTCCGCACAAACGAAGCTGTGGGCAGAGCTAGTATATAAATAAAAATAGGCAAAAGAATGATAAAAAATAACTCCCAAACCTGCAAGCTCTAGAATAAAATAAAGTATAAATTTTTTATTTAATAGTATTTGAATTACATTAATTCTTTCCCCAACCTAAAAATCTAAAATAATCTATAAAAAATTATTTAAGACTTACTACATATTACTAAAATTGTAAAAATATATTTCGCTCCATATTTTGTAATACCCAACATTATCGTTAGACGCGTATGACCATATAAAGCATAACATAATCTGCCAATGAGTGGCGCGTCGTGGGCGCGTCGTGGCCGCGTGCCAGAGATACGCCACCGATACTCTTCTACGCCATTATCGTCTATTTTCTAACAATAACCCTTACATCTGCCGTCCCTCGAGATCTTGAAGGTTTCATGTCACTCAATAAACATCTGACAATTTTTTTTTTTATTGATTTATTCGCTTACTCATATTTATTTAATAAGCAATTTATTGATTATTATTTATAAGGTTTTAATAGCAATTAATAAAAAAATATTTCAAGAATAATTTTGTCAATAATGAGAGGATGCGACCAATATTATTGTATTTAATTATAACTATATTCACACTTATATTATGAAAACAATAACTTTTAATATAAAATATCAACTAAATCAATCATAACATATTTGTAATAAAACTATCTGGATATTGTTATTTGGCAAAGGAGGAGGAAAACTTATATTGATACGTTTAAATTTATCAATATGTTGCCAAAACAATATAAAATTTTAATTTATATAAATTGAAATAAAATATACATACATTTCATAAATGTACAATTAGTTGTTTATGTATATGAACCTGAGTCTTTCGCATCGTGCTATGATTACTGAGCCATTGCGTACTAAATAAATACTATTATATATCCATGAAGGAAAATTGTCAACTTAGATCTAAATTAATTATCGCTAGATATAGATGAAAATACAAACTCCATGAGACGGTGAAGGGATATCTCAAACACACACATCCATCAGACTAACTGAAGCTCTAATTAACTAAATATATTATTAAATATGCTTCAAAGATCGATATTCATAGATACTTCTTACAGGCAGATGGACAGACAGATTTACATTTAGTTAGTTTATTTTTTTAGTTTAATTATAAACATTATATTTTCTTGAGCCAATATAAAATAGATATAATTGAGCATCCATTTGCTATTCGTGAACAAATGTATCTAAGCCCGGAGCCCGATCAGATATCTGCTGAGTATTTCCATTCAGAAGCTGGTACGCCGTCACTCAGTCGATAGAATCAGCTGAGGAAGGACATGTCAACCGAGACGGCATTATACCCATGTCACGGGAGTGAAAGGGAAGGACGTAAGTCTTTGTGTTGCGTCTCGATTGTCGCAAGTTTGTATGCAAAGGAAACCGCCTTTACGAATATGTCGCCCTGGTACTCGCGCTTTATAATACTGTTAGTTTAGAATAAAACAACGGATTAAAAGAGAAACGAGGTTGGTTTGTTTGTTTGTTGGTTGGTTGTTCTCTGTTGTTTTTCATGGCTTTGTTAGATAGATTAAATAATATAATTATTTATTTTTAGTTAGTTCATTATAAACTAATATAACTAAAATATTAGCTTATTGATTTGTGTTGATTGTCTACGATTATTATTTATTTTTTCTATCTCATTGTTCAGGTTTAGATTTTGCTTTTCATTTCTCTAAATATCGATTGAAATTTTTGTTAAGAGTTATATTAGTTAGTTATAGACTATTTTTAACATTTTAAGTCTATACTATAAACTCGTATATATACAATCACTGACTTAAATTTTTTGGAACGATGTTCCTGCTGCAACGCTGCTTATCCTGTTTTTGTGTGTTCATGTTGGGTGCGCAACTCTTTCTCTGTGTGTGTATGTATGTGTCCCTGTCTCTTTTTATCATACAACCTCAACACAGGGTTGTTCAGACACGTTGAAATTTTGTGAAAATGCATTTGTTATCTCTGTTTTTGTATCATATGTGAATATTGTTTTGCAATTAAGTTTTGGAAAACGTAAACTGCGCACATTAGAAAGTGTTAGAAAAGTAAGTTGATAAAAGTATTGTATTTATTGTTTACATTCGTTTATTGTACGTGTGATTTGAGTTTTTATTATTTAAGAGAGACAATAGTGAAATCATGTGTTCAGAGTCCATATTTTTCGTGAAATATTGATTGAATCTTTGTTATTGTTCCTTTAGATTATTTACTTTGAAAACGTAACATAAAATAAAAATTGAAATATACAAATTTAATTTCGAATTACATTCAAACAGGCCCAGACCCAGACCGCTTAATTTTATATCTTCTTTTTTTATAATACAATAATTATTACTTTGATAATTCGCTAGATAGGACTTAACATTTATGATTACATATTTGTTTTGATACGAAAAAAAATTACGTAGTTTCTTGTTTAAGTGTTTTTCACATTTAACTACTTTATAATTTTGAAAATACTAATACCCTATAAATATTGTTCATAAAAAAAATTATGTACTGTTTACTTATTGGAACAAGTGTTTATTATATAATTCTATTGCTTAAAACAACTTTTATTATTATCCATAATATTATTATAATGATAAAAAATAATATTTGAAAATTAATGAACTGTAAAATTTTGTTGTTTGTGTGCCCGAAGAAATTTCTGAAATATCAATAAATTTTAGACCATTTTTTTTAAATTAAGTAATAAACAAAATCTATGATTTAAAAAATCAATCCTTATTTTATTAAGACATATTTCACTACTCCAGTTTAAAAAAACTCGATATTTGTTAAATTTAGAAGCCTGGAAATTAGAAAAGTAGGTACTAGGGAAACATAAGTCATCGGGATTTTTTAAAAAAGCTACACAATATAATTAAGCTTTAATGTGAAGTTGACTTGAGCAGTTGAGTTTAGTAATATTTTCATAACCTTCATAGATTAAAATACTGATACACATTCACTTATTGGTTTGGGGACAGCTGCCATCGAGTTAATAAAAAATGTCTGTCCGTTGGAGTCAGGTCAAAAGCTAATAGGATGGAAAAATGTTTTCATTTTATCAGACATTATAATATAATTTTCTGCACTTTAATATTATTTCTAAAAATACATCTCAGACCCTTCGTAGAGCCTGAGTTCTATTGACATTTATGACTATTTTTATTTCTGACACGCAATCCACTGCATCTCGGGTGTACGAAGAGATAGATTATTTATAGATCATTGCGTTATTAAAAGGAATTATTTCATTTATAGATTTCATCCTTAATTTGATAAATATTATAAAAAAAACCTTATAAACTATTTTTATAGTTGACTGATAGTAAATTAATATTTATGATATCTGCTGCAAGTAAATAAAAATTAATATTGTATAAATTGGTTTCCGGATTACGGTCGGCTTAAAATATTGAATATTAAATTAAATAATCCTTATAAAATGTGTAAATGAAATAAGATTAATTTGTTATTTTGTTAATGTAGATGAAATGTATATTTATTAAAATTACATTCGATGATTTGATGATGAAGAAAACACTTAAGAATTATGTTCAAATCAAATATTTAATAACTAATGTTATATTTTATGTATATTTCTTATTCAAAATCTAAGTCTTTATTGAGTTTATAGACATGTCTTTATTGTCAAAACTGCAATGGTGGTAGCTCGCCAGCTCTTCTGAGGCGGTCTTCGGAATTTGCCACAGACTTAAGAAGCCCTGGCGACCAAAAAATCAGCAGGTATTCTTATTTTATCTCGTAAAAGCATAATTAAAGCCGAAATTACAATGATAATTCTTAAAGTAGACAGCGTTAGATACCCACGGTGCAACATGGATGGATCAGACATAATTAGTTATCATACAAACGTTGCTCTATTACTTTTTTTATTTGTTAAGGGTAATATTTGAACGACTACTGGGACCTTGTTGAAAAAATGTATACAGTGCCTCATAAAAGAGCCACCCATCCAGTCACTCAAGGGTCGAGTAACTAGTTACACGCGCTTGTTCATTGCTCGTATTTTATTAATATAACATACTAAATTAACTTATCAGTTATTTTTATGTACATAATATTTAAGATTTTCAAAAACATACAGAACAATCGTAAGTATATTGAATTACTTAAGCTTATCTCCTAAAGAATCTGTCTATTCCATAATGGAAATTAGAAGGATAGCTCCCTTCCGTAAACATAAAATGGTATTTATAAAAAAAATCTGCACTTTACACACGTACACACTTTATCATTATGAAAAAGACTATAATAAAGTAACTTGGCATTAGTCTCGTCAATGTAGGATCTTTTTTACAATATAGTAGAACTAAGTTTTTTTCGCCAATTTATTTTATTTGAGATCTTATTTCAATTTAGTTTCTAGACTGATTCTAAGAAGAACTGTAAATTCGTTTAATTATTTTGTTTGAAGTTCAGACTCTGAAATTTTGTATTTTTATTATTAAGTACTACTAAATGATCGGTTAATTGTTAACACTAAATAAAAGACTATACGCTATTTAAAAGAGAGTTTTGAATACCACAGAAATGTTCTCTGTTAACTGTCTCGGTTTGTCTATATACAGAAGAAAGATCACGTTTATAAATAAGGAAGAGCAATGGACCTAAGATAAAACCTTGAGGACACCCCATATCAATAAGTGGCTTAGAGAATTTCATGCCATTTAATTAAATTTTGTTGGACTAATAAGAAATAAATGTTTAAATCATTGTTCTCAATGACAAGTATTATAATTTCCTGAGCTTCAATGTTGTATTGCGAGTGTTTCTACAACTACATGACGACGAAAGGACCAAATGTAATATATTTGATAATAATAGAAATCGGAACATCTTAAGTTAACGTTAACGATCAAATATTACAGATTAATATAAGTGTGACTAAAAATATAAAACTATCTAGCTTGTCCGTGTCACCGCCTTCAGCGATACTGATTCGATCGATTTTTCTTCTAAAAAATTAAGATCTATGAATTTATTTTATTGTAACATACAGTTTTTGTTATTAAGTAAATTACTAACTCAATTAAACCCGTAATTTTTATTTCAATTCAAAAACAGAGAAGTATGTACATGAGATTCTTTTCGAATTATTCACAATTTATTCAGAAAAAATATTTTTACCAAAATACTTTTGATTATTCAAACGGTAATTTTTATTACAATGAATTAAACATAACTATAAATACTGAAAAACTGCTAAGAGGTTGAAAATTTACAATAATAACAAAATAAGCGATAAATTATATAAATTCTTATTTCAGCAGAAAATCCATCTTAAAGCCTAGAATCATAACAGTGACATCGTAATAAAAATATGAAAACAAGAAATAATAACTTCATAAAAAAATATAATTATATTACATATCAGATTTGAAAATTTCTATAACATATTTAGCCATGTTAAGATTACTTAAATTTTTAACTAAATATAGAAAGAACAATTTTATACTCGTAGATACGGACAGGATTCGATTTTTTTTGTTGTTTCTCAGAAGCAGCAGCTCAGTTTTTAGCAGGATCGAATCTTCTCCGTAACTATAAATTCTACATTTAGTTTATTGGTTTCGTTGAAATAGCTAAAGATTATTTTAAGTTCAAAATACTTTCAAAGAATACATAAAAATTGCAAGGCAAAAATGTTTTGTCTTACATCCAATTCGAACTCGCAAAATTCAGGTTACGTACACAGTGGTCCAGGGATTTGTTTACTTGTATCAATATTTGTGCCCAATTTGTGTGCCGACGTCCAACCATCGCCAACAAGACACCAAATATTTGACGAAATCTGAACTTGCTTCTCGGCGTTAGTGGACACTGTATTGGTTAAAAGTTAGTAAGTTTAGGTTAGTTTTTAAGTATTAAAAGATTGTAATTTCACAGGTTTGAGTGTCTGTTTATATTTGTTTGTATATAATCGGTTAATCTCAAAAAGTACTGGACCGATTTAAACAATTCACCTGTCGAAAAGCTGAATTATCAGGGAGTAACATTGTCTACTTATTATCCCAATATTGCAAGAGATCGGAAAAGTGGACGCAACATGAAATAAAGCAAACATAAAATCTTAACCTCTCATTGCCATAAAAGATACCACAAAATATCACAAGTAAAAATGTTTTACAACCATGGAAGTGTGCGTGGCCAACTAGTTCTGTGTATAAAGAGTTTTAAGTTTAATTGTAGTCTTCTAAGAGAGCGATCGAAAAGAGATAGAGTGCGTGGAAAATGTAACGAATAAAAGGCAAATTTTTATTGATAAAGAAGCGTGGAGGACGATGTATTTTCCAAATCACATTCTATTCGCTACACAAACTGACGCTTCAACAATACCTCGCCGGTGCTTGTACACTAATTGGAACTTAACGTTCCAGAACTTTTGAAATGATAACGATAATGAGGAAGTCAGTGATAAAAGAGGATTTAAGTCCTCGGTTCTTCCAATAAGCTGTCATTGCGATCTATGTTCAAATTCTTCGACCGATTTATTACAAATTCACTGAAAATCTTTAAAATTTCTCAAAGTTCTCAACTACGAGAATTAAATGGATCAAGTTTTACAAGTCTCAATGAAATATTTTTATTATATTATTTTACATCGAAGCTGTAAAATATTATAAGTATTTGGGTGATGAAATTTAAATTGTCGTTTATACAAAATTAAGCAGAGCTCTTAAACCGATTATAAAAAAAGTCTAAATTGAAATGAAAAATTCCGTCAAGCTGAATGTCGTAATCCGACTGTGACCGACGAAAAATATCTTGTTTTGAGAACAGACACATAAATATTATTATTTAAATATAAATGTCAAATTCGTTCTCACTAAAAGGGAATATGTGTGATTTATAACGCATTCTCAGTCAAAAAATATCATAAATATTCAATAGTGTCAGTTCTTGTATCTTTCTCATGTAAATACTTTTCTAGGGGAGACTTTTTATTTAATCATTCAGTGTTTTGCAAAAAAAACTCTGTTTTTAAATATAACTAGCTGTGCCCCCGACCTCGACCGCGCGGCATATTTCTAAAATAAAAGTAGCCTAAGTTACTTTTTATAACATCAATTATCTGCCTGTAAAAATCTTCTTAAAATCGGTCTGACCGCGTTTAGGAAATTAACCGGAACAAGAAAACAGATAGACAGTCGGACAAAAAAAATATTGATTTTTTTATGCAAGTACCATCTATACTTTCATGTACATTTAGTGAATATTTGTTAATTTGGAATTACGAGTACAAACAGACACTCAAATTCTATTTATATTTATATAGATAAAGAACCATTAAAATGAATTTATGATAATATTAGACGATATACCTTTGTTATCAATGTGATACAACCATTACAACAAAAGCGCAATACATATTACATGTTTCATCCAAAAAACGATTCATCAAGTCTCAAAAAAGAACGACTCTAAGGATTTAAATTGAACTTATCTATAATTTAAAATAACACTTATACAATTGAAATAGAGTATGAAATTGCACGCTACATACTTTTCTTTTAGCCCCTATTGTCAGGCCAAGATGCAAGCGCTCTCGTGGATTTATATCTGTTGCATCTTCTAAAGAATCTTAACAGATTGTTAGTGTCAAGCGATTATGAGTCTTCTTAAATTAGGTTTAAGTTGACTTTTAGTTGTCGTAGATGTTCAATAGACCTTGGATATTGAAGGAATGTTTTCGTAAAAATGATACTTGGAATTTCGGCTTTACTGTTTGGTGATTAGGTGTATATTTAAAGTTTGATGAAATAAAAGCAAACATTGTGGATAACTATTGAGGTACTTGCTCAAAGTTGTGACTTAATAGCAAATTAGCACATTGCTTTTTATTTCTAGAGGATTCTTGATCTACCAAAAGACTGTCAAATCATAATACTTTTCTCATGATGTTTCCTATGAAAGTCCAGAAGTAGAAGAAGAAGAGTCCAGTATTTTAATAATCTATTAGAACAAAGCTTCTAAAGACGTAATTGATGTTAAATATTTAAATACATAAATACCACATAATATTGTTATACATTTTCTATAGAGTCTGGTATAAGCTGTGTGTGGTTCAACATGTTTTAAATAAATACATAGGCATTACTTTCAAATCGAACCTCCTCAGTAAGCTTAGAGTGCTTTTGCTTAAGGAAGGATAGAGGGGGGGGGGGGGGGGTTAATAAATAAACAGTATCACTTAAGCTTACACGTATACACATTTCGAGACGAAAAGTTTGGTTTGTCTTTAAGTATATAAACGTGTAAATGCATATCAGTATAATAACATACCTACTTAATACTAAACTCTACTCTATATTCATATTATTAAAAACAATTATTCGTTTGTTTGTTATCTGTTAAACCAAAAACTATTAAAATAATTTAAATGTATCTTTCACCAATCAAATACTCCTTTGTTCTCATGTCTCTCATGTTCTTAAACTTTATAGATTTTCGATGTGCGTCTTAATCGTCAGTAAGTAGTGGTCAGTAGTAAGCGCACTATTTGAACAAAAGTACTGAGTTAAAAGTGTACACTAATTAGACAACGACAGCTTCCACAGCCTTTTCACTATTCGATATTAGAATACTAATTGATGCTTTATTATAATGTTATAACGTATTCGCAATATATCGACACGATATGTTGTTGTTAACACTAATTGTTATTACTGGTCTGCGGGCGGAGACGCGAGCGGAAGGTAGTTCTTTTTACACTTAATAATATATCAGGATATTCTTATCATAGCAACATGCGTAATAAGCCTACATAAAAAAGTAATTTAAAAAGTATTACAATTCTTTTTAACATAGTGTTATTGTTCCTCGGAAGAAAAACCTGGGGTAAGCACAATGGAAAAGATATGATCCACTCAAAACATGTTGGTTGGCTGTAATCTTGAGGGTTTACAATTAATATATATGAATAATTTAATGTTTGATAATTATAAATAGTACTTTAGTTACAGAATTCAGAGTATAATTAAAGTTACATAACTTTAAATACTAACGCGCTCGTGGTTCTGACCGTGCTGGATGTCTGCTCTGGCATCCTTCCAACTCCTTCTCGTTCATTCCATCCTACGTTCTTTTGATTAACCCCTCGCAAACATACCGTACCATATATTATATGTACACCATGCTTAATTTAGCGGAGTGAAGGATTTTTTGTATTGTAGGAAGAGATGCGAAGATTTGTTGTAAGACTTCTTAAAGATACGAGTATGTTGTCTGCATGTTGAAATGTTTTTAATTGTCTTTCCTTTTTCGCAATCTCCACTGTACTTAGAGATGTTGTATATTATATATCATACATTTTCATATTTATTGTTAATTATTACATGTTCATCTCATCTCATCTCATCTCATCTCATCTCATATCTCCGGTGTACTGATGTCAATGAATCCAATTAATTATCAATCAACAACTGTACCGACAAGATCGTTAAATTGAGGAATGAAATTTCCCGACTTCTGTATTTTCAGCGGTAAATTAATCGTTTGATATGAACTTTACGTTTGATTGAGGACTGCAAAATATCGTTAGGGACTTTGAATTTCGGTTTAATTAAATCTTTATGTACAGAGAGCCATTAATATGAAATCAATGTTTAAAAAACTCTCTGAACTGAACACTAACCAGTTAGGTACGGATGGCTAAGTATATATAATAGTAGGTCATATTTGCAATATGTTTATTATTATTTATTTCCGATACACAGTGGCATCAATCTAATCGTATACAGCTAAGCACAAATGTGTTATAAAATAGGATTTATGCACTTATGTACTCGTACGGCCTTCCTGACCAAATTATCGGGGAATAAAAATAAATTAAATATAACAAATATGGCATAACTTTTTCACCATGGACCCTGGACACACCACACCATTCACGGAAAAATAATTTAATTTCAGACTGAAATATGATATCTCGAATGGCAAGTTTTAAATAAATTCAGAAAATTGACAAATTAAGTTCAGAGCAGCTCGAAGTTTCATATTAAATAATTACTTAATAACTAGGTTTCTTCTTGGATTAAATAATTTTAGCGCTCTTTGGATACGACTTGACGACACCGAGCGAAATGATACTTTAGTCTTAGAAATAAGACGGGTCTTTTATATTTTATAGGAAGTTACTATATACATTATACATTTATAAGATAATGTATAATTGGTACACTTCAATCTTGCTGTTACTTTGGTTACGCCTTGGGATCTTGCTTAGATTAAGATCTGTCTTAATTGCAATAAATGCCTAAAAACTGTGCCGTGTGATAGCAATGCAATGTGTCATAATTGCAATGAATGCCTAATTGAAATAAAAAACTGTACCATATTATGTATATTTCAGTCGCATGTCATTGCCATTTTTATAATAGCTAAATATTTTTATTTGACAGTGACGAAACTCGTGATGTAGATGGACGTGCGAGGTCGGAGTCAGGAGATGCCGACTCCGTGTACCACGTGAGGGGAGCCTTACACGACACTAGATGGAGGGAAAACCAGGTAAAAGGATAAGTTTAATTTTGTAAAATACTTAATTTTGAATTTAATGGTTACGCGTTAGTAGCAACTCAGATACACACAAAACCAATTTATAATATTAGTTTTAGTGAGAAACTAAGTCCAATTGAACTAATTAGTATTGTCGGAAACTGTAATAAATAGCACTTAACTCTAATACAATAATAGGATAGATAGGACAAGTTTTAGCTCTACGACCCGACTGAAGTTTTCGATACAAAGTGACCGTGCTCGGAGTAAGTTTTCGCTTAACATGCAGCTTATAAAACTAGATAAGATAGTTCAGTACGTGAAGAAAATGTAATTATAATTAAATTATTTCAAAATATCGGCTTTCTAGTATATTATTTATTATAATTTCATCAATTTGAATAAAGCTTTATTAGTAAAGGTATGATAAGTCTCTTTTCAAAGCAACGTTTATTGCAATAATAACAATAAAAATGGTAACAAAACGTACTTTAAGGTAACATTGGCAATTCACCAAACTTTAAACTATTCATTTAACATAAATTATTACTGCAATATTTTAGTAATATTTCCTATTCGGAAAATGCAACACGAGGCAAAGTTTCTAATTTGTGGATTCCAAAGTTTTGGAAGCAACTTTCACCAGCATGCATCGCCGAGCTTAATACGTAGGGTTGTCAGTTTAATATAAAAGATTTATGGTATTGTATATTTGATTTATAACTTTATATTACATTTTAATTATAATAATATTTAATATACAAAATAAGTTATTAGGGCTGCTTTACTTATTTTAATATTTGTATTTATGTATAGATTTGAATTGAAATAAACCACAAGTAATGATTGTTTGTGAAGCTGTCTTTTATCTTATAAATATTGAGCTTTAAATTCTGTAACGACCTTTATTTGTCTGGTCTACTTTCGTTTTATATTGGAATACAATTTCCTCAAAAGCATATTGAATCAATTTATTACACACGTGTTCAAAACAGTGGTTATTTCATGAGAGAAATGAGTTCAGAAACGACACGGAAATTCAAATCTTAAGTTGTTACTGTTTATTAAAATTCACTTTTATTTTAACAGCGTAAGGTCGATATTAAAATTTGAACGGAATGTGTAGTTAAGGCTTATAACTTGGCTTTATTCCAATGACTGTAACGGCAACCGGAACGTTTGGCAAATGGCAGTACGATTGAGAATTAGTTTTGTTGTGTTGGCAGCAAATTTTGTTTCTCGGTCACCAAGGTGTGAACTGTTATGCATGTAGAGCCGTTTAACCACTACCTGCGTCGTACAATCGATAAATCACTAAGTATATGTCATTTTGACTTTCTCATAATTTTTTATGACGTAGGTATATATTTTAGTTTAAAGTAATAAACTTATAATTTTATATACATATATAAAATCATCGTAAGGTATAACTTTCTTTTTAATAAAATTCATGCTTATTAACAAACCAGTGTTAATAAATCAAGCTGGAAGTTATAAAACCCGCTCTTTACGTATTAATACAATGAATATCAGATGGGATATTTTGACTGATGTTATAACGGTAATAAAATTCTTTATCAGGCCCTCTCACAACGCCCAAAGCGAGGATGGGCGGCAGTGAGAGATTGGTGTGTGGCGTGGTGGCACTCAGGTAGGGAAGACCTGGAGGACACCGAGCCTGAGGAGGAACCTTCAGACCCTGGGTACGCGACCCCTGTGTCTGTGGAGACGCCACTTCAGAGTACTGTGTCTAGGTAATTGCCGTTATTTTTATGTATCTAATTTTTTTCATAAAATATTATTCTATTATCCTAATAAATGGTTATTTTAAACTCAAAGAGTATTTTAGTTTTAACATCTTTTTGAATAATATGTATTTTAATAATATTTTATTTATTTTTGCCTTTTCACAGGTGCACATCTCTCAATGTCATCAGAGACCCATATGCGGGTCGCGGAGGGTCTGGAGGGTCCAGTGTCGCGGACGGAGGGACTTCTCCCCTCCGACGTACCTATGACAACCCTGCTCCCATACCGGCTGCTAGGGACAGCCGTTCTCTACCTCCAAACACTAGAATTAATGCCTCTACCTCACCAGCCCCTAAATCAGCATCCGCTGATTCAGTGTACACGATTCTTATCAGATTACCAGATGCGGACACTGAAAGACCAAGTATCAAAATGATAACTGAAGAATCTCCACCAAACAACGCACGAACACACTTTAGACCGGCCCGGGGAGATTCTGAACTGAATCTGCATCCCGCAGGCCATGCTGCGTTAACCAGAAGAACATCACATATACAAGACGTTAGAATTCCTCTGAACGCCAAAATTATTCCTAAACAGTTGGCTGGGAAGGGAATCACGTCAAAACAGCCAAAGAAAAAGAAAACCCAGGAAAAGAAACAAGAGTCAAAAGCGGCAAAAACACTCTCCGCTATTCTCCTTTCTTTCATCATCACTTGGACGCCTTACAACATCCTAGTGCTGTTAAAACCACTTACTGCTTGTACCAAGTGTGACGAACTTTGGTCCTTTTTCTACGCCCTGTGCTATATTAACTCCACAATCAATCCCGTATGTTATGCTCTTTGCAATGCAACGTTTAGAAGAACGTATGTCAGAATTCTGACTTGTAAGTGGCATAACAGAAATAGAGAAGCTATGACTAGAGGAGTGTATAATTAGTGATGTGCAACTTAAAAAAAAAAAAACAAAATGAAATCAATGCTTCGACGGAGTATTACGATACCAAGATAGCGATTGCCCAATTTTGGTATCGAAATCTAAAATCTTAGGTTGTTAAGACTTTCTATAAAAAGTCCCTAAAATGGATGACGTTTTAATAATTTTTAAAAGCAGAATATAAACAAAACTTTTGATGTATCTAATTGGAAAAAATATAAAATCGTATATTATTATTACTTATTCCATTCTGTAGATTGCAACTTTTTATCTTTGTATCTTTGGAGATCATAACGCCGCTACGGAATATAATGTGTCTGAAATGGAGAGATGAATTTAGAACCTCAATCTCTTACTTGCATGTTAAACGTCATTTCATTAATTTTCTCGCTTCAGGTGGGAGTTTAAGTATCGCTATTTAAAATATTCCCACAACCATTTCAATCCAGCAATTAAATAACATCCTGGATTCATTTAAAGCAATGTTTTTGTTAGTGAGCGTGTCCCGTCCATTTTAAATTTATTTTAATATTAGTTGACCGAGTCCCGAGACGTTTATAATCATTTATTTAGTTCTTCTGTTATAAGAAGATCCAAAAGTCAAATGTTTTATTAGAGGATATGTAATGCCAAATAAGAGTGAGTAGCGTGTAGCGCGTGTAGCGTAGTGAGCCCGCAACGTGAGTTGTGTTTATAGTTTAATCTCGAAGTAACTCTCTAGTGAAACATGTCTACGGTGTTCTGGTAAAGTGTGAGCTTGTAGGGTAAAGTCGACGAATTTAGTGCACGAAAGTCTCATTTTGATTCCATAATGGCGTAATTTGATTTGCGTAATTATCTTATATAGGTACGATATGCAATTAAATACCAATGTTCGTTAGAAATATATCAAAAAACACATTTGTTGTAATTGATTTGTCGAAAGTGAGATACTTTTCAATCTAATTGTATCTCGTGTTTCATTTATAAGTGGATATTATATGATATTATTTATAAGCAATATTGAACATAAAATAGATTAAGATTCGTTCCTTTTGAGATATATTTTGGTGTTATCGTCACTTAACTTTATGCTTATATAAGAATTAATGTAGTTAATTGCTTTTTATTCATTCCATTCGATCCTCTATACAACGACTAA
Organism: Melinaea marsaeus rileyi; assembly: GCA_918358865.1. Taxonomy (NCBI): domain Eukaryota; kingdom Metazoa; phylum Arthropoda; class Insecta; order Lepidoptera; family Nymphalidae; genus Melinaea; species Melinaea marsaeus. Next base: position 31,158,731 of record OU911084.1, on the reverse strand, counting down.
AGCGTAGTTTTAACCCTAGATTATTGTGAAATTTCTGTACATTCTTAAAATTAACTTTCACATTAATAATTGAGACATTTTTGTCGTCTTCACGTCGTCTGTGTTATAAAATAAGTCTATAACGAACTTTGAATAACCAACGTTTTTTAAATACCGCTGTGGCCGATAACACAAATGTATCAACTCTAACCATTCCCGATTTATTGATTTTTATTATTATTTTATTCCTGATCTATTGTTGTGGGTAAATAAATAAAAATATTAATATAAAATAGTTATTTTATTGATGAAATATTTCTTTTAGATATACAATATTAATTTGTGTTATCGGTCACACAAATAATACAATGTGAAATAGTGTAAGTGATCTTAAAAATATATTCTAAATGTGTGTTTAAATTAAAATATGAACATATATGATAATTTTACGATATTTGTATTGTATTGTATTGTATTGTAATGTATTGTATTGTATTGTATTGTATATGTAGCACATAACTTACTATATACAAGTGTATCGCAATGAGTGTCGTGGAACGTTCCTTTGTTACCGATGAGATTTATTAATTTTATGATTAGATGTAGATATATCGAACTACTGAATTGAATTAAGATTTAAATAAACATTTTTATACGAGTGGCTGAATTACGCATTTTATATTGTTTTGTGTCAATTATTTTAACTTTATGGTACAATAGTGTACAATGCAATATAATTTCAGAGAGATATTAATACAACCAAAATAGGTAGCCCCTAAAACAATTTTTACAAAAAAATAACATAATTAAAAATAAAAATAACACAAAAAATTATTACAAAATATTATGTTATGTTACAAATTTGAGTTTTAAATATAATTTACAAAAAATATTTGGGTGTATATTGTGAAAGGAATGCGTAATTCAACAACATTCACTATATCGTTAGAGATCAAACATTATTACAGATATTAATGATATATTATATAAATAGTATAACATAAGTAAATGCGCTTAATATTATTAGTTTATATCATTTGAAGATTCATTTTTATTTATCAACTTTTAACTAAGCACGGTATCGATTCTTATTATCAATACTGAAACTCCGTTTAACCCGTTAAAGAGTTTCGGGACATTTTCGGGAATTTAATATTTATTTGTAATACATCTTCGTCTAAGTCCTATATTATGAATGCGCACAGTATATTTAGATTTTAATTAATATATATGTTTTCGCGATTACATTTTACCGGTATGTGTTTTAGATGTAGCGACACGGTTTTAATGGACCCGGTTAAATACTAATAACAAGTTACTAACAAAAATAATATATCAATTAAAATCATATGTACATATTATTATATATCATTTATATTCCAAAGATAATATACAATTTACTGACAGTTATGTGTTTAATGGATATTATTATTACGCAAATTACCCCTTAACAGTGTTGTAACAGAAAACATAACGAGTAGCACTCTTATCACAGGTGAAGCCTCTTATCACTCGGCTAATATTAAACTTAAAAAGAGTTAACCAATTAATGATCCACAGACATACATCCAGTTCAAATATTATAAATTTAGACTAAACTTGTGTGTTGACAGATATTATAAATAAGAAATTATACTCCAATAACTGAATTGAAACCGTTTGAAGTTTGAATTAAAGTTTATAAATAAAACAATACGAACTATATCAAGTCAAGCTGTCGTAATAAAAAGAAGGAAAGAAAAATTTATCTCCAGCCTTGAGTGGCGATAATATCCTTTGGGTCATTTTGGAAACATGATTTTTGAATTAAATTAAACTTACATTATGATTACATATACATTGGTATGCACTTTTGAGATAACTTACCTCCTTTGCAAATTGTTTTGCAAGTATAGATATGTAGTTTTTTATAAATATCTGAATGTAATAACTCTGTAATAAACATTTAATATAAAACAAGGGATGATTAACTAGATAACTTTATTACTGAAATTTTGTCGTGTAGTTAAAGTATTTAGAATTTAATATTGTGCCACATTAGATTATACATTTACAAATAAATAACTTTTTGGGAGTTATTTTTTTATTTCGTCGAACATTTCGTAAAGGCGAGTTGCTACGAAGTCGTTTTCTCCAAGATCCCATTCTGTGCCACATTAACCAATATCGTAATTGTATATTAAGTGTATATTGTGTAACATTCTTTTCTCTGAAATATCAAATGTATATACGATTAGTTTGTTTGTGTGTCGTGTAACATAGAATTAAATAAAACGAAGTATATATTAGTTACTGCCGTTTCTTTATAATGAAGTGTAACCGTGTTTTTGCTCATCACATTAATATTATTATAAATAAAGTCGCCTTGAAGGGTACATAATAAGTTTGTAGATTTATCTAATATATTTTTAATGAAAATTGCACTCGACATGGTCGCGAGTTTTTTATTATCCCGATGGTTAATGGCAATTTTTGTTAAAAATATATTTGTCTACTTGCTTCGAAGTGGTTTATAACGTTTCGTATTAAAAGTAATTTAAATAATTATAATCGGTGTACAAGATCTCATAATGTATTCAATGAATAAATGTGTTTTTGTAAGTTATTTTAAATATTATTCCATGTTTTTGTATAGCCAAAGACAATAAAAATTTAACTAAACAGTGTTACCTATTTTCTGGATCACCGCGGTTGAATTATAACGGAAGTGGATATCGTTGTTAAAATATAAAATGACTGCATTACTAACTTATAGTTATTTAAAAGTGTTTTTTTATTCCAAATATTCGAAAATAATATATCTTTAAAATAAAAAAGACGCACATCAAATTTATTACTCCTATGTTTTTTTATATTTTTGGATAATTACATATTAGTCTATCTAGAACCAATGTTCTAATCCTCAGATAATATTTATCATGAAATAGTTGTTGTCATAAAATAAAATTGGATTAAAAATATTATTAATACTTAAAATTATATATTTAAATCAATAAACTAAACCCAACGCAATTTCCGTTAGTTTGAGCTAATCACGGCCCCTCACTAATATCTTCTAGATAGCAGTTATCAAAACTCCATTAACTGAAGAGCTGTGAGCTGCCGATGCATGTGACCCAGATACCCAATGATAATCAATTTGATTATACCTTTTTGTTATCATGTAATTGAATTAAGTTTATAATAACAGATAAATTGCTCTATGTGGCGAAAAACCTCCAGACAATATAGAGTATAAAGTATTGTATACAGTGTGTCCGTGCTGGAATGAAGAATTAATCTCCTAAAAGTTGGTGATAAACGGTTGAAACGATCGAAAAAGTATTGCTCGTATTATGATTATAATTATAATACATAATGATCACACACAAAGTTACTCATAGCTACGCACTATGTTATAATCACACATATTGCAGAATTCCCTTATATAATTCTATAATTGTAAATTGTACACATGATGATAGTTAAATAAATTTTAACAATTTCATGAATAAAATTATAGGGAAATTATATTAAAATTTCCTTAACAAAAAAATGTTGGTGGTAAACTCTTAAGGCAATACAAAATACAAAATATGTATACAAGTAGTAAAAAAAGATACATTTTATTCATTATAGATTTTACCAAAAACTTGAGTCAAGCTGGCTTTTCGACGTTCAACCAAAGGGTTGAAAAAGAGTAGTTCTTTGTAATACACATACATTAAAAAGTGCATTTGGATTTTTAATAAGGTAAGATGTTAAAAAGGTGGTGATTGCAGTTGGTTGGTTTATACACACAAATACAAGGACACGCCCATACACGTTCAACTGTTAACACATACACGGAATAACACACACTTGCACACGTGAATGAGTGAATGTGAATATGTTTCAACACTTACATTATACACTTGATTTCCTAAGATAATAACTCATTCGTAATCGCTCCCAATAAAGACATTAGACGTACTCCTACGCTCTTTGGAAAAATACTTTATTAATTTTCCTCAGAGCTGACTCAATCTTATCGCTGAAGTAACATTATATCCCTCGAGAAAGCTATGATCTATGACAGGAAATAACCTTTCAGTCTCTGACAAACAGACAAATAGACAGATATTATACGTGCAATATTATATTATAGTCTTGTTATTCACGTTATAAGGACAAACGAAATGAATGATTCTCTGTAAATAGTGTTGTGTCGTCTCGGTTCCGTAGTTATTTGGAACAGAAATTTATTTAAACTATTTAAACTAATGGGTGTGTTAGGTACAAGACCTACCAGTATATCATGTTGGGTCCAACAAATAGTGTTACAATAAATTGTACACTAAGTAGAGGTAACTATAATTTATTATAAATTTCTATTTAGGTGTTTTATAAAAAGAGTATATATTTTGATTAGGGTGGGAGGTTTGTATTGAAACTAATGTGATCCTTTTCCTTAAGGACAGAGGGTACTATTTTTATTAGTTTCACCAAAATGGATATTAAGTATTGTTCTTAATAATAAGCCTCTTACTGTCAAATAAGTTTTTGATAGTCTACGGTTCGTTTTACTATAAAATTAATAAAATTTTGATAATCGTTCTTAAGACTTCTAATAAGTAAGGAGCGTATTTATAAAAGAATTAGTCGTTGCCACCTCATCTCCTGATCCCTCTCTCGCTCCCGTGCGCCGTGCCCTCCTCACCTTAAGTCTCGTTTCTTATTAAAGTCATCTATCATATAATCTTTGCATATAAATCAAATCATCGAGTACTTACGTTTTTTCTTTTAAAAAAAAGAAATTTAATCCAAAGTAAAAAGTATCCTTTTTATTAAATTCAATAAGGCAAATCTAAATTTTATTAGAATTCGTTGAATAACTTTTGTAGAATAATAAATATAATAAAGATTTAGATTTGTCTCATACAGCTACTTAACATTTAAATTACTTCAAAATATCATTACACTAGGCATATATGTATATTATAATATTTTTAGTCCCTAACTAACGAAATGTAGGTCCGCGGACACCTGGGTACAGCGTCTTTTGTGAACGCGGTCCCTCAAGGCGCTTGAAACCTACAACAAAAATATACGCTTACACAAGTTAAGTCACCACTTGAAAATTTAATTTACACTTGTGACTTGCCAAAGTAATACGCGCGTAGTTTAGAATAACTTTTATATAAATAACTTTTACGTAAACAATAGAAGGGTTATTTATAAGTTATATACTATTATAATTAATTACTATTAATTACTTGTGATGCCTCACAAGTTTTTTTTTCCCACTAATACACATATAAATATATGATTTTTAAGATATTACCATCACGTTATTTTTTATTTACACGATTTTACAAGTATGAAAACCTTTTTGGCAAATTGCATACCTGGTAACGAAAGACCGGTACAAAGGGAAATTCGATGACATAACGGAGTCACGATCAGACGAGGGGTTCTGAGAGGTACTCGATTGCCACTCCGCACTATTTGCTGGTAGTTTGAGTGAAACGCTCCTCCATGGAACACTCATGGTGTACATGTACTCTACTTATAACAACAATTTAACGCCCAACTTGAACTTTATTATAAAAGGTTACTGAATTCTTGAGGGTGATTTGCACAAAACCGTACAGATACAAATTTAAATAAGCTTACATAAATAAATAATATAAATATTTTTTTAATAAAAAATATAAATATCTTTGAAACGAGGTAATAGAAATAATAGAAGAAGTGAAGTACCTACTTGTAATAAATTATTTATTTAAACATATTATTTAGAATATATATATTGTATTAACAGAGAGAGATACGTTTGAATTTCGTTAAAAAGGACGTCTTTATCTACAGAATTGAAGATGTAAATACAAATACATTGTTGTTAATTTTCTAAAATCATTGAACATCTCTAAGTGCGTGTAAATCGATCCCTTCCTTTATTACTTTATAATTAATGCTCGTGTTTCCAATTGATTACACAACACACACGTTTATATATTCAAATATAACAAATTTATTAAAAGAATATATATATCTAGCAGGCCTCGAAGCCGTGACCTCCGGAATACCGATTTCGCTCTACGAACTGAGCTATCGTGTGTCTAGATTCTATAGGTCGCAAGTTCGAGTTTTGCAATGATTTATTAATAGAATATTGTTTTAAAAATTGAAGTCTGCATATATTATATATTCATCACATGTTATGGTAATAGCTTGAAAGCGTTTTCAAATTCTACTGTAACGCTATGAAATGAGAGTTGAATGGCTTTTAGTTTAACTTTGACACACTTTGGCTGCAGTTTGTGTATTTTAAGTCGTTTAGTGGATCACTCTAGGAATTCATTTTATTTTCCAATTTTTTATGAACACCAATATGTGGCTTAATTGGATGGTACTTTATATATTTATCTATGTCGGTTTATTGTACGTTTTCTTATGATTTAGTATTAATTAAAAGTAGATCGTGTGTGTTGTTATATAAATTATTTTTATTATTTTTAACTGTTTAACTGCTTTAAGTGCGTATCGCCTCTTTGTATTATCTAATACTGTTCTCGGGTTTAGAATGTTCATAGCATTAAGTCCGCCTTTTGTAACTTTTTTAGGCAATAAATATTAAATAAACAAATGTATATATAAATATTTTTGGTATTTTGTATGTGATATTAGAACGAGTTTCGTGAATATTGCATTTATTGGTTTAATTTGATGAAACGAGTTTCACACCATTTCCATACGGATATTCGATTTTTAATATTAGTATTGGAGAGTTGGAAACGAAGCCTTATTTTGTCAGCAGCTGCCAGCTCTGTTATTGGATTATAATTAAAATATTGTGTGCTATTTTTTTTTCAGTACACATACTTTCAAATTAAGTATACTGTATTTTTGACTAATCTATAGATACGAGTACATATAAATAAAATTGAAGGGATGTTTATTTTAAATTAATGCAAAGGAAATAATATACGGTACTTACAAAACAAATTTTTTTTTTCTGTCTGTCTGTAATATCGCTTCATGATATAAAAATAAAAGGCTCATAAGGATCTTCTCTAACAACTTCTACTCTATTACTAATTCAGACGTCTTAAACAGTATTTGTATTTTACACGCAATAACATAATTTTCCTAAAATTTAACGCAATTTGAAACATAAAATAAAAAATAACATAACATTTCTGACTTCAATATGCAAAAGTTAAGTATTAATTAGATACAATAATTAGTCTGCTATAGTCATTATGTATCTACAATACGATGAAAGGTATCAGGTGAACTAAGTCTGTGCCAAATGAAATTATGAACATCTGAGCGTCGCGTCCCCGCACAGAGTAGAATAAGAGTAACATTTAAAGGATTTTATCATTGGTAGTTATTATAACATTTTTAGTGATTGTGTACGAAATAAAAATATTTATAAAAGAATGTTTATCATTATTGTGGAGTATTAAGTTCTGGGTGCAGTTTAATTAATAAAATTATAATTTAATAATTCCACATAACGGATGCTAGAAACTGACGCCGACAAACTGGGCATTTAAATCTAATTGTTGGTAAAGACTTCAACAGCAACACAGTAAGCGTTGGCGTATCTAACCACATAGTCTATGTGAAGTCCATTACGCAGATGTGAAGTGAAGATCGTTGAGGCGTTAATTGAAAAAGCAATTAAGCCTTCAGGAAACAAACATCTCACGACTCAGACCGATCATAGCCTGATTCAATTTTCAAGTGCCCGGAAAATTTTTCAATACTTTAAATACGAAATAAACATATAGTATTTCATTGAACCTTCCTTAGCATGCGTTTTAGAAATAAATAATCTCAAGACGGTTGTAGATGCTTTATTTAGTGCAAACAGGTCAAGTAACAGTCCAATATCCAATTTCAATTCCATACACATATTTCGTTTGAAGCTTACGGTTTACCATAGCCGTAACCCCCTTTGCCGTAGCCTCCATAGCCATAACCCCCGTAGCCTCCGAGGCCGTAAGTTCCGTAGCCTCCATAGCCTCCAAGACCGTAGCTTCCGTAGCCCCGGTAGCTTCCGTAGCCATAGCCCCCGTAACCTCCAAGTCCAAGTCCGCCTAACCCGTAGCCGACGCTAGCTATTGGCACTTGTTTCAGAACGGGAGCAGTAATAATGGGAGCAACGGCAACGCTCTTAATAATAGGAATAGGAGCGGCCTTATATACGTTAGCGGTGGAGATTGCGGGGGCTAAAATCTTGGCGCTGTAGATAGGAGCCACTTCTATCAGCGGTGCCTTCAAACCTAAATCAAACAGTAATATTTTTTATAGTAATGATCTTTCCTTTCCTGAAACTTAAAACATATACCTAAAAATGGAAGGTAAAAAAAATTTCAAGAAAAAATATTATATAGAATATGTATTTAAAAAGAGCTAAAAGATGGATCTCAAAATGGATTTTTTAATAATTTCAAATATATTTATTAAAAAAATGATTTAACTCGTGTAATTATTAATATTTCTTTAAGTACATTGGTGTCTTGTAAGACTAGATTTTGCGTAATCGCATCCCCAAAGGTAAAGTATGAAAATTACCGTTTAAAAGGTAAAATACATTAACATTTTTAAAACGAAGTTGATTGAAAATATCATGTTATATACAATTTTTTTATACATTTTATAAATTAGTGGAGATGATATCTCCACTTTAAATATTAGCACTCACCATATTCGTAACCAATTCCATTTCCTAGACCGATACCAGACGCGTGGCTGCACGCCGCGACCGCCAACAGACAGGACAACTTTCGGATATTTATATAATATATTAAAACTATAGCACAATTGAAGGTATAGGAAACTTGTACAAGATACAAGATTTGATAAGATTAGCAGACTTAACGCTAGAGCACTAGTCAACCAATATAGCTGACGAGGAAAATATCCAGGAGAACAAGTTAATATGGAGAAAAATAGACAATAGATAATAACAAATTAAATAATAATAATACAGTACTATATTTATAAATAATAGCTGTTAATTACACAAAATATAAAAGTGATTTAATTTATTTTTTAACATATATACCCGTATTATCAAAATAATAATTGTAAATGTCGTTATGATTTTTATATTCACAACGACGTAACTAAAATGAAGCTTAACAGTCGGTTCATATATTAAATAAAAAATATGTATCAATAAGAAATCAAATTTGAAAAGCGAACAAATCAAAGTTACTTTATAAGTTATAACTTAAAATACAATACTCACAGTCACTAAGCTATTCATTGTACTTGATATCTTCGATCGAAGTGTAACTAATGTAGCATATCGCTATATTTATACCCGGTTTCATTCGTTTCGTCGGGAAATGATTTTGCAATAATACATTACATCCACACAGAATGTTGCACACTTTGATGTTTTTAACTATTCGCAATTAACTTGCGTTTGAAATAAAATTTAGTTAGTATATTACTTGAAGCAATTTTCACATGTTAACTATTAATATATTTTTCATTATTACGAATAAACATAATTGATTATAAATATTGCTACATTTACATTAAACTATTTTTTCACTAATTTCAAATGAATCTTTTCGTGAACGCGATGGCTGAAAAAAATTTGAATTTTAAAATGTAACCAATATACACGAGACAACTACATAAAATAAGTGTCATTAAGAAAATGATCTCTTCTTTTCTGAATTTTAATTTATGTCATTATCAAATTACTAGTGTTGAAGATTTGGATCATTATCTTATACTCGTGTACTAACACTTCCTTTGTAAGATTATAAAAAATCGGATCGTCATGTGCTGCTAGAGCTATATCTGCTAAAAACTCCACGACCTTAGAAGTCATGCCGGAGAATTGTTAATTCTTTGTACGATTCTGTAGTGTATATAAAATATAAATATAGGACATACTCTTATTTCCTACGGTACAAGAGAGTGGATCAATCAAACAATCTTTTGTATATATGTAAGATACAATATAGTATTTTAAACACAGGTAAAATGACAAAATGTGCAACTCGTAAAGAAGCTTGAGCAGTAAAAATCTTTAGTCGGGAGTGTGCAATATCGTCGTCCTTTATTAGTCATGGTCTGGGGGTATATTACATTATTGGGAAAAAAGTAAATTGACCAAAGTGACTGTGATCAAGAGAACTTCTTTGATACACTATCAAATGTGAAATACACTTTCTAAAGCGTGGTTATTTCAGCATAATTCTGCAACTTCTTCACAGGCAGCTACTATCAAAAGATTTATAACATTTATAAGACATACATTCTGATCTTTATAAATAAAAATCTGTATTTATGCTAGAGATCAGTTCAGATCTAAATCCCTTGGTCAACTAACTAAAAATGTTTTAGACACATTGAATGTGTTAAGAAATCTCTGAGCAGTCCCCTTCAATATAACTAATGCACCAAGTTATTTTTTCCTTCATCAAGTAAAAAGAAATAAATTAATATACCTTTCATTAATTCTACTCTAAACCGACATTATATGTTCATTATATCTAATGTTTTTTGTATATTGATCTACAATAAATTTTATGGCTTTTATTATCATCTTCTTTTATCCCTCCTCATAACATGCCCATACCATGACAGACGGCTACTTCAAATTTTTTCTGTCACTGGCGCTACTCCTAAGCTTCCCCTATTATACTCATTTCTTATTCTATCCCTTCTTGTCATCCCACACATCCATCTTAACATTCGCATCTCCGTTACAAGCAAACGCTTTTCATCCATCACCTTCATCGCCCAGCACTCAGATCCATACATAACGATGATGTTTTTATAAATTCTCCCCTTTAGTTTAAGGGGAATTCGGGCATCACATGTCGTCCCAGTGACTTGTAGCCATTTCATCCATCCCGTGTTGATTCTATGCTTTACGTCCCGGTCAATATTGCCATCGCTTTGTATCAGAGAACCAAGATAGCAAAACTCCGAGCAGCCCGGTAACAGTACTCTGTCGAACAAAATAGGAATAAAACCGGAGACACCGCCGAAATCGCAAAACATGTGTTTGGTTTTGGTTCTGCTCACTTTCAGGTTGACACTCTCCAGCTTTTGTTGCCATTTTACCAGTCTACTCTGCATCTCAATTCCATCCTCGTCGACAAGAACAATATCATCAGCAAATAGCAAGCACCAGGGTGCCTCTTCCTGTATGTCCAATGTCAGAACAACCATTATCAATAAGAAGAGGTAGGGACTCAGAGCCGACCTTTGATGCAAACCTACTGCCACATTGAACTTGTCGGTGTTTCCAGCGACCGACCGGACTTGTGTACTAGATCGACTATACATTGCACAAACCAACTCCACATACTTCGCAGGTATACCCTTCTCTTTCGAAACCCACCATATCACATTACGGGGAACCAGGTCGTATGCCTTCTCGAGATCAACGAACACTATGTGCAGGTTCTTGTGGGCTCGTCTGTATTTCTCACACAACTGACGAAGAACGAATACAGCATCCGTCGTACCCGACCCGACCAGGCATAAAACCAAACTCCGAAACATCACTCTCGTCCCACTTTTCCCTATTAATTTCTCCCACACTTTCATAGTATGTGACATGAGCTTTATACCCCGATTACTGTTGCAGTCTTGTATATCACCTTTATTTTTATAGATGGGCACTAGGTCACTATTGCACCATTCATCGGGAATCATTTCTTCATGCAACAACTTATTGAAAAATAAAACCAGCCACTTATACCCATATTCATTTAAAACCTTCCATACCTCCACTGGTATCGCATCCGGCCCTACAGCTTTTCCAGTCTTCATACCTTGCCCAGCTGCTTTCACTTCATCATCGGTCACTTCTTTCACTAATCCATCTCTCATCAACACCTTTCCAGTATCATCTTTTATGCATTTTACATGTATGACATCTCTAGCATTCTTCTCCCAACGCTTTGTTAACCCGTAGAGTTCCTTTTGACCTGCAGGAAACTCTAGCGACCTATATAACTCCTCTTGCACCTCAGCTCTAGCGATACTTCTTTGGCTTTTATTATAAAATAATAATTAAAAAATACTTTAAATAAGTTGTTCCTTACTGTTTCTGTTCCGAGGACCCTTTAGAGACGTTCAACTAGAGATCGACTTTCATAAGTACAATGTGATTCGAAAAAAAAATAGATTTTGACAAAACTACTAATATACATATAACTTTTGTAAGTTGTATCTAAAATATGTAAATAATGTTTCCGTTTGGCAAAGTATAGTTAAAATGATTAATACAACAAATAAAAATATGTGAATGCTTTATTCAGTGCATAAAGGAGAAGATTAAAAATTTCATGAATATGTTACGTCTGAAGTCATCTTTTCAATGGTAGCCGTAGCCGAGGTGGCTACTGCCATATCCATAACCGAGGCCGTGGCTTCCGAGGCCGTAACCTCCGAGACCGTGGCTTCCGAGGCCGTAGCTTCCGAGGCCATAACCTCCGAGGCCGTACCCTCCATGACCATAACTTCTAAGACCATAGCTGTAGCTAGATATTGGCAGTGCTTTTAATATGGGAGTAGAGACCACAGGAGCGATAGCAACGCTTTTGATGATGGGAGCGGTTTTTACGACGTGCGCGCTGTAAATGGGTGCTGTCACCAACGGCGTCGACAGACCTGAGAACACAATTGTTGGGTTGAAACAATAATGTAATAATAAGTAATAAATGAATATAACATGATTTACCATATCCACCGCCATAAAGACCGAGATGGCCCGACCCGTAGCAAGTGGCTGCTACGACCAACAAGCCCGCCAACTGTATAGTTAGAAAAACATTTCATTCAATATATATATATAAATATAAAGGAACACAAATTAACTTTAATTTAAAAATTACTCTTATTGAATACAGAGTTTGGAATGGATGAAAATAATTTGAACCTGTCTTAATCTAACCGTATAAGTAATGTGTAACAACAGGAATGAAGGTGGATGGATGTTGGTTGGTTTGGCATTTAGATAATTTGGTCCATTAACTCTGGTTAGATACCATTAGGATGTAAATGACCCCGAGACCAAAACGTTTAATTATTATTATAGTATTAATATAATTATACATTTATTAATAATAATACTCACAGTCGTTATGATGTTCATGTTTCTTGTTCTCCAGACGAAGTGTGTCCATCATTATGAATCACTGTATATTTATAGCTGGTGTCTGATGTTTTCAGTTCTAAACACGCAATACGTAAGCCAAGGATAATTATATCCTTTCAAGATTGTGACATGTTTTTTTAATTTATTATAATTGAATTCGTACATTTAAGAGAAAGTGTACATTGCGCGATGTTTCCAGTTAAAGATACTTTTTCACGTTTTATCATAACATATAATGTTATGATTATGTATAATATATGAATATTATTTTATTTTATTTTATTTTATTGCCAGTGACTTCATCTGCCTTCCTCTCTTTTTCCAGACAAACTTTTATATTGTTTACTTTTAATTATAAGCATTTTGTAAGTTTACTCGTGACAATGAAAGTTTTTCAGGGTGGGGAGGCATATATATATTGAGTGTAATATCTTACCATATAAAATCGATTACTTTTTATCTTTCTTGCACTACCCCTCCTAAACCGCTTATCCGATTTTTATAAACAGGGTATCAAATGAAAGCTTATAGTCTACCGATGCCAGGGTTATGTTTTGGCGACGCTGTAAGGTCAATAAGGTCACCAAATTAGAAAATAAAAAAAACGGCGAGCGAAGTGAGCCCTACGGCTAGTTAAAATAATAACATATCAAATTTTATTAATATCTTAACAACAATTTTCTTGTAATGTAGTAGTCATTCAAATCAGTTTTTTGTAGTTTTCTGTGAAATTGAGAAGTGTAAATGTTAAAACTAGCCTATGCACTGATCGGGACAATAAGCTAAAAACATACCAAATTTCATCAAAATCAATCCTATAATTATTAAATTATCCCTGAACAAACAAAAAGACAAATAGATAAAAACCTAAGCACTATTTAAAAAGTATTGTTTTTGGTGGTCACGTACTGAAACTTTTTTATTTCAATTTAGTTTACTAATTGTGTTTCGTGACTATGTTATTAAATACACCTAAGTCTGTTTTCACACGGAAAGTGGTTCCAGAAAAAATCGTGTAAAAAAACCGTGTAAAAAAAGACATTGATCGTATGCAAAATAGGTGATTGGTTCCTAATCTCTAAAACCTATTAAAATTAGTGAAAAACAAGGATTTTTTAAGAACAAGTATTCATGTTTATTTAATTAAATCACATATACAATGTTTATTTTTACAAGCATAGTTATTGAAGATTATTCACAAAATATTAATACATTTCATTTGCTCTGACCAGTAAATTTGCTTGTATGCACAAAAAGGGAATTCCCCTAAATTTGTAATATGAACATATTTCGCAGAAATTAAATTTGACAAAAAAAATTAAGCCCAAAAAATTTTTAATCGTGCTAAATGGAATGAAATCGTGTAAAAAATTTAAAAATATTTTATTTTCAAACCGTGTTATTTCAAAACCGTGTAAAAAAAGACCGTGTAAAAACAGACTTAGGTGTATTTGTAGATGCAATATATTTTTTTAACCCAAAAACTACGTCAAATATATTTTTTACAACTTTATTAAATTAAATGAAAATAAAAAGACGCAAATGTTGCTTCCAATTTAATATAAATGTCACGCTTCCTACGCAGCGGCGTCAATTTCTAAAGATTAATTGATCAATGAAAATCATCATTTCAATAATAAATTTAATCAACAAACTGAAAAATAAGTAAAAATAAAACTTTAATTAATTTAAACCAATTGTTTCGTTTATAATATGTATATCTTACTGTATTTATAGGTGAATGATATTTTCGTCACCCACGTTTATAAGTTTCCATTAATGAGTTTATCGCGTAGCGTACTTATCACAGTCAAATTATATGTGATATATTAATAGTTATTTTGTTAAACATTGTCTTACAATCTTTGTATATATTACAATCCCGTGTGACGATGTGTGTGTGCGATAATCTATAAAATCACTGAACCGATTTCATTGAAATTGTAGATATTAGAGTTATAATATAATCCTTACTATATAATAATGAGCTAATTGACTCTTTATGCACGCGCATCACTTATCACCCACAAATCACACAATAATGTGTAATACATCAAAAAAAAGCTATTGAATCAGGCTACAAAATAGGTTAGGTGCCAACCTCATACGTGACATTTGACCCTTCCTGGCCCGAAGGGCCGGGAAGTTCCCTTGTAGATATAGATTGATGTAGAATAGTTTCTGAAGCGGCAGACGAAGTCGCTGCAACAGCTAGTAGTTAATAAATAATATTACTACCACAATTTTAAGCGACACTTAAAATTATTAATTTATGTATGTTATGAAAAATTGTTAATTTATGTATTTGGTAACATCAATATAAAATAATGCAATTTCCGGCGCCGGCCGCCGAATGTGAACGTACTCTCAATATTTAATTAAATACTGTAAAGTGAAGGATGCGATTACCTTAATAACCACTCATTAACACTTATTCTGATTTTTGTTTTACTTCACGCACCACTGGCCATTCAACTCGGGTTTCCTTCTGTTTTCAAGGTGATATCGGCTGCAATATAATTTATTGTCTGTTCGTGTATTCTTCACTGTTAGCATATATGTATGTATGTATTTGATTTATATAAATATTTGATCAATCAATTTCTACTTGTCGTTATTTCTAAATAAAGTTAACCTCAAAGGGTTTTGGAAACATTCCGAATATTGTAATCGATACTAGTGGGGTCAATGAACTCTATATAATTAATTTATTTAATAACGCCAACAATGATGTTAAGTATTGTAATTGCAACATAATATGAGTTTAATTTACAAATTATAATTACAAATAGTTTGGAAACCATTATGTAATGATGTTTAAATTCATTATAAAAATGATCGAGGTTCCACTCAGAACTATTATTACGTAGTAAAGGTTTATATTCCGTTTTCCAACGAAAAGTAATTAATACTAATCCCCGTGTCGCGGTTCGGTTGCGCTCTTTGGACACTGAACCGGTTACAATGATACTTTGTAGCTATCTATTGCTGATACGATAGTTTTTGTTTCGATTAATAATCTTATTTGTTTTTATTACGAATTTTTATACATAAAGGTTTATTTGACGTCTAAGTTCTATAAATTTCCAAGAGATGGCGGTTTTAATAATAAATATTATGTAAAGTTATAAGTGGACTAGTCATATTATATAACAGGTCATTTCTTTTTTTTATATTCTATTCTATTTCTTAATGTTTTCGATAACTCATTTAACATCGAAAATAAATATATAATATTTTTTGTGTTATATGTCTTTGTATTTTGAAGATGTTTTTAAACTGTATATATAGAGAGAGAGACAGTTATAGACTCACGACTAAAAACGCCGAATGGGTTCGAAACTAGTTCTAATACTACTACCTGATACTACACTTATGAAAGATAAGTCTTCATGTCTTCATGTGTTTTTAACAAGACCGCAATACCATTAACATATACTCGTATAACAATAACACAAACAAAACAAGAATTAATGCTGTATCTTAAAAAGAATATATTTCTAGGAATTCATGTTACAAAAAAATCAGAACGAAAGAGAAATTTAAGTCGATCCGAATAATAATATCAAATAAATATCTTCATATATTATAATAATCCCGCGTTGGTTTGCGCTTATCTCCGAAACTGCACCGATTTCTATAATGTTTTGTAGATATCCTCGTATCCTGTTTGGTAGCAATTAAAAAATAGGATAATTTGTATCTCGAATATATATAATTTCTATTATCCTATTTTTTCATTCAGAGGTTGAAATTTAACTTGAACAAAAGATAACTTAAATATTTTAGAAAAACAATAGTTGTTTTTTCAGTATCTTAAAATTGATATATTATTATCGTGAAGAAAATACGTATCTTTAAAAGCAAAAGAAAGAAAAATATAATAAAAACATACTCTCATACCGGTGCCGTCGCGTGTGAGTAACGTCTTTGTCACGAAGGCTTTGACGCGTATTATATTATAGTCTTAACTTTAAAGTCTCCTTAAAGTTTAATACTTTCGCTGCCACCAGATTTTCAGAAATTGAGCCCTGTGTGCTGTTTCAATTTTTCATATAAACGTTTGCATAAAGGCATTTAAATAAACGGAAAAATAGTAAAAAAAATGTTGAGCCAATTAAATACTATAAAAAATTGACTTTTAATTGCTCCGTACATGCTATGGCCCTGGGGTGAAACACGGGGTGAAAATTGCGTCTCCGTACACGCTACGGAGCTGGTAGTGAAAGTGTTAAAAAACTATACTACATATGTATTAGATTACTTATTTTTGTTATTTAATTTATGTTACCTTTGTAAAGTAATATTATTAAATTTAAATATAGTTTAACTTGTTACACAAAAAAGTTTAAATAATGATCATTTCCCATCGTCATAATTGTCTTATTCAATACATACTTCTTTTTCCAGTTTTAACCCGTTTGAACCGGTTTTTTCGTCATTAACAAGCTTATTTGTTTCTTAATCGTTCTCTTTGCAGCGCGCCCTCCCGCCGCCCTCCGCCCGCCCGCCCTCCGCCCGCTCTACACTTTAATATCCTAGAGACCATTTTTCAACTCATTCCCCAGAGCGAGATGACTTTCAACATAAATATCTAGTTTAAAAATTTTATAACATGCATTATTTTTTAAAAAAAGATATTAAATAAATAAATGTTTAAACTATGTTTTGTTTATTTATTATTACTGTGTAAGCAATGAAAGTGTACTGTGTAGTCAATTATACGTAATCACGAGATACAAGTAAAAACACAATTTATTTCCATTCCCATTCCCGTTCCCATCTCCAGAGCAGAGTATCGGTATTAACCGGACTAGAAGATGAAGTCAGCAAGAAATCATTGCAATGTAAACAAAGAAGTCGTCTTCATCCTAACAACTCCATCGCACTCTCGGGAAATACTACGAGTACATGTAAATTGTTTTTCAAAGGCGAGTTTAAAATTCATCGCTGGATCGAATGCTCGGGGGAACTGCTTGTGATTGTGACTATATGTTTCCTTTAAAGATTAAGGATAAGAGTTGGATGGGCTCGTATGGAATATATGTATGTGTTGGAGATGGGAAGAGCAGGTCTATCTGGTATTCCTGATTATAATTATTCTGGGAGTACAACTGGAGAATAATTAAGATTACCGTTTTTTTGCAAATTAATAATGTCTGTTACTGAGACATTTAATCGCAAATATTTGAATTGGAAGTGTATACGTATATCAATATATATATATATATATATATATATATATAAATTGTCATTACATCTTATTTCTGTTATAATATTTGTGACGAACGATCAGTAAAATGACTCTTGCTATAACTATGGTATTCTGTTGACAATTTTAATAACTTTATAACCAAATAAATGTACCAAAATGTTAAATAAATATCTGTTGATGTCTTAAGAGAGGATTGTAACGAGTTTGTTCAGCGCTGTGAACTGAAACAACGGTGAGGAAAATTTTAACAAAAGAGAAAATTGTTGAAGGATACTCGTCGAGAGAAACTACTTTAATAAACTACCGCCACCATCTGTTACAAGGCGTCTGAGGCGTCTGAGGCGTCTGAGGCGCCCGACAGCCCGCAGACGGACTGAGGTAGAAAAGAAACTATGTTTTCATTTAGAATAAATTATTTCTCTTATAACATTTGTGGCTTCATATTTTTTCAAAAGCATTGAATTTATGGAAAATAATTATATATATTAATGTATTAATATTATAAATAGGTGAAAAGGAATTACCAATCCCTTAGCATATTAAGTATTTAAAGCACTTTGACAATTTAGTTTGTAGACTGAACCACTTCTGCTGAACTATTGAGAGGTCGGTCTAGAATTTATTCATGTCTCAGTCGTGGTCACCGGACTGTAAGGGCGACCACACACATTTGAATAATATTGAAAAATAAATTTAGAAATACTTTTTGTCTAAAAAAAATTGGTAATTAAATGAAACCACATTACCATCAAATATAAAACAATGTCTTATAAAATTGTTGTTTGTTTTTTTTTACCAAAAATATTTTGTTGTGAAAAATCATATAAAACAAATAACAAATACATTTCTGTATGTAATTCAAGAAATGTCAAAAGTGCTTGCAGACAATATTGTCGCAACGTGTGTCACCAGCCTTATTAAGCCATGAGAGCCATATGTCGAAGTTACGAACAACTCCAGTCTAAGTTGCATGAATGCTTTATTTCTCTGAAAGTAATAGATGCACAGTAACTCCTTAAGCCGGCACTAAAACCTTTATACACAGTGTACACTGGCCCGGTACTGGTACCCGGCACGCTTCGAAGCGGCACCTTCTGGCCAGTGTGAGAAGTAGGCGTGGTTAGCTAGTATTGCATCTTAAACTCAACGTTAAACACTTTGTCTAAAGATAAGATAAGTAGATAAAAACCATCTTTAAAAGTAATTGTATATCGTGTTAAACTTTAAGCTCAATCAGTGGAGTCGTTTTTGAGTTTTATCCAAACATTTATATATACAGGATGTATACTGGATAACGTAAAAGTGAGAAAAGAGCCCTGTATTCAAATATCTTTTAAAATAACAATTTTGTAAAATAAACACAAATGTTGTAAAATATGTATTTTATTTTGTAGAAACTTATTAGTAATGTAATCAACGTGGAGTAATGTTATTTTAAATTTGGTAAAATATAATTTATATTCTGTTTTAAAATGTAAAGAGAAATAAATTACAGAGGTAGGGATCTCCTCAGCGTCGGTACCAGATTGAGAGAATTTGTCTAGCTTACTCGAAAATTGAACTTACAGAAGATATTATATAAATGAAATTGAACTGTCTGTTTGTAATTCCAAATTAACAGCTTTTCACTAAATATGAATATGAAATTATATTCTCGTTCGTCACTTATGTAAACAATTAAATTTATTTTTCTCTGTTTGTTCCGGCCAATCTCTGAACTTGCTGAACCGATTTTAACAGGACTTTCACTTGGGGATAGCTGATGTTATGAGCGTAACATAGGTTATTTTTAATGTAAAAAAATATTCCGCGCGATCGAAGTCGTGGGAACAGCTAGTATGTACTATGTAAAGTATTTTTATATGTATAATTACACATTTAAACCTTCCTTGTGAGTCATCCTTACTACAAACCATATTTGTATGTTCTGTAGAAATATTACAATTATTTCAATATATCTAGTTCAATAACAATAAATATCGATAAAATTAATATATGCAAATATATTTAATTATTTTGTAATATATCTTTCTCGTACCTAACTACATTATACATATATCAATTTCTTTTTAATGTGCATCATCAAACTCCTGAATGCGGAGAAACAGAGAGAGAATTTGCATTCATCGTGTCTTCAACGTTCTGAAAAAAATAAATATTTTATTAGTTATTAAAAAAATGAAAGAAAGGAATAACATAATAAGATGTAACATACTCTATGACTTTTTCCGTTTTCAGTGAAGGCTTTCATCATGCCTTGAGTTCTCTTCTGGGCGGACGCAGCACGTTGCTGCAGAATCTACGAAACATAATTTTGTTTATTACTTGGTACTAGTAATAAAATAATAGTTATTCCTAATTTTAATATTAATGATTTAAAATTATTATATATATGAAATAGTTATTAATTTATTATTTGGTTAACTTGAAACAGTGGATAGTTTATATCTTGATAAATAATTTTAATTTTGGTTGTGAATTTGAGGATTTTTATACAAAAGGGTTTAAATAACTTTTAAGTTATACAACTTTCTTATATATAGTGGTTATAATAAATTTTAATTGATATTAAACAGGTTATGGGGCATGGGGCATGGGGCAGACACAGTCGCTGGCAACAGCTAATTTTAGTATATAAAATGATCACCGGTCTGTCTCCTCTACTGTATAATTTGTTATAATATTATTAATTTTAAATAATAATATCTTGATATAACTTGGCTATAGTCTCTTTAAGAGACTAATACAATTATTACCAGTAGCCTCCTTTGTTCCGCTTCAGCTAATTTCTCCTCTATATCTGGGAGACTGATATCAGCGGCCGGCTGCTGCAGGAGTCGCTGCAGGTGTGCTGGAGGAATACTCGACCGACGGGTCCCTTCGAACTCCTCGATTGGAATCTCGTAAGCAACAGCTAAAATTATTTAAAAAAAATGTTTTCGGTTTCGTATTGATTGATTCGTTTTTTAACAACACACGCACACACGCACACACGCACACACACACACACACACACACACACACACACACACACACACACACACACACACACACACACACACACACACATAAAGTATGAAAGATTTAATATCGAAATATTTAATAAATAATAAGTATAAGTTAGAAGTTTTGATTCTTGTCAAATCGGTATGAACTCGTCTCAAGGGATCGTTTCCATTCGAGCAACATTCATTAATATAAATGTTAATAAGACTTATGAATAATTCCGGTTTTAACGAAAGAGGAGACTTTAATTTAAATAATTTTAACAAGTGTGAGCATCGCTCAGAGAACGACCTCTTTGAGGCTCTTTTAAATGGTTCTGCTCAACAGACGGTCGGCGCGGGCCGGAATGTTTATTACTCGACCGATGTTCGCACTTCATTTTCTTCTATATGCATATGGTTTATTAAGTATTTGATTATTTATAACATTAATTAAACAATAATATTGTCATGAATTTACTATTAAATATGTTATATACATACGTTAGTTGTAACATATCAAAAATATTAATAATCTTATTTTATAAGAGCATATCTATGACAAGACGATACTTACGTGGTTTAGTTTTCATGGGAGTGTCCGGTAACACGACCGTGGGTATACCATCATTGTGATCATTAAAACCGTTAGTGCCATTCGTGGCATTGCCATTTGTGGCATTAGTGCCATTCCCAGCCTTGGCATGCGCACTGTCCGGCCCAACCACGTGACCAGACGAACCGCACCCCATTATTATATATTTTTACCACATCACTTATATTTATTCTGAAAATATGATTCATATTGATATATAGAAAATATGAATAGATATTGAAAATTATGCCTTATTTTGATGAAGTTTAATTATAACTTTCTATGAAACGAATTTAAGGTTTAACAAAGAAAATTTTAGTAAATTTAGGACATGTTAGTTCTCAGCACAGCTAATGAACTTAGTACAAAGGTTTCGTAACTATTGAAAACTAGAGTGACGTGGTGTTGGTACGACCCGGTTACCGCCGGGACACTTCGGGGGCTATGATTAACCCTATAAACTATAATTTTGTTAATATTTCGTTACGTTTCGGTTTTCACCCAATAATACAGCTTTATTTAAAAAATCAGTCAGCAATTGTAATATACGATCGCTTAATTATTAGTTACAATATATTTGCAGTAAACACTGCTGTGTCGTTAATGTTAACTTTACTAAAATAATTGATCTTGAAATAGTACTCAAATAGAAGTGGTTCGTGTCACACGAATTTATAATTAGAAAAACTTTTAATGCCATTCGTGGCATTGCCATTAGTGGCATTGGTTATGGCACCAATCACCACCACACCACATCTGAATTTTCAATTTGGAATATATTTTTAATGTAATTCGTTGTTTATGAGTATTTTTTCATGCAATATCTTACATTATACGAAATATATTGATTTGAATAAAGACATGTGCAAGTCGTTAATATGTTATATTATTCATAAAGAGTCCAGTTAATAGATATTACGATAAGGAAAATCAATATTACATTAATTATGAATTAAGTTCACTTCGAATAACTTTATTTGAATTGAAGTTGTATTGTAAGCTACCAATTGTATATAAATGCTAAAAATGTTACTTTATTATAGAAAAATTACAAATAAATTAATTACGATACCTACTTATTTTTATATTATATAGTTTTAGTACACGTTTATATTTTTTTAATTCCTCCAAAAACTTTTAAGTGGGCATTTGAGTCTTTTGAAAAAGATATAAGAAACAAAATAAATAACGTATTCAGTAATTAATTATTTCCCATCACTCTCGAGCCTTTTTTCGTGTAAACTTATCAAATTTTACACTTATAATAGTAATTTAGTTTCCGTAATAACAAATTGTTCACAAGACACATAAACGTGTGGTACGTAGTTGTCCGCCGTGCCCCGTGCCCCGTGCCCCGTGCTCCGGTGCCCCGGTGCGGTCCGCAGCGCATCCGCGGCGGTACTATCCTTTAGGTTAATAGTGTGAGTTTTATTTTCACCATGAAATTACTATACTTCAACTTATCCATCTTGATATTTGAAAACATTATTATATTGTTATCATTATTACATTACAGAAAATTGCTAGCACTTGCTTAACTGAACTTAAATTATTCATATTTGTACAACTATTTTATTCTTTATCTGATCTTAGATTATATTATTGGTAGAATAAATTGAAAACATGTACAGAATTTTTATACTATGACTGTGCTGTGCCTGCGACTTCGTTCACGAGGAATACGTTTTTTCAATAAATAGTGAAAGTCCTGTTAAAATCGGTGCAGCCGTTTCAGAGATTAGATGGAACAGACAGACATACAGAAAAAAAATATATATATTTTCATTTAGTGAAAAACTATTTATTTGGTATTACAAACAGACAGTTTAATTTTATTTATATATATATAGATTTCAGGGATTCTGGATACGTGAAATCAAACCTTTTCAATAATATTACATTTCTGTTTGAAGAGCTGTAGTTACATAGTACATAGAAAGATTACTGAAATGAGAAAAATTTATCAGATGATGATAAATAGATACGAGTCTCAGTTCTGTCGCTACGAATAACATTTTTATATTATCCCAATTTTATGAAGGTAATATTATAAGAGTAGGTATGTCAATTTCAATTTCAATATTTTCAAATATCAAAATCACTTAATCGCATTATTATCAGGATTAACAATACTTACACAGAAATTACAGGTCGCGCTGTCTGACACCTGAAGGCTTCAGTGTCATGGAGCACTGCTGCCGTGGAGCCGCTTTGTTTTACAATATTTTAATTTTAACAATGTTTTCTTGCTGAAAAAAAAAAACATAATTTGGGTAACGATTTAAAAAATATTTTATGTATTAATTATGAAAAGTTTTGATGGGTGTATGATTTATTAAACTTATCTATAAATAAGACCCCAGCCTGACCCTAGCTTTGACCCTAGTCATAAATGACAAGGGACAGGACAATAATATTATTACAAGATATCAAAGCCTGCACTCAATTAAACGTTCATAAATTAATAAAGTTTATAGAAATGTACAATAAAATTATAAATACCATGCTGCTTGTCTCGGCTCCGAACTTTTTTCTTAATTTTTGTAATCAAAAAAAGCTTACTCCTTATTAAGGTCTTTATCTGTCCAGACAATTGGTCTCAGGCAGAGACAGATCTGTCTGCAAGCGACCAAGATATTAAATATGTTTAGGCCACATTTATGCATATTCTAACAAAAATGAAACCTTCAGTAAAATTTTATAAAATATTTTTTTTATAAAAAAAAAGAAATTAAAACTTACTCCACACCTTTAGTGAGTCCCCAATCGCTTACACCCGCGCCTGATTGCCGCTACATAATGCATGCTCCCCCCACCCTAATCACCCCCCACACTACGATGTGTCGTTATTCGTGCATCGATTTTTATAATTGACAAACTTATAAACATTGTTCATGTTATGGTCGAAGCTTCTGAAATAATTTGTTTATGATTTTCTATTGATTTATTTTTTGTGTCTGCCAGTTTGGTTACTTATGTACAACAAATATAATTGTTAGAAAGGTCTGTATTGATACCATACATATCGAAATGAATAATGAGCCGCTAGAAATACTAAATAATAAACTATATTACAACAATGTTTTCTATATATTAATCTTCTTTATGCATATTAAAGAATATTAAAGAACGTATTTTGAGACAGTTAGTAGTTTAAGAAAAGTGATCAAACCAAACCTGGCGGCGCCTGGAGATTTGTTATAGCAATTATATTTCTATAAGTATCACTTAAATTGCTAAAAGGTTAAAATTTTGAAATATAACTTTATAAAGGAACTCTAATTAACTGAATTAAAAAATAACTATACATTTGATTTCCTATTAACCAATATTATTACTGGGAAATGTAAAGTTTCCATGAACCGAGCGGTCTGAGTCAATATAAATCGTTCCATGACATTGTACAATAGTTTGTTTATAAATTTCCTACCGCAGTACATTTCATGTTTATTCTAGGTGCTGATAGCGTTTATTGAGCTCAACCACGAACTATTTAATATCATAATTGAAATACGTGTTTCATGACTCAATACAAAATAATAAAAGAAAATAAATTATAAACAAATAAAAAATCACAACAAAATAATTTATTTCTACAGCATAAGATATGATATATATTAAATATCTAGTATTTATTTGTAGTACTCGATTGACTTTCAAATCTCAATATTTAATTTAATGTGTTATTTAATATAGTACCATCTAGCGTCATTTAATTGAACTAACTACGAAACTTGCGCATTCATAACAGTCAGGTATATATAGTCTTCGATTCATGCAAAATTGTTAAGAAAATAGCAACAGATGTCACTACTGGTAAATAAAAATATGATTTAACATTCAAAATCAAAATGTTTAGAGAATTTTTTACATTATTTATTTCACGAACGAAGCAAACATTGACCAGCTGAGTCCTTTAAAAATATCCAGCCGCGAGATAATTCTTTTACGGAAAACTATTTTTATACAAAAAATTATACCTTATTTCCATTTTCTTTACAACAAAGTTAATAATATTGCAATTGGATTGAAATAAAAAATGCATACATTGTAACACTTAACATGGTAATTTATAAATTCCGTTTGAATACAATGAAACAGTCATTAATTAATATAATTTAATTGCTTATAATTGAAATAATAATAGATAAACATTCAGTACAAATTATTCTTAAATGGATACAAAGAAATTAAAAAAAAATAACATATCCCGGAATAAATATAAATTTCCTATATTTTTACAAAACTATATAATTTAGTATTTCAAGGAGTAACATTACGATTTAAAAGTTAATATTAATCCACCAAAATTCATATATAGAGCCTTATGATGTGGTGAGCTCTGTAACCCGCGTAGGACGTACACCATCTGTAAAAGGCATTTTAGGGTGTAAAGTTTGTGAGCGAGTCAGTGACCGGTTAACGGTTTATTGTTTAATAATAAACATATAATTTATTGTAAAACGAACTCAATCTGACCGCACGTGATAAGCTCTTAGTCAGGACTTGTGTAGAAGTCTATATCATTTAGCTGTAAATATTAAGATTTTGTAAACGAATGTCACTTGCTGTTAGTTAATGTTTTGGCTTCAATCCGCCATTTGTAATTTGGACAATAGAGGTTGTAAATAAATTAATTTTAAATTTCTAGAAAACATTTAACATCTTAAAGATTTAAAAAACATATAGCTATGACCCATTTATTGTAAAATAAAGATATTTTCTATCATAATTATATTCAAATAAAACCATAATATTCATATTTTCATATAAAATATGTCGTAATAGAGATGTCAGTAATTTCGTATCTTCTGAATAGTTGTGAAATACAATAAAAGTTCGTTTCTTGTAAGAAATTATTTGTTTTTAATAGTAGAATTATATTTCTTAGCAAATCATTAAAATATTCAAATTGTAACTCGAAACAAATTAATAAAGAATAAGAAAGAAATAATATTTATATACTTTAGTTTTCTTTTATCAAGCTAATAATACGGGAATGGAAATTTAGTACCTTTTACAAAATAAAAATATAAAGATTCCACAAATATTCGATGGAAAAGTAACATTAAAATGAAAGTGTCGTGTAAGGTGTCTGTCTGTGGAAAGATTTGAATTACAAATTATATTTAATATTATGCAAACTCTTAAATCCGTGTATAATATAGTATTTTTGACATTTCTGTACTATAAATTAACACTTGATGAAAATGAAAATTATTTTATTATATCTATATATTGATATATCGCTATATATAGCGATATATATATATATATATATTGTTGCTTTCAGGTTGTTTGCTTTCGCTAATCTCCAAAACCACTGAAACGATTTTGAAAAAAAATATTAGATATCTATGGTCGGTTCAACTTAAAAGATACGGTTTTTTTTTCTCTATTAATAATGTTATTTTTTTATTGTAATTTTCGAATTTTCTTATACAAAAAGCGTTTAATTAACTCCTAAGATTTATGAGATTCAAATAGATGACGGTTTTGACAATACAATTTTATATTCATGTAAAATAGTTTATGAGACAGACGGAATCGCAGGCAATATATATAATATAATTGTCCAATATATAAGAGATCAATACGACTTGAATTGTAATAACTATTTGAGCATTACTAGGACAATATTTTCGGCATTTTCGGCAATATTCACTTACAAAATCGGAAACCTAGCTTCCCGTATGTGGGATTCAATAAAACAATCAACAAATATATAAAATAAATAAATTATAAATAATTTTCGTCTTTTATACTACAAACATCATTGTTTCTATTGTCTTTTTAATTCATAGCTCAAAGAAAGAAAAACATAAATGTCGAGTTTTTAAATATCCACTAAATTAAAAGTATTCAACTTTTAAACATTCTTTATTTCTTCTAAATAATCATTAAATAAAATTATTAAAAGTTATATTTACTAGGGGCGCCAACAAACCCTCAATTTCGACTCGCTACGTTCACGAAATCTCGGGTGCCGTTTGCATATTGAGCGAAGCGAGCCCAGTGTATTGATTTATCGTTTCCCATTGACTTCAATGGGGTATCAATTTTTTGAATTGATAAAAAAAAATCTTTTTTTTTTGAGCACATTTTTCAAAATTTTTTTTAAGAACCCTCCTCTCATGTGTGTCATTTTGATTGCAAAGTTTCATAATTTTCCGTCAAGTACTTTTCGAGGCAATTCGTGACAAAGAATGTAAAAAGTCTCCAGTAAAACGCTCCGCTCACTTCGTTCGCTTCGCTCAATAATTATATTGTAGAGTAGAGCTCCTCTCTCCGGTAGTTCACAATCAATTAGTATATTTTAAGAACTACTTTAATAAATAATGGTTCTGAATATTTTATGTAACGGTGTTATTGACTTTATCTAAAATGGTAAAATGAGTAAACAACTCGATGAATACCTTAAAGAAAATATTGTATTATGACGTAGTACATTCTTAACGATTGGTAATGACTAGTGATTTTAACCGACGCAGAAACGAAGGGTTCGAGTTTGATATGTATATATGTATTTGTCTGTCTGTATCATACCTCCAAAACGGATGAACTGATTTGAGTGCAGTTTTCGAGAATTTGTCGTTTTCAAAATAATCAGCTGTTTTTGAAATCTCGGATATGATCTGGTGATATTGTCGCAGGTATATCGATTTTAGCTAATAATAGTAAGAGTTTTGTTTATTACAAATTAATTTTACGTTATTTTTAAATAAAGTCCAAATATAATATACATGTATCTTCCCAAATGAAAAAAGCTCCAAAACAATCTATCGAATACCTATTTAAACCCTCTTGGAAATATTATTTCCCAAAAATTATACCTAAGGAAATTCATCCAAAAATAAGCTAAGGGCTTACTTAAATACTGGAGTTTTAGAGATTTTATAATTATAATTATTTATCTAAAATAAAAACTTTTACATACATAACCAAAGTTTAACTGCAAAAAATCATAAATTATCTACCTTAGTTTAGTTACAAAATATATACAACAAAGAAATATGTAGCGCAAACTAAGTTATAACTATCCTGTAATGAATTCTCTTTATTCTTGAGAATAAGAGATATGTAAACACACAACACTTTCTTTTTTCGTTAAAAGGTATATGTACTTCCAAAACTGTTGTGTGTTTCAAATTAAAAATTAATTAGGAGTTTTGAGTCAATCTTATAAACTTCAGCCGTCTTTTATCTAACTTTAAAGTTATATTGAGTATCCTTTAAGACGGTGATAAGTACGTATATTGGACTACGTTGAGTAGTAAGGGTGTGCGGCAAAATAGCTGTATATCTTAGTTATTTCATTATATCAACCGGCAGTAGAACAGAAGACCTAGGTCTTTTCCCACCATGCTGTTCTACTTTAACAGCATAAACTCCTTTAATTAATAAAAAAATATATAATAATAAAATACGTATATAAGATATATATGTATATAATTATATTAACGCAACGAACCTTATAAATAAAAGAGTAGACGAACGCAATGTGTTTCGCGGACCAATTTTTAATTTTAATTTGTTTTAAATGTAAACTGAGCTATGAATATTCACGTAGATACGAGTATGTGGTGCGGGAGAGAGATGAAATATCATTTACATTTGTTTCCGCTGGAAAAATACAAGAAAATTACTATTACTACCTACTAGTGAATTAATATTTGGTCTACGCTTGTATTTACTGTGTTAAGAAACATAGGAGGTTCAATTATATATAATTAAAGGCAAACCCCGATTATTTAATATGTCTCCATAAGGACATATACCTTTTGAAATAAAAATATATCCTAATACGTTCCCCAAACATATTACGTGATTTAGTTGTAACATAATTAGTGGGTTGTCACCAAAAACCGGCACCAAATACAGCAACACTAAATTTTATCATTAAACAGAGGTCCCTATTTGGTGCTGACAATTGGTACACCGAGACGTTGGTACTTTATGTAGTTATGTTAAGTGATAATGGTTATTCAAGGAGCTCGCCTTGGATTTAATGGTTAAAAAATACAATATATAAATAACGTATAAAACTTTATTAACTTGTGTTTTGTTTGAATATCCGTTGAGATATTCAGTGTTGTTTCAGATTATAGATACTACATACGTCAATTCTATAATATATATTATAATAATTGTATTGAAATATATTTATATAAACAGAGAAACAGAGGCGCAAAAAGAGAACAGTAGTTAATGAATAACTAATTAAAAAAACAAAGTAATATGTAATTTTTTTAGATATACATACATACATAAATACATAAATACATACATTGTATTTCATAAACTTTCCACAAGCAGTTATAAAAATAGAACTAAACTGGAACTAAACAGAAGCGAAAAAAACTAAGTAATAATTTGTCACAGCTTATTAAAAGTGTAATTATTATTAGTTTTACTAAAGAAATGTTTGAGGTCATTAATAAGTCATAACTAATTACGTGAAAAGCTAACTAAACTGATTATCTCTAAGAAGCCATCTTGAACTATTCAGGACATTTTAACTTGAAGTCAACAAGCGACAAATCAGAGTTTGCTCGAACAAATACAACTTGGAGTCTTCAAAGTTAAATGAATACATTAAACTATCATAAACGCAAAGTGCTGCTGACATTATTTCAAGACTGCCGCATAATATAATATTATGTATGTATTTCTGTCTTACATATTTTCCAGGTTTCATTACTTCAGATTTATAGTACTTGATACACAGAGCCTATCTTCTGAAGGAGCTGTTGCAAGAGAGTCCCTTGGCGTCCCTTTTTTTAATGCGTAGTCTTAAAAATGGCAAAGTCCTCTATGCTGCCGGGTAGTTCAACTCTCTGCTGGCAGGTAGTCGTAATGGATCTTTGCAACATATAAAAAAGGGTACCTCCTACACCCAATTAATCTCCAAAGTGATTTTCAGCTGCGTTTTAAACGTTGAGTTAGTAAGTTAAAAGATTTTTTTGAGTTTCTTTATGAACACGCCTTCCTGTTTTTTTGGAGTATCGACTCACCTGCATCTACATCAGATGTCAATGCAACAACGTCATACAGTGATTTTAAGAGCGAGTTTAAAACATGCAATTCTTCAACATGGCCTGGTCATTAAGCTGCAGCAGACACAAGACGTTCCGCTCCGTAACAACCGTCACAACCATAACAACCGAACCAGATATAAACAATGAATTGGTAAACAAAAAACAATTAGCATATTAAATACGTACTGACTTGGTGGTGTTCGCGTATCATAAATGGTATTATTATTTAACACTCCATCTGGGGTCGTGACCAAAAAAGAATATTCCAGTCTTAAGTAGGAAAGTGTCCGAGTCCAGTTTATGGATAGAGGCCAAAATTATGGTTCTACATCTGTATGGTAGTGCACGTGGTGTCTGGGATCTCCTGGCTTCAATGAAAGACTTTTATATGGTTTTTGCATGTTTGGACTGACCCCTCATATGGAGTACGGGTGACCAATGTGTGGACCTAATAAGGCTGGACTTTATATAAGTACGTATGTATTAGGATCGACTACTATTTGCTTGTTGTATACGAGTTGTAGTTTTTTATAGTAACGATTATCGGGGATACCCCTCGTGTTTCCCGATCTAAAGTGGTTTTTTACTTTTGGGATTATTTTCATCCAAATTTATTGCATATTTTTCGTTATTTATATTAATAAATTGTAAATATTATAAGGTAATGTAGTAACTCCAATGAGTTATAATGCTCGTAGGCAGAATATCCTGTAATATTTATATCAAGTAACAGACATCTTTGAGACGATCGGTTTATAGCAGCTGTGGGTCTACGCGACTCCTCATCTCTTATCTACTTCATAAGGATTGTAAACGGATTTGCTACTTTTTTATGGCCACATTACCACTTACCAGACTGACCTCAATTACCGCCAAGTCAAATCAAAACAAGACATGAACTTCCGAACACTTTGTATAATTTATTAATACAATATTTCAATGTCAATGACAATTTACATTCAGGGCTCGTGTAACACGTGCCTGGATTCAATATATCACAGACCATTTATTTATTTTCCCTTCCGGTGGCACAGGAAGGACGTGGACAGTTACTTTCGCGCCAATTGCATAACAATAGCCGCCATCTTGTGGACGGATGTGACATTTGTCAAAATTATGTACTCACCTGGCGTATGCGACCTGCTTGCATACTTTACAATATTTAACTAAGTATCTATTTGTGTTTGTGTTTGTTTAACTTAAATATATGTTAATCCAATTAAGGAGAACAATTATTATAATGAAATTCAATAATTGTACTTTTAATATGTCAGCTTTAAACAGGATACAATTCTTGTAAATAAATATTATATATCAAGTATTTATTGATTTGATTGTCAATATTTATGAACCATTCCTCAGGTTCTACATTTTGGGACCCATTCCTCGGGTTCTACATTTTGGGTATTTTCAAATATATATTTTTTATTATGTTTGTATGTTAATGTATATAAATAAGGTATGTGTAAATAATAAAATACTCTCTAATATTGTTGAATAAATCAAAGGCATTTTCTAATTGAATAAGTCAAAACAAGTTTGGAATTTTGATATACTCCTATATGTAATATGAGAATTCTTAAAAAATGAAATTTTTATCAAAATTTATTGCTAAATCAAAATAAAATAAATGTATTTTGTAGTTTCAAATATCATACAATAATTACTTAAGACCTGTAATAAGAAAATGTCTGTAATAATAACATGAATATTTTATATTCTACAAATCAAGAATGAAATGTTTTTTATAAACAAAGATAAGAAAAAGCGCCACATTATGACATGAGTTGAAATACAGACACATAATATTGTTGATATTTATTATATATGTTATTATTATGATAGGTTTGTCCCGTTGTACGTTTTCCATCACGTAGGCCTAAACGTCCGGCGGCCACTGGACTAAGATGGCCGCCAATCATGTAGGTTAGCTTTCCGGATTTCATATCTAGGAAATAGATAATGCACGTACATTTGAAATCATTTTCTTAATTAAAAATGTCGAGTCAAAGGTAGAGCAAAACTTAAAACAAATATGGAGTATTGGCTAATTACATATAACCCATAAAAATATGCTCTAGTAAATTGTATTTTCAGATTTTCAGTCATTTTTTGGGCGGTGAGATAAAAATAGAGCGATCCTTTAGGTACAGTATAACAAATTCTAAAAAAAATACTATAAAAATGTTATTATTATTATTGAAACTTAATATTCATGAAAACTTAGATGTGGAAATAAATCATATTTTTAGATGATTTGACTTTTTTCTGACAGACAAAAAATGTGAAACCAAAATCTAAAAAAAATTATATATGTTAAAGTGTAATTTAAATTTCGTTTAAAAATTACCGAATAATATATAAATAAATAATACTTTTCTATTTTTAGACTTTAAATTTTTTTGGCTCTTCGATAACAAAAAAATGGCGAACAATTACCTAACAGTAACAGCAAAGCTTAAAAGACTATCGAACACTAAATATAATTTATTAAAACTTCATATAAAAACAGTTAAATTGTCATCAGTAATAGATATTTCTCAAATTCAAATTCCCCAAATTCAAATTCCTCAGCGTACGACACGATCATTGGAACAATTAAAACCCTGACTTCACCACTAAATTATTTCCAAAGACAATGAGTTGCTATTTAGAAAATGTAACTAATTTAGTACCATTATCTCCCGTATGCCGTTCGATTCCCGGCGTGTTATCGTTTTTACGCGACGTCCTTCGAAGGACACATCCAGAGCGTATTTGAACAAGAAATATATATTTATAATTGATTTCACGATGGGCGCGTACTTTGATGAGGAGCTGTTACTTTACAAGCTTTTTATGTAACGAAATATATTTTAATAATATCTGGTAAGATAAATATTGACGTTTGTGAAACATCAAAATAAAGGAATAACTGGATGAGTTTGTTGTGTGGTTCTTCAGAGCAGGGCCCGTTTGGAACCCTCGTAGCCCTATTTTAAGTTTGAGAAGGGTTATTTCGATAAGTACGGTAACACTTCCATTTGACGTACAAGTGGTCGCTGGTGGATAAGATAAAAATATATAAATATATATTATATAGCCATTAGAAATACTGGAGTTAAAATCGCCGATATCAAGACACTCCTGTTTCATATGTACCTTATATTATATATCAGTATAAAATATATTATAATTCATATTATCTCGTTACAAATAAGTTAATTAAACTAAGTATAAATGAAAGAACAAAACGTCCTTAAAATAATTTGTTTGTTTGTTCGTATGTAGTATATTTGATACAAAACTATTGAACTAACACTCGTAACAGTAATAATACCACACAACACACTTACATATTGATTAGTGTTTCATTAATATTTCTGTTATAACATTATTATTATGAGATTCAATGATATTTTTATTAAATTTTATATTCTTTATATAAGTCTATACATATAAATAAAATTGAAGTGTCTGTGTGTAAATCCATATTATTAAATACATACAAAAATATATACTGAACTTTCAGAAAAAAATCTATTTTTAAAATTTTTCTCGAATTGTTTGTTTCGGCTCATCTCAGAAACGGCTGGACCGATTTTAACAGGACTTTCTTTGGCGGATAGCCCATATCATGAGGAGTAAGACTACTTTTATTTTAAAAAACATATTCTGTGAACGAAGTGTTAGTCACTGATACATATTAGTAGACGCTCCGCCCTCACACTGGACACTTAATGCTATCTCTTGTCTGTTTAATGGAATCTGCTGTAAATTCTTATTAATGCATTAAAATTGTATAGGATATTAGTTTTTGTGTCCGTTTATATATAAATGTAATTAACATAAGCGGTAATAACGGCGGAGCGCGCGCGGTGCCGATATGGTATTGACAAGTTTTTATTGTATTGTGCTTTGAATGTCACCAAGTATACGTGTGTATGTATATACATATACATATATATGTATATATATATATACATATGTGTATGTGTATATAGTCTCAATGATATTTCTATTAATTAATTTTATATATATGTATATATTATATTGTATTGTGGTGATATTTTGTTTTATAGTGTTGTGTTTTGTTTTTTATATATATAATAATAATATTGCGTGTGCAAGTATTCGTTTATGGGAGACATACTTACGCCCTATATGCCTCCAACTCGAGATATCTTACAACTCACGTATTTATAGTATACGATACGACGACGATACGACTGCATCACGACCTTTAAGAGGTACATTATAAATTTACGAATATAGAAATATAAATTCGATTTGCATATGACATTCTATTCATAGAAGTGAAGAAATGTTAAATTGGTTTCATATTCAGATATACTCTTGATATTCTTCGCACCGTCCGACATATCGTGTGCTGTGAGGCAGTATACAACCCGATCCTTACAACTCGGCTCGTAGCAGTTTTTGTTCAGATCGTAACACGATCGGTCCATCTCATAATTTTAAAGTTTTTTTCCACATCTCCTTATTGAGACGAGCGACTCCTGATTGCGTCCAGACCCGCGTGATTGACACGATATTGCCATGAAATATATTGATTTCTGTATATATATATACATTAATACATTATACATATATCGAACCTATTTTAGAAACCATAGTGACTCATATATTTAAGTATAAATTATTATAA
This sequence comes from Melinaea marsaeus rileyi, assembly GCA_918358865.1. NCBI lineage: Eukaryota > Metazoa > Arthropoda > Insecta > Lepidoptera > Nymphalidae > Melinaea > Melinaea marsaeus. The sequence continues at coordinate 31,123,161 of OU911084.1, read as the reverse complement.
ATATAATTATATCAATTTTGTAATATTATGTATTTTAACCTCTTTATAATATGAAAAGCTTGAAACTTATGCCTCAATCATAAATCATTATATCGTAAAATATATATGTATGTATGTATAAAAGTGATCTATCTGTTTGTAGCAGCTAATAAATAATATAAAACGGGCTCCAAGTCGTCTGACAATCCTTCCGCGTTGTGATGCTTTTTACTGCAGGCAGCAGACCGTACGGCTGATTACGGCAGCACCGAGCCTTAGAACATTTTAATTGATTACTTCGTGACATCTAACATGGGAATTGTATAAGAATCTTTCTAGCTCCACGCCTTTAATTAATGAAATATCATCCCTGCGATAGTTATCTAACAAAACCGTTGTATGTATCGATCGAATATTTTGTTAAGAAAATCCCTTAAATGGCCCTATTCTGATATAAGCCTCTACTTGGTGGTTTGTAAAGAAAATGCTATAAAAATGCAGAAGTTCGCGAAAACGGGTGGTTTGAATGGTGGGAATGATCACTCTAGATACAGGAGGAAAGCAACCCTTAAACCTTAACTAAGGTTTTGTTTCATAAAAGCCTTATTTTCACGTAGTAGAGAAAGTTGAAAGGGTGACAATAAAACCTAAGTTGATGGTACTAGTTTACTGTCTCAGTATTATATATGTATTTGTTATTGTTAGAATGATAAATTGTATATAATTAAATATATATTACATTGTGTTGACGAATGGTTGAAGAATTCGTGGTTTATTAATGAAAATCGTCCTTCAGACGGACAATGTTGGCCGCCATAAGCGGAGCGGACGCGTCGCTTATGGACGGCGCGTGTGCGAGAATACTTATTAGTGTACTGTGTATATAATATACAATATTTTGGAATTATACACATGTTCTAAAACCACTTATAAATATGTATATGTATGAATTCAACAGATCATGACTAATTAAACCAATACGACGTTAAATTTGTGAGAAAAGGGAGATGATTTTGGTGAGGATAAATTTGTTTATATCCATCTAATCTAATCCAATCCAGCTATCAAATGTCTGATGTTTAAACATAATAATCTAAATATTCCAATAAATTATGCATCCTCTCCCGAGTCTGAAGCTCTTAAGCTTCATGAAATATAAATGAAAATAATTAGTAGGATTTCCATAAAACCTAAAGAAGGTATTATTGAAATGTTCACGAAGACGGTGAGGTGGAGTTTGGTTAAAGCCATGGTCACCGCGGAAATTTGACGCGCGAAACCAATTACGGCGGCCATTATTAAAATAATGTGCCCATAGAATGGTCGCGAAATGTTTATGTACAAACCATTCTGAATATTTAATGATCGTTTTTCTTGCGGCGGAAAATTTTCGACGAATCCGATTTATGTTGGTATGAAATAAATAATTGTCCCGTCCTTAATTTTCTTGATATATGAGACGTGCGGCCGATTCCGAGGAGCATTGCGATTATTTCGTTTTTATTCTGATATTTTTTAGCGCCGTTTATTCGTTTACATAACATTTATAATAATGGCGTAATACTCTTTAGAATTATTGTCGTGTTCGTCGACATACAACACATATATATATAATAGTAGTATTTGGATAACATTAAAGACGACAGGGCACTAGAGGGTAGGATACAAGCCTTAATAACAATTTATTTGTGTGTCTGAGCATGTGTGTAATATTGCATGTATATTCTATAACAAAACACTTATTTAAACCTAAAGCTTGGTTAAAATATTATTACAATGACAATGACAATGACTGAATGCAATACTAAATATTCCTTGAACAGATACTTGTTTCGAGCCATTTTAAGTGTTTTTGAGCACAAATCCGTCGCTCGGGTAACGAATGCTGAAAGTTCCTAAAAGCTTTGCACTGTTCAAGGAGTGTTTGTTCGTCCAACTTAGATACATATTTAACTTACTTACCCACTCGATTTATTATTTTATTTCATAATATAATAGTATTAAGTTTGTTACACGAATGTCTTGATACTACCTGATTTCCCCGACTTTGTGTTAAGGTTGCTTTTAACAAGCTTTTTCCGGCGACTTCGTCTGATTCCTTTACTTCATCTGTTATATGTTACCTTATTAATAATATTTGACCCATACTTGGCGCTGCCATGTTCATTTACTAATAAAATTATATACCCGGTTTTAGAAATTCTAATGAAAGTTATATCAAAATTGCTGAAATCATCAACAACAACAAACAGACGGACAAAAATAAAAATATTATCTACATCTAAAGAAATAAAGTTATATATAAATCACAGAATCACTTAAATATTTTGGTATGTATACAATATAACTGAATTTTATATGAACTCGATAATAAATACAAAAAACTTGATTCCCTAAAACATAATTAAACATCTATTAGGCTATCTCACATCAGATAATTAATGCAACAAGAAAATATAATTAAAAGTTTAGGGTTCACTACTATGGATCAATAATATAATATTTAAAAGAAATCAGGATAAATAAAGATTTTCATATCAAAATATATAATTTTTTTTATTAGCGTCAAACAAAAAAAATGTTTGAAGTTTTTCGTTATAAGTAAATAAATATTCAAGAAGTGTCTCCTGGTTTTAAATGTCTGTAAATATTTCTTCTCAATATTAATGATTGTGCAAATTAGGGCGCTGACAAATTGGAGCCTAAATTAAGTTTTGGGGACAGAATACTAGTTTACTAAACTAAAAATATTTACTTGAAAAAAACTTTTAATAAGTGTCAAATGCTAGTCCTTAATGAGGCTTTAGTTTTTAGTTAGTATTTATTTAGTTTTCTAACTTAACAAGGTCCAAAGTTTTGTAATAGTGAAATAATATTACAATCAGATAGTAAATGTTTTTGACATGTATCATGTGTTTAAATTCCCTTCCGCTCACTTCAGGTAAGAAGAAATCAATAATAAGTGATTATTAAAAAACAATTGATACGTCTTTCCCATGACGTTCTTCTTTAAAGTAATTTGAAAAAAAATCTAAATTTGTGGAATTTTAATTATTTTAATGAAGTTAATGGAACGCTTTGTGAACTTAGAGGAAGGTTGAAGTTATTTTTATGTCACACGGATCATTTGTTGTGAGGAATGCGTGTGCGTGTGTGTGCGCGTGTGTGTGTGTGTGTGTGTGCGTGTGTGTGTGTGTGTGTGTGTGTGTTGTGAAGATATACAATAGCAGTTTATTTATACGCGTAGAGTATTAAAAATTTATTTTATATTAAATATGTATATTTACAGAATAATTTGTCAAGATATTCTAAATATGTAAGTAATATATATTTGTTGGTTTTACTGTCTTGTACTAACTCTCGTTTGCTTGTTAATTTTTATATTTGCTAGTTAGTTATTTCTAAGAGAGCTGAAGGTCACTGTTCGTACCCCAACACCAATCACCCCTTGATGTGAGTGGTGTTGGTGAGTCTTATGCCTTTTTAGAAGATTGAAATTTATAAACATAGTGCATGACTGGGATTCGAACCCTAGTAGTAACTCACCACTAGACATACGAGACAAATAAATAACATTCTCAATATAAGTGATACCAGTTCAGTTTGTAAATTAGTTATAATATAAATATTTATAACTCTCTGTAAATTTAAAATAATTTAAACGAACATACATACTCTTATGTCATTGGCAGAGAGAAAAAAACGAAATAAATTAAAATAAATTATTCCATTACGACTCCATGCTTACCTAGATATTACTCTTTACCTTATTGGCGGAGAGCCGACCAATGACTGGCCATCTTAATAAATATCACTCTCAATACGCCAAATATACGATTAGATAGACCAGCTCAACGAGACCCCCACCGCGTTTAATCACATACCAATATTCCATAAACTTATCGATTATAAAAAAAAACTCTTCGAGCGATAATAATCTTTATTTATATGAAAATTCTATATATATTTTTTACATTTACACTATTAAACGATACCATTTTACAATGTATTGTATTGTGTGGGAGAGATCTATTTAAATTGGTTGCTTATTTGTATTAATCGATAGTTTTTGCTAGTTCGAACCGGTAAAAGGCACGTCGATCGGTCGCAGTAATTAAGATGCTTCATAAACACACCTCAATACACCCATTATAACGATATAGACCTTAATATACTACGGGAACTATTCAGCGAATGCACATACGGGTTACCTACTCCTTCACTTCACTTATAATCACTTTTTGTTTGACATTATTGGAACGGAATGGATGTCATTATTTATAATATTAATACAAATATATTTTATTTTGTGGTGAATAAAGATATTAAAGTAATTCAGTAGTTTTAATTCGTTCGGTTTTACTTCTGACTACAATTAAATTTTTTTTCCGCCATGAAGTTTAAGTTTTGAGGGAAAATATTTTTAAATGATGGTTTATTAATTTGAAATATACACGTTTTAGTATATATATAACATAATTAACATATTAACATATAACATAATTATACTTATAGTGCATGCTTCAAATAAAGGGGGGAGGGGGAAGATTTGGGGATCAATTTCAAAGATAAAAAAAAAACAGCAAAAAAACTTTCAAATACTTTATTAATTCATAGGAAAATGAAAAGGAACATTATTGACCTTATGAAAAAGTAATTAACGAAATCGTTAATTTTCCAAAAGGTTCAATGAACTTTAAGACTTACGTAGAACAAATAATAAATGCTTTAGACCAAACCGTTAATTTTTAGACTCACATTTAGAGAAGAGTTTAACGACCCCTCAAATACAAGGACCTCAACATGTTTTGGTACAAAAATACTATTTTATTACTTAATTTATAACAATAAATACATTTTTTACATTATTTCCAATCTGTTACAATATACACGTACGAGCGCGGCACGGGATTTAATGATACACGAATTTAATACTTATAACAGAATAAGAACTACTCCAATATACACCTTTGGTACGGTGAAGATAAGATACAACGTGTTAAGAAAACTTTTACGGCACCCTCCAGTCTCGGGCCAACCTGGAATTATAACATACAATGAAAATTATTAGTTAATTCATAATAAACAATCTAGACTCAGCGGCACGAGTGACATGACATGAATAAAAAATATGTCCTCACCATCACTTCCTCCCTCCAGTACTCAAGTCCTGTAGTTCGCTGCTATCATCACTGGAAGCACTCGGACACCCATTGGCGGCACCCGACGCCATCATGGACAGCGGTATGGTGATGAACTGCGGCTGAGTGGACGATGATGACGCTAAAAAGGTGATGATAAAATATACTTCCCACAATGCAAACACAATGTTCATTTGGAATAAAAAACCTTTTAAAATTGAAAAGGCAATAAAGTTAAATGTAAATAAAATTTAGCAACTCAATTTCGGAGGTAAAAAGCTTTGGTACATTTAACATTTGCATTTATAAGTATAATGGTTTCATTATTTTTGTATTCGTCTGAATTATTCAACGGGACGGGCAGTTTAAAGCTAAAACTGTTTAGTATACGAGTTATTTTGATAGTCCGTGTGTGGAGTCACGAGCTTGGTATAGTTCTGAGAAAGTATTGCTTTTAAAAAAAATAAGCCTACTGAATTTCTGGCTGAGGTTCTTTCGTCGGTTCTTATTAGGTTTTTGGCAAATAAATTTCCGAGCTGGAAAGATATTTTCCATAAAACTTTTGATAATTATTATAATTTTGATTTTTCTTATTTTGTAATATTTCCTTGCGAAATCGTAAAGTGACAATACATAACTAAACTACAGTCAATATTAATGTTTATCAGTTATAGGTACTTAAATTCGACACTACCTTGTTTGATTAATTATTTTACTTCACATTATATTAAGAACATGTTATTTGAAATGATCTGAGTATAGTTAGTAAAGTTCAATGACAAATGCATAGCCGAATAATATATATAATAATTTATTGTACTTATAATAAAAGCGTAATGTATAGTAATTATGAAGTGATAAATAAAATTCTCTTGCTATTTACTAAAGTAATTTTGAAACAATTAACCAGTTGTTAGTTCGGCTTTGCTGCTGAAAATTAGCTTCGTGGTGGAAGTTCTTATTGTGTAGGTTCGTTGTGGTAGTCGTAAATAAGCCTGTTATGACAGGAGTCTCACAAAATGAAAAATATGCAGTTCTAAAACTTTATCAAAAGGTTTATGAAAGTTGAAAAGATCAAAATAGAAAGAAGTAAAAATGCAGTCTATTCAAATTTGAAGGATTTTGCTTAATCGAATACTTTACCTCCCTCTTGGCCTTGATTAGCCAAGCCTAGGATGAAACTGTGCGGGTAACCCATTGCCAAGTTGCCGAGACCCAGGTTACTGCCCAGCCCATCGAGGCCCACCCCGGCCAGGACTCCCGAATGGTACAACATGGCTCCTCCCGGGAGGTCGATCTTGGGTAGGATCTTGGGTAACGAGGGTTGGCTGGACTTGCTGTTCTCTGGTGGTTCAGGGATTGATGATGTTGAAGGCATATTGTCTTGTGAAGTTTGTCTGCAATGACAGTAACATTTTTTCTTTTGTTAACACCTGTTTTTGATAATAATTATGATTAGAATAGGCATTATATTTTAAATACAATATAATTAAAGCTCAATTTAAAAAGGATCTACTTAAGCTTACATTACAATATTTAATATCAGAAGAGAATCTTCGAATATGCTGCCTAAAGGCTGATCGAGGGCATATATTTCAACAATAAAAAGCCAACCTGTTATTAATATCTCTCTCCCGTTCAGTATTCCAGTCCTTATGGTTCTGTTGCATCAGCTTCTCTCCTGGAGACTCTGGATCGCTGCCGCTCTCGTCCCCGCTGTCCCCCGATGACGCTGGTTCATCCTAAAATAAGATATTTAAATATATGAATATTATATATTGAGATTTATTGGAATTACTTCACTTTACATCAACTTTTAAATCAAAGTAACTTGTATGCTTTTGTTACAAATACTTCTTAAGTATTAAGAATTTCAAAACTTTCTACATTTCAAAGCTTTCTTGTATGACTTAAAGATAATATAATATTATGTATAATTAAATTAATACAAAAATTACTTAAATATAAGCATCGTATAAACAATATAATAAAAAACACTTTTCTAGTCCACATCAAACCTGTCTATCTTAATTGTCTAACCCAATTTCCCTACGAATCTTTTCTTAAAATGTAATTTGAGATCTAATATTTAAGCAAGCCCTTTTGAGACTTCATTTTCACTCTTGCTACATCATTGCTTATACAGCTGTGTCTTGAGGTCATTTTTACGTCAACGTTTGGTCATTGAGGTAATTGTGGTGTAATGTTTTTATGACTTTTCAATCTTCGAGTTCCAGAGTAAAATATATTAATAACATACAGTTTAATTATAACAGGAACGCCATTGTCTTCAGCTATTTTTAATTATATTTAACTGAGACCAAGATTTATATCTGAAAGGAGCATCAACATAGGTTTGAGTAAAAAATAAACAGAGCACAATAAAACAATATCTTGTAGGCATAATGTGTATTGTCAGAAGCGCGTGGGCGTGCTCTTTGTGCGCGCGCGCAGCTCTAAATAATAATAATTGTGGCTAACTAACTACCGTTTAACGCATGCGGTTCTTCGCCGTTCATCTGATATCGTACGTACGGACAGACAGATACTGTATTCGTATATTTAATTGTATTTGTACTCGTTAACGGCTATTAATAGTTATCATATTGGGTATAGATATAAATAAGACTATAGACAAAGTACTTTTAGCTAACGCATATAGAATAGAACACAGATGGATAGAAATCAAAAAAATTAAATCTTGTGATAACTAAGGTTTTTGATAGTTCATTGAACTCATCGATTTATTAATTATAATAAATTCCCGATATGTTACGATTATTTCAATACTCGTTGTCAACGGTACCACGGCGTGCGACCATAATCTGTTTCTAAACCTTTTTTGGGCTAACGGACGTTTTGTCCGCGAAGAGCCGTCACAGTGATCGCCCGATACTATAATGTACCGTACCATTGTTCCGACATTCATTGTTATTACAAAAACTATGATATTAAATAGAATTATTTACCTAAGTTCTCATTGTAAGTATTTAATATAAGTTACAAATAATAAAACAATTTTCCACGAACATAAAATAAGATATAAATCACTGAAAAATAAGACGGCCGGGTCGAAAATGTCGTCATTACCGTGAAATTCAATACACAGATGAGCTGCTCGAGAGCATCGAGCGAGCGAGCATCAGAGCGAAGTGTAGTTCTGTTTCGTTAAAAATCACCAGTTATATATTTTATTTTCTAACTACCTCTGTGTAAAATGCATATTATTATTATATCAGTGTAATTATTTTCATCTAATTACTCTTCTTGTCTTTAAACTTTTTAATACATTTAAAATAAATTGAAATCATTATTGTAAAATTTAACATTATCTTTGAATTCATTTTGATATCATAACTTACATGAAAATAAATAATTTTGTTTACGAACACACTTTAAATTAAACTTTGAACCTTTTACACGTAACAATAAAAATTTGCAAAATATTGTTATTATTTTAACAAAATAACGTAACAAGAGCACACCAGCATTACAATCCGGCGATAAGATCGCTGCTGATCGTGTCCGATATCGTGGACACGCGTTGCGATATCGCATCGATAATGAGCCCGAATTTGTTCACATAATGGCTCCGTGCGTCCAAATGAGCCGCTTATTGTTATACTTCTAATATGCGCCGGCCTATTAGTGTCCCCAGAAAAATAAATCACGCAGGAGAGAAAGCTTCTCTCAGAACAATATACCACAGTATATCACACGTACAAATCAAAATTAACTAAGAATTACACTTATTGAAAATCAGGAGCACATTTACCAACTTTAATCCTACATTACAACCGTCTAATATTATATTCTGTAAGGACCCGGTTTTAAAAGGACCACAGTCCCTTTAAATTCTATTCACGTATCGTCGCGTCACAACAATATACTTATTTATGCCAATTACAAAGCCTTGTAAATGTAATGGTCGTTCTATTTGAGGCTAGGAAATATTGGGACACTAAATACTGGGAACAATATTAAACTTAGTAGGAACGACCTGTCTGTATGAATCGTTGGATATTGTTGATTTACACTTCGATTCTTACAAATCAGTCGGTAAACTTATTTAATATTTATTGTATTAGATGGATTAAAAATAAATATACACTACTTACTTGAAGCAGAAGCTCTTACAACTCAATAATGTTATAATAGTTTATTGAGTCTCTTTTATCTTTCACTTTATCAATATGATACGATATATTATATATGACATATCTAACAAGTAATTAAACCTTAAAATAATTACGTTTAAGTAATTCCAAGTAAACCTGTAATTTACGACACTATTTTTATAAAATAAATTTGATATAAATACACGCCTGGAACAGCCCGAAAATCTGCAACACGAAATCTAACCAGATACTTAGCATGTAGATCATTATTCGACCATACAGATGTCTCACACAAACATGTGTATGGTGAATACCTATTATATCGCCCGGAATGCGTCTGCTTGATTTTGAATGCCTGCTTATTATGCACCCATTTACACCCGAAGCTCGGTGACGGGGTAAGATTATATGGAAGAGGCATCTTACGAATTATTCATTTTTGGGGAGACAAGGCAACAAAATCTTCCATCCTGTCAAATAAGTTTACATCCAGATCTTCTGTAGTTAAAACAGAAATCCACAGCGCCATTCTATATCTTCATAATTTCTTTTGACAACTCTAAATAAAGTATCTTATTCATTAAGTTTTATATCATTGCATCTCTTCTTGATAATAATCGAAATACATGTCTCATCCAGTGAACCTATCTCCGTCTCTTAATACGCAAACAGTAGCCTTTGGGTGTACGATACGCATCTCGAGGGCAAGTTAACAAGCGCCTTGTAGCTGTCAATCGCACTAATGTTCGCTTACAATTGTATAGTCCTCATGCGTGGGCGGAACACGATTAGATCCTGTTTTAGTGATATTTTGTGTTTAATGATTAACAATGTGTTGATGGTGAAAGAATTTTTTTTAAGAATTCGTATAATCGATTTATTAGAGTTATTTCATACATACTTTGTCTTCATATAAGGAATATTTTCAAAGGATCTATTAATAGCGAGATCTCTCACATCTTGATATCGGACAGTCGCTGCACGTCCACTGTGACGCCGTGTGATGCAGGACTGATACTGACATGACATTTGAATTTTAACGTTGGTGGCGAAAGTGCCAATTACTCGCGAGCTACAACTGTTTCATATCTGATATAGCATCTTCAATCTTTCGCCTTAGTTACTATTTTTAGCTCAGAACTATTCTCCATATAGTCGTATTTTAAGTTATAATTAATGCAGTATATACCAGGTTTTGTTAACAGATGTATTCGATAGCTTTTATATTACAATGTCATTTTGACAACATGATATGATTTGATTAAGTAATCAATTTAATTAACGAAATATTAACTATTATGTCTTGTGCGACAGTTATTATTAACATGGTAAGTAATTGTATTTTTCAAGACACTAAATAATAACGATAAATGCAATATAAACCATGTGCCAAATGCAATTGTTGAATTTACCTAATAAAGCATTTATTGTTATTATTCATAGATTATACTGAATTATTTATTCTCTTTGTTATGAGCTGATTACTTTCGCAATTTGCTACCGATAACAGGACAATGCGGCTTCGTAACTTACATTGTAATAATACATTTTAGACTGTTTGATCAAGTTGTAAAGTCAGTAGCGTAAAAGTGAATAAGTCAGAATTTATACATTTTTGACAATTTGTGGGTTCTTTTTGTTTTTACGTTAGAGTTAGTCAGTGCTATCTATAATAAATACTTATAGACGGTCCAGTAATTTGCTATGATAAAAAAATAGCTCTACTGACATTTACCTAAAATTAATTATTCATATTGTTTATTTCGATTCAGACCTTTCGAATAGATTTAGCGTATATATTAGCGTAATATTTTCTATGCCTTTTTCAAAAGGAAAATATATTTCTCTTAAACAGCACTATAGAAACAAATTAACAAAACTAAAATAAAGGGGAACTGAATATGATTTTTTTAATTATCATATAATGTAAAATGAAACAGTTTTTTTGTAACTGCAACAATCAGAGTTACGCGGAAGTCGGCACAATGGCGGCGAGATGAAAGCTTAGTTGATATGCGTGTCGTAACGCACTTCGTCTATTCGCCTGTGAATTGTTAAAGGATTTATTCATATAAAACTTTTGCCCTCGGGATTTGAACTAATTGATAGATTGTTAAATTTTGATAAAAAGATTGTCAGTACAATGTATGAATGAACTATGTAATTTACAATCTTCCTCTTTAAATGTAACTTTTGTTATTGTATACTTTTCTGAAAGTTCTTTTCGTACTGAGCACCCTTAAGTATATCATCTTCGCTGTCAATTTGTGGGTTCACGCCTCCAAGTCGTTCGTGACGGATCCAAATCGATCGAAGCGCAAAGTGCAAACATCGGTCAGACCGCAAAATGACAGACGGCCGCCGATCGCGACGTGCGCGCCGCGGGCGGCTCGTTCTATTGGATTGTGTACAATGGTTTTTTGTGATTTCAATAACCATTTCTCATTATTAACTTGTGAATACATTTTTTTTAAATCGTTATAATTTCCTCTATTATGAGTACATATTTTTTTTCGAGTTTAGAAAACAAAACTGTATTCCTAATTAGCAGTTTTATCCATTGGTATGTCTGTGTTAATATCAAATATTTATCTATAAGAAAAATAAGCAATGTATTTAGAAAAGGAAGGAACGTTAGATTAGGAAAAATATAGGTTTATATCGGATATGATAGCGCCTGCATCGCAAGCAGTTCACACTCGGATGCCCTGATGTAAGATACTGTTATATTATTTATGATTAATCAAACTGAAAATTTACCGTTCGTAAGAGTTGACTATATTATAAAACAAAATATATATATATATATATATTTTCCTTAAATTGAATAAATTATGAAAAACATATTCCTAAGAATATGTTTTCTTTTCAGATAAAGAAGTTGTTTTATAATGTAACATTAGAGTAAGACATGACAGATGCATACCTCATCGCGGAGGCACGTGGGAGAGCCGGCATCGCTGTCGGCGCTCACACCGCGTACATTTTCTGATCACGTTTTAGGTCTAACTTTGAACTCGATTCTAACCTGGGTTGATAAAGTATCCTGAATCTTCATGTTGAGATTTCGACTTACATAGTAGGTTATAAAACTCTCATAACTCAATTTTGTTCATTGTTTTTCATAATCGTATTTCTAAAATATCCTCTATTTAGCAAAGCAAAATCCTAAATAATGTTATGTTACAATTTTGCATATAAAAACTATTTATTCCACTCGTGCCTATTAAAAATATATATTATAAGATATACAAAAAAATATATAATCTCGCGGTCTCTAAGATGAATGTTTAGCTCAAATTGGCGTAAAGAAAGGATTGATCGTTAAATCTAAGCATCACTCTGAGTCTGAGAACTATAACATGATGTAAAGATGTGTCACACTTGTTGCAAATACGCGCGTTCTTTGTGTATGGTTTTTGGGAAGAATCTTTCATTGCTTTATGCCAAACTACGGTTAATATTTTATATTTACGGATAAGTAATGGTCGACATCCGAGAGGATAGGAAAAATAAGTCCTAAAGTTTTTGAAAACAAAACATGATCCAAATTATAACAAGTTTTGCTCCGGTTAGTCATATTTTTCCAAAGTTTTCCTAGTTTCTATGGCTAACAATCTGTATCTAACATACCAAGGAACTCATTTAATAGTTACACAATATCTGTTAAATTTAGTTAAATATGTATTTGAGAAGGTCGAAAGATAAAAAGTAATTTATTAAATTCGATGAGTTACATCATGAATTTCCTCGATATCACGATGGTAACGTAAGGCGATTCATCAGATGGAAAGCGCTTACGTCAACGTAACCAAACTCGAATGAGCAATCCCAACATTAAGGCAACCATTTTAAAGTGCGGCTGCGATTTATCACATTATAGTGAAAGAGCCTTCGTAAGTTATAATTGTTCGTATTACATACTCGTATATTGAACGAACGAGCGACAAACGCTGTAAGTGTAACAGAGTCATAACGGTCCCAGCCGCGGGCTCTTGGCCTATCACGAGTTCAGGGATCTGACAATTGTAGACATGGATTTAATGGCGCAGATTCCGACCATTTGTCAATATAACGCAATAAATTATATAATAATTTAAATAATTCTTATAAATAATGATTTTGCAGTCCTTAATTGATAATACCCCGAAATCAGAATGACAATATCTATTAACAAGGTCCATTAACGGATGCTTGAACGATTAATGTCGGTATCAACTAAATAAATAGACAAAACCAAAAATAATATAAAGGCTACCATCTCATGCATTTCTTGTGAATCATATACAATTATGTAATTCCGATATCCTATCAATTGTTTTTAATCCACCCCTTAACCAAATTCTAATAATAACCAAGCAGTCTTATTTATATTATACGACAAAATATCTGTTATACGATAGTTTTTTTTTATTCAAATTTGTGATTGTAATATAATGAATATTACCATATAAACATGTACAGTATTGAAAGTATAAATTAAACAAAAATATTATCCATTGATCAAAATAATCAAATTTAAACAGCAATGTTTTGGTTGTAATTTAATATCGCAAACGTATTTCGTTCATACCGTGCCTATAGAGATTATTACACTGCGGTAAAAATAACGTTAATTACAAATGTTAAACGAAACCTGGATGTTAAATTGGTTAGTGGGGGTCTGTACTCTCATAAACAATGTTAATAGTTACTCCGCAGTGGCCCAGTAACAGCATGTTGGTGTAATGGACCGTCGGGCTACACTTAATGCACCGAGGCGTGGTTATCTATGACTTATGCAATATGATGGAGTGATATATAATGTAGTTTTTACTATATTGCATTAAGTGATCCCAATGTAGGTTTAGAGCACATTAAACTGAATAAGTCATTATGTAGAGATTGAGAACTATGGTTGAATATGTACCAATGTGTGGATAAACTAAAACTATATCTGAATATGCATTCGAAAAATTAACATAAAATATTGCAGTTTGTGAAACTGATGACAATTAAAAAATAACTGGCTGAGTTTGTTGCGTGGCTCCTCTCAGAGCAGGGCGCGTTTGGAACCCTCGTAGCGTTAATTTTAAGTTGAAGTATATTTGTACAGAAGGGCTTACTTCGATACGATGATATAAAGATAAGCCCCGTGACACTCCCATTCGACGTACTCAAGTGATCACTGGTATTGACTCAAAGTGGAAAAGATATAAATAAATATATAAATAAATATTATGATATATAAAAGTGTTGGAATATATAATATGTGGATATGAAATGTTCTTTAGCAGTTAATAGAAAATAGTTTTAACGTAACTCTGAACTAATCCTCAAATAGATCGGTTGTTCCAATCAACATTCCGGATTACTTCGGCTTCCTAGATTATTACACCCGATGCCTACGTGATACGATTACATTGTTAGTTCAATAAATTTATAGGTATTTTAGTTTTTAAATACATCTTTATTAAATTTGATCTTGAATTTGAAATATCTAATTGTTAAAATGTTTGATATAAAATATCACATTACGTAAGACGCAGCGAGCGTGTGTATTTTAATATATTAAACAATTTCATAACAGGCCGTTGATGAGGCTGCTCACGTACGCATCACAATATATACAAAAAGTAGTTCAAAAGCAAAACAATTTAAATTAAATCACTACGCGAACCGGTAAACTACTACGATGGAAAAAGCTAATAACTAACCGGTGAACAAAAACTACGATGATATGGCACACCAGCTTCTCACGTGCTACCGGGAATCGAACCCGGAACCGTGCTTGGGAACGGACATCGGAACGTCTGGTTCTTAGAGGCTAGGATCTATAATTGGCTTGTGACAAATGTGACAAGCACGCGACTTTGTTTGAGCCTCTGTGTCTGATAATGATTTTATATTAACGGGACATAAATATGATGTGGCTCTTACGTCAATATATGTTGCTTATTAGTACTATTACAGCTAACGATGTCTCGAAATTACTAGACATTTGAAGAGTTATATGTGAAGATAGCGGACGAAAATTGATACACCGTCGAATTCTCCCAGGGCTATCCCGCAAGGATCATGACTAACTAAATAGATGTAATAATTCGTCAACCCGAAACCGGTCAGAATCGGCACGCACCGGTCGATCGCCTTTCATTTAACCGATAAATAAATAAACGTTTTATTGTACGGACACGTTCCCCCACGGAATCCCGCCTAAGGGTGTCACCTTATAAGGACAAGGAAGCGCGCCAGTACTTTATATTCGAGGCTTGTCTTCCCGCAAAAAAATTACGATTCGCGTACTCCAGCGTAAGACAGGGTTGCCGCTCGAGGTCTCGCTGTCCAGGGCTGCCGGTTCGAGGAATGCTTTTCGCATATCACAGATAATTTAAGAGACTCCGGTCGAATTAATTTTTATGGACATGTTTTCGTTTTTAACAATTTCGAATTCCTTTTAAATTATGTTTATATCTTTTTTTATATCAACAACGTGGTATATTGTAGTAAAATTTGGCAATATTAAACAACATGTATGTATTAATATAATACATATATCGTAGTGCTCTCCAGAACATATTCTATTTGCTAGATGAAACGTGGCAGCCCTTAAAAAATGTTTGAAGGTGTAAGTCGCGGAGGTGAAAACCTAATAAAGAACATGTAATTTATATTAGTGAAATTTTTACGCAGGCTTTCTACAATAAGCTCACTGCAATAAAAATGTCTGAACCCTTTTATAATCAAACATCGGAAATTGAACACGATGTTACACGGAAAGTATCTAAAATAGGATAGTACCAAACTTTTTTCTGAACCAGCACAAGAAAATGGAGAAAATTATACCAGAGCTTTTATTTTTAGTGTAGTGTAGTGTGTAGTAAATTTTTTGAGGTACAGTTAATATAAAAAAATCTTGCATTGAAAATATTTTTTCTTAAAATTTATGTTTTTAATTAATGTTATGAAACATCTATCATCATATAAATATCGTGAAACTTTACCAGAAAATAAGATTTAAGTAAATTAAGCCTTCTGTTCTCATAGCTTTAAATAATACATGTCTCAGGCAGACCTTCAAAAACAGTGAACTCACGTGTAGAACCAAAATTTGATTTCGATGATAACGCGTACAAGTAAAATCAAATAATAAAAGTAAGTAATAAAATCTTTTTTATATACAATTATATAACATTATTTATGTAACAAACAACAGATCAAAGTTTATTCAATGATTTAAAATGATCACTCGCAGTGAATCATCACTATGACAATATTCAAATTAGTTTATATATTTTTAACCTAACATGACACCTTCATATTGATAGTCATCTTTATTAAGTGACACTTAAACATATAAATAAAAACATATAATTGATAAGGCAACATTGCAATTATTACGTACTATGTTTTACAATCCTAAAAGGTGAAGAGATTCGAGACTGCACAATCGATTCGCAAAATCGATTTTATACTCGATACAAAAAAAGATAAACTGTATTCGAACATGACATGAATATTCCAGAAATGTTAACAATACAATTTTCAAGAGAATTAAATTATTGTAAACAGTTTAAAACAACTATACAGTGTTTTGGTTTGTATTGTTTTTAAAATCGATTATTGTATTCGTTTTATCTACGTATCGATTATTTTATTCGTTTCATATATCAAATATCAACGAATAGGACGAGCATTTTTCTCTAACACATAACTTTTTAACTTACTTTATTCTAAAACATTTATTTTAATAATTACGCACTTCCCGTACATAGAATTAATTTAATTTGAAAACTGCACAATATTTATTAATATTATAAGTTTCTTTTTCTAAAATGGTACCTCTTATAAACGAACATGCATAGAATTATATTTACAATTCAATTCGTCAATTACAGACAGCCTTGCGGCGCGCCCGCCGCGCCTGCCGCGCCCGCCGCGCAGGACCGAAGAAACCTATTTATTGCGATAGACAAACAAGGCCTGAACACTGGTCGAGAATAGTGATAGTAGGTACCATGTTTTAAACATCAAACATATATATATATACAATATAGATATATATATATACACATTAATTACACAAATAATATTTATTCTGTAAAGTAATTGGTATTTTCAATGATGTTTAAAGCCGTTATCTGTTAAATATTCAGTAAAAAAAAGCTCCGCTACAGTCCTCTGTTTTCCGGAGCGATGTTTGTGTATTATTTGCATATACATTAGTTCCCCCATTGTGCTATCAACATTATTTACTGAAACAACGGAGAATCGCTCCGCTGTCCGTCCATTGAGAATCTAAAACAATAAACGAAAATGTACCACAAAAATGAACAACCCCGAGCGAGACTTATTTAAATGATCGGACATCGTCACCGAACGTCTTAATCTAACATAATGTTATCCTAAATATTCTTAATACCTAATTAACATCACCGCTGCGGAATACGCGGACACCCACAGATAAGCGTCTAGAGCGTTAAAAACCGAAAAATCTAAACAATGTTGGCTCCCATCCATATTCATCGTATCCAGAAAACTTAAGCGGTGGCCTTACGGGGCGGGATTCCTTCACCGGTTCAATAAGTTTTTCGTGTGTAATTAACCTTTTGTAATGCCTCGGCGAGGTTGCCACGCGTTGGACGCGCGACTGCCCTACATGGACACTGCACCTCGACCAGCACCGTTTTGAAACTACTATCATTTCATCAACTCATTTTAAAAACGACGCATACGATACGACATACTCAAACTGTGCAGTTATATACAAAAAAATGCTGCATATTTGCGAGTAAATGCAACTCTGATTTAAGTGTGGTATTAAGCTATTCGTGCCACCCTCGGCGCGTAGTGGCTCGACGTGTGGAATGAAATTGATCTAAAATCGCCTGGCGCTGTTAATTCCGACGTTTTAAATCCAAAGCGAGCACAAGACAGAAGGCCGCCACGAGGAATTCCTACGATGTAGAGACACGATTGAAAATAGAGCATCATTAAGATAGGTGAGGTGTCGTCGTGACCGAGAAAAAAATTAAGGAATCGAGTCGTGGGTAGGAGAGATGAATTGAATATAATGAGTGGTAATGTTCGCGATGGTGGTGGTAACTGCGATTCAGGGGACAGTAAATGGTCGACTGTCAAACGTGATCGGCCGTCACGATCACTATGATTGAACGTTGATTTGACACCGTTGACACCGATAAATGTATTTCTGGTGACACTTAAGTGTCATAGAGTGTGTGCCAGTCGTTTATACGTAATTCAATGTACATTTAATCAACTTAAATCTACTATTGGTTTTTTATAAATAATTTTAAAAGTGTGTTGAAGGTACAAGTTCCATGATTCCTGAAGTGTTTGTTAACGTGTATACTTAAAGTATTTGGGGGAATTCGAGAATATTCAAATAAGTGATAAACAAACCGACATTAAATTTACTGTTTGATATGACAAAGAATTTCCTTACAATTCGAGAGATGGATCAGCATGACAATGCCTATACGCGGCTGCTTCAGACGGCTTGTAAATACGTTATTGTATCTTATTGTATCCAGCGATCGTCTGTCCGTCCGTCTGTCCACTTGATTTGTTTGCAGCTCCTGTATAATGAAGGTGCAAGTCTTTGACAGTGCTTGCGATTCTCGATGATCGATTTCTCGATTAAAAACGATTGTCGAGAGCGCAATCGATTATACTCGATATCGGGTTGCCGGCTTAATTATTTTTGACTTTGATGGTTGTGATTTAGTTGTAACCGCGGTCATTGTAAAGAAATGCAAATTAAAATTATTCAGTTATATCTATATTCGAGTTTGAATAAATGTATTTGATTGAGTTGTATAATTTGATGAATATAAGGCTTAAACAAAAGCATTACCGAGCAAATAATTTGTGCACCAAACTTAATTATAAAAAATAAAGCTTTTTATTATGCCCCATATAAAAAATACGAAATCATTGCGAAATTCGGAGAATATAAATAGTTACACGGGTTTCGGCACTCTCGAACGGTAAAGCTGGATCGCGATGCGCGGGCGCATCCTATTAATCACTCTTGTTAAACTCAAGATGGGGAGATAAGTTCGAAAAATAACGCCTTTGCAATGAGTTATTCACCACTTTGGTTCTTACAAATTAACTGTTTGGCTTATGGCTATTAAGGATATATGTCTTATCGCGATATTATCCCAAAAATAAGTAATGATGGGTGTTATATAAAGTGGTTTTGAAATTTGTTGAGAACTTTAATTTTCATCAAAATAAGAAGGAATGGTGTGAAATTCTATGTAAAATTATTAAGTGCAGTTAATTTTATCATTTATTATTTTAACAAACCAACAATGATATTTTATATGATATTTTATCAAACTAAAAGACTTACTCTCGCATCTCTGTTATATTACCTGAAACATAACAAAATAAGGACCTTAGTTAAGTTAACAATTAAAAAAACGATACAATTCAAAAGATAATTCATAAAACAGTTTTGCAGAAACGACGATTTGCATTCTTGTATCTCTGCGTGCATTTATGAATACATTAAACAAAATGGCGTAAAGTTACGATATTTTTCAATGAATTGATTTAAGTTCGTCTTTCATTGATCAGTGTCACCAATGATATATTCGTGTGTTAGGTTTGAGATAAAAAGTTATACTAAATTGATATTAGACGAAGTGGTATCCGCCGGCGCCTCGGGCGATGTCTCCGAGTAAAAAATACATATATTAATAATACAAACAGTGGAATAGAATTTGTGTAGTATACGCAAATATCACATTAACCACGAAATATTAACGTAATTTATGCCAGGCATGAAAATGTTATCACAATTTTTTTAAGTAATATAGAAAAATACCTGAAATAAAAGCGTCTGTTTAAAATACTATTTGTTGTGCTACTACTTACATAGAAAAATATAAAAAAATAATAAAAATATAAAACATAATGCAGCTTTATCTGACATTTAGATGTATACTATATTCAAACAAAATGAATAAAAATGTTAGGGACAGCAAGAAGTTGAATTCGATCCAGTCTAAAGCTAAAGAATTGATCCTTTAGGAACACTCTTCTCCCAGAATCACTATTTATCTTCTAATCGATTTCACTTGTTAATACATCTATTATTATACAAACAAACTAATAAATTTAACTAATTGTATATATATACAGTCAAGTACTATTCTTGTGGGACTTGTTATGAAAAAGTTTAATGAATTATATAAATAACATAAAAAGACAACATTACATCTGTCTGTATGAAAAAAAACTGTTTTTATAAGCTTAATGAGCAAGTTTTAATTATAATAGGATTCCTTTAATGCGTTCTTCAGTGGTGACTGTGACTGGACGGACAAATGTGTCTCTACTTAATATAACGGACTTTATTACATATCTTCCTTATTATATCAAAAAATATACTGTATGGGACCGAAAACTTCGTGACTTCTAGAACTTAGAAGTGAATTAAACTTTTTAAGTATAAAAAAAACATAAAATTCGCAAAACAGAAATAAAGATTAGTAATCGAAATAAAAATTATCCTATCTTTTGAATTGGACCAAACAATAGAAAATATACAAAATTATTAAATGAAAATGTTGTGTCCCGCGATCTTTATACAGGTGTAAACATATAGAGATATTCATAAGCGCCAAGTTTCTCCGTTGGATCATTGTAACTATATTATAATCGTTATAATTATATTTGTTTATTTTTGTGAAATTTACAATATATGACAATTGGTCAAAATAATATAGAAATATATAAATAAAGATACCGTTGTGTTTTAGTTGGTGTTCTGAAGCGACCATCGCTCTTGTAAAGGAACTCATCAATTCACTGATTTCGGTTATGTCGGAACACATGACAATATCTTTTAGTTAAAATAAAAGACTTATATATATATATATATGCTGTCAATGAAAATTTTAATACATACCTAATATATAAAGTAGGTACATAGTATTTTCACAGCAATTCATAGACATATGTTCTTAGAAATCTAGTGCCTCATTTAAAGTATTAGCTGTACTAAAATAAAGGAATGCTTGAACTAAATAAGATGTATATGTTTTAAAGGAAGAGGAAGGACTGGATAGAGTGTGTAAAAATTATCTGGTAAAGAATGAAGACGCTGAGGCGTCATTTGATAGAAGAGAAGACGCAAAATTAAATAAAAAACCTTTTTCTTTTCAAATAATTTTCCAAACGCATCGAAATACAATAGACAATAGTTAATTGTTTGCAAAACAAAGGTAGAATCGATTTTGTTTCTCGATGATAACATCAATCGAGTAACAACTCTCGAGTTAATATCGATTGATATTTGAATAGAATTAGAATTTACGTACCTTGATGTGCAGGAATAATTGTTAAAGAAATATTAATAAAGTTTAATATTTATACAGTTTAGACATAAATACATTTAGTTATCAAAGTTCAATTACATTAAAGGCTGCTAAACTTTAAATTATATATTTAACTAGCTGCGACGACGACTTTGGTCGCGCTGAATATTTTGTTTTTTAAAAGCTGTTATTAAAAATTACAAACAAACACCACAACTTTATTTATATGTATAAATTACATCCTTAATTGACCACGAAATGTGTATAATTTTTAATAAACATGATGCTATAATAGTCACAGCGTGTGAGGGTCTCTTCATAGTATCGGATCATCTGGAGTCCACGCAATTAATTTTTTAAATATAACATATAGGTTTTTGTTAAAAATACCGCGGTCTAGACAAAGCAATGGGAGGCTTTATCTTATCATATCATTTATCGTTAATGTTTGTGTTATCACGGCATCGTCCGGGCATCCGGGTGTAAAAAGCTAAAGAACGGATATCCATAACATATCGCAGATATTCATAACTGATAACTCTTTCTCGATGATATAACAATAATATTTGAAATTCACTTTTTACTTTAACGTTATCTTTGATCAAAGTTCTTATGAAAAATAATGAAATCTTCGAGTCCTCAAAGGAGAGAGGTATGTAGAGTCATCTAGCGACAATCCGGGATACTATCCAGGGGATTATTAAACAGTACTCAATATACAGAGGATTTGATTGATTGATTGATTGATTATGGCTAGCATGCACACACGGCGCATTGAGTTAGTTACGAGTGACATCCAATACCGACAATTGACTCTTATTATAATTACGTTTATCTAACTGTCATTGCAACTTAATAAAATAATATTGATTCACGGACCAATACTTTCACATTATACCAATAACAAAAAACTACAAATGCATTGAATTTTTATAAAAAAAATCCATATATAATAACAAAATAGAAGACTTTGTTTGTAATTCTAAATAAACAACTTTTCACTAACTGTATTTGAAACATACATACATATATACACATATACATACGGTACTTACATAAAAAAAATATATTAAAAATTTTTGTCTGTCTGTCTATTTAGTCCGGCTAATCTCTGAGCGGCTGGGCCGATTTTGACAGGACTTTTTCTGGCGGTTACACTTGGGCTACTATTATTTGAAAAACATATTTCGCCGACCGGAGTCGTGGGCACAGTTAGTATGTAATAAATCTTCCTAGTTATCGATTCATAAAAGAAATAAATATAAAATGTTCAAAACTTGGATTACAATACATTATTTCAATAATACACGTTTATGCAAAAAGTAGGACCGCACGCTGGCTATCAGACAATGGACCTCAATACGGGAGCCGTGACCCCTGCGCCGCACGGTATCGTACCGAATCATCTCAGCTACCGATCCGACCCGATGAACCCTAGGGAGACTATCCACTGACAAAGTGCGGGTATCCCGAGCTAATTATATCATATTTCATACTATACACATGTGAAAAAAAATCATTCTCCAGTATGCGTACTTGTGGAACGTTCAAAAAACAGTTTTTTGTGAAAATTTGAAAATATTTATCAATACGAATATATTTAACTTATATAAATAAATATTCGCCCGTGAAAAATATAATATTTTATACAAGTCATGGTGTCACTACATAAAGCTCTTGTTATTACAATGCGAGCCATTGTCCCGGAGTGGGTCTGCATTCATAAACAAACCGACCAAACCTTCCGTCACCTCATATATAATACTTCATACATTACCGCTTTATTTAATATGTATAAATAAAATATTGTATTAACTGCGCAGTGAACTTCGAATCTTAAAAAATAAATATTTACATATAAATAAAATTGAAACGTCTGTAATTTCAACTTAAAATCTGTTCACTAAACGTATTTGAAAGTACGCTAACAAAAAAAAAACAATTTTTAAAGTTTCTGTCTCTTTGTCTGTTTGTCTGATCTCTGACACGTCTGGACCGTTTCTAACAGGACCATCACTGGCGGATAGCTCTTATTGTAAGGAGTAAGGCTTATATTACTAAAAACATATTCGGCGAGAGCGAAGTCGAGGGCAGAGCTAGTAGTAATAAATATTTAATAAAGAGACGAACCAATATTTGTAGACGAAGATACAGTTTAAAGTTTTTGTGGCGGCTAAATGAGACAAGACGATGAGCCAGCGCCGCCGAGAGCTACAATGAAGAAGTAAAAACTAAAAGTTATAAATCAAAATTATGACTCTTATGATACATTGGCTGTCATCTCGAGAGCCGACGTACACACGGACCAGAAAGACAAACATTTATACTATTTGTGACAAAAATAATAATAAACGAACCATTTGAAGATCAAAAACAATCACAAACCTTCAGCCAATTATGCAAGGAATAAAATCTTCAAATGACTTGATCCAAAAACCAAAGCATTTGTGTTATATCATAAGTTTAATAATACAGAAAAAAAAAAGAATATTTATTTTCCTATGTTTGTGTATTTATATATGTGTGTGTGTATGTGTGTGCGTGTGTGTGTGTGTGTGTGTGTATAGTATAGAAAATTAAAATTCACTTATTCGTAGATTTAAAAAGAAATATCTGATATTATATCGAAATACAATATTTTGTTTCAAATACAATGAAATATATTTATGATATATAAAGATTATTCGATATAAAAAATCGATTCACAAAATCGATATCACTTTGTGTCGATGATTGAGTGGCAACCTTCGAAATGTTTCATTTTCATCGTATTATATTATAAATTCAGGAGAGTTTTATCTTTAAAAAAATTTTCCTTTCATTCAACTGACAATGTTTTTACGCGCAAACAAACACACAAATCATGATTATCGTAGCACTGTGACAAATGATTGATGATAGCAATGGTATTACAGAGAACAAAGGTGAATAACAAATTTGCTATTCGATTAAAGCGCTTAACTCCTTCCGATAAAAGCCACTGGAATCCCCAAAATATTGACTGTACAATACAAAAAGATATGAAATATGACTCGGACCTCTTAAACGACACAAATATGATTCAAAAAACTGCACCGAATTTGATGATAATTGTTCTAAATGGGCAGTCGATGTCTAGATAACACAATTTATATGTTACATTTATGTGGTTTTTTTAACTTAAAAATACGAAACCTTAATATCATTTAACAATGACAGCGCACTCGCACCGGGCACCCGCACCGCGCACCCGCACCGCGCACCCGCACCGGGCACCCGTCTCTACAATATCATTGTAATGTAAATAATACGATTCATATTATCATTTTTATTAATAATATTTGCTGTTATATTTTTGAAAAACTTTTACATAATTAACAGTTGTAGTAAGATATCTCTAAAATAAGTATATAGTAAAAGTATCTATCAAGTAAATAGCTGTAGTAATAATGTTTGATTACTTTTTACTGTCTATTAGACACAAAACAATAGAAGGCTAAAATAAATTATAAGTCAGTTGAAACGAACCACGTGCCGGCGTAGTTTTGTACAGACAGACCCAAAATTCTTAGATTTGGGGATTTGTGATTGTTTCTTGATATACATAAGTACGAGCTGCCTCGCGCCACCGTCCTGTGTGGTCCCTGGACGCGACACAAAAACCTATCGTTTCGCTTTTTACCAACAAACAATTATAAATTTGCTGCCGAACATCTCAAACATGGAACATTTTAAACCTTATTAACATTACCTTAAAGGCGGGATAACGACTAATTGGCAGAATAATGATACTTATAATGTGCAAAAAAAATTATATAATTGCTATAGAATCTGTCAGAGGCGAACGATTTCGTCGCGACGGCCATACGAAATTAATTGTCGGTCAAATAAAAGGTTATTTGGAATAATAAATTGCAAAGGATTTATTTGTTTTGACGAAAAACGACCTCCCTCGTGGATCACTGTGGGGGTGATCGGTGGACCGGCCGACCGACGAACTGACCGACACACGCGCGACACGTTTTAAGGAAACTCTTTCTGATTGCCGAGCTTCATACGACCCAAGGTCTTTCTAGCTCTTCTTAGGTCTGTTAATCAGAACCATTCTGTAAAAAATGGATAGCGATCATTGTTTCGAATTCATTAGATTCAAATAGCCTTATCTTGTCTGTAATAATCACAATTTGAAATTCATAAAATCGTTAAGTCCAAACCAATATCCCAGATCGTATCGTAGAGAGTAAAGGTCTTGCCGAACTTCATTGACAATTTATAAAGTTTTTTATATAAATGGCGGTAATGACCGAGCGAGGCGGTGGTTCATAGTTTATGTAGTACACGTTTTCCCAAAACACTGAGGCGTCACAGCGTGGGCTGAAAATGTGCAAGAAATCCACCGTGTGCTTGAATTTTTAATGAAAAATACTTGCAATTCAAACTTAGGGTTCTGGAAAATATTTTATACGCAATTGATCATTTATGTGCATTTTTTTCCAGAATTATTTAATGTAATTTCTCCTCCAGCACCATTAAAATTACTCTTGATTTGCAACTTTTTAATACTAATTATAAGCTCATTTTTTCTGCGGAACACTTCATTACATGGTGCCTTATATAGCGAACGCTTAAAAATAAAACAGCTGGAGTCTGGCTCCATGACACAGCAGGATAATACTACGTGGATGCATTTCAGTTTTCCGTCAGAGGAAACTAAAGAAAGAAATCGTGACCGGGGAATGGTATTTTTAAGTAAAATAATTTGATTTCGCAAGAAACCATAAAACAAACGGATACCTGTTAATATAAAAGTCAAAACAACAAAGGCTTCAAATCCTTCATATATTTTAAATTCAGCTTTCAACGAATCTGCATTATTCAGTTTCGGGTAGATTGCAAAAAGGCGAGATTTTAGTATCAAAACCCTATCAAGAAGATACAAACATTCCGACGAACACGAGAAACACAGGTAAAGACTGGACAAAAACATATATTACTAATGTCTAACACGCAGGAACATGTTGAAATTTTTTAGACCATGTTGGACCATGTCTCATTATTCATGTATGGACTTGGTGGTCGATCTGTAACGCGTGCGATAAACCATGAGCGAACCAAAAATTATAATTTTACTAAGACTTGTAACATGATGGAGTCCAAATCCTCGATGCAAGTGTGTCTTAAATTATCTATAAGGTGTGAAAAATTGATATAGACTGGCTATTTTGTAGAAAATCATGATTAACTTTAAATTTCTTTTGCCTAATATAATATTATTGAAAATTACTTTCAACAGTCTAGCACAATACGATCTCCTAGTAAGAAATGTTTAATTTCGATCGTCTTAACGACCGACTCGTACGAGATCCCCAAATAGCCACCTTCCCCGAATTATTTGATATCTCGGTTGCTCTAGAGCATCAGTAATACGTCCTAAATGTCCTTTTTGTCCGTCCGTTTGACAATACCGGTATTAATGTCGCCAAATTCTTGTCAAGGGCTTCTGTTTCAATTGATTTTTTCATTTTTGCCTTGATTTTGCCTCGATGTTATTTGTACATGCATACATATATTTTATTTGTATTATTATTTATTACAGTCTCGACCGACATTTGACAGACAGACGTGTATATAGAGAATATTGTGATTTTTATTTATTAAATGTTAAACTCTTTTTTTGTAACGTTGGGATTTAATTTACAAGTAACTTGACCCCAGCGAGGGTCAATTATAAAGGCATTTGATATATTTTTTTAAATACATATTTATAGTGCAATAAAATACTTAAAAAATAATTATATTTTATCGACCATTTCAATACACTAGTTGTTGCCAGCGACTTGGTCTGCTTAATAAACAATTTTATATCAATTAAAATTTTATTACTAACACTATCTATAGGAAACTTATAGAACATAGAAGTGAATTAAATCTTTTATGTATAAAACTCCTTCACTTTGCAATACAGAATTGAAGATGATACTCGAGATAAAAACTGTCCTCCCTTTTAATCTGAACCAAATAATAGATATGTATGAAATTTCAATAAAATCGGTTCAGTGTTCAAAGATTAGCACAAACGAACATATATATATATATATATATATATATATATATATATGTATATATATATATATATATGTATATATATATATATATATAATACAATAAAAAGTTAACCAATCCACTTCGTAACCATTCATTAAAGAGGTGTTGAATGAGTGTTATTAAAATGATTTCGCTCCGAGCAGAGGCAGAGGCGCCATCGCTGATCGGAAGAGGATATCAGCCTTGTAATTATCATTGGTCATTAAGATTTTATCGGATTGAGTGAAGCTTATCTGTCATTAAATTATTTCTTGTAAGTTTAAAAAAATTAATACTTATTACGATTATATATCTATATATCTAAAGTATTAAATGAAACTAGAGTTAATAAGAAAGGTAATAAGTTCGTAAAAATATCTGATAAATTATCAATAAAAAAAAGCGTATTTATATAACATATTTTAATGATTATAATCATTGTATTAAATTTATAATAAAATATTGAAATGTCTTCAAATAATCATCTTTTTCTATTTTAATTGTTGACATGGACGAGTTAACGATGAAATTATTTTGATATTTCATTTGAATATCTTATTATTAAAGTCATGTCTTAGATAATATTATATTCAGTATTTACGTGTTCTATAATGAGTGTTATGTTGAGTTAGTTAGTTAGTTAGTTAGTTAGTTAGTTAGCGCGGGTTTAAGTTACTGTATGATGTTTTTAATTATATAACAGTTTATCTTTAACGACTTATTTAATGTCAGAAATGTAAAATTTTGTGTAATTTCTTATGTTATAAGAATTTGCCATTTTACATAAATATTAAATCATAACAATATATTATTTATTGTGATTATAACCCGGATTTGTTTATATTTGTTGTGTACTTTTAAATAAATTGTAGTTAAAAATGTGAAATATCTAACTGTTTGGTTTGGTTAAGCATGTCAAAAAGAAACGTAGTATTTATTTGAATTACTGTGTTGAAATCTTAAAAATATATATATCAAAAAAATAATAAAGTAAAAAAAAAAACTGTGTTAATATTGAACAAAGGTTAAAAGGGCTTTTCTATTATATACATAAATGATTATTATTGATATACATATAAAATATGATCACTTTTAATTAGTGTCTTATAAAAATACAGTCAACCTAAAGATTGTTATAGGATAAGTAACGCAGCCTCCGTTTCTCCTTATATGGGTACAGGCAGAAGACATTTATCAAATTATACAATTAGAACCTTAAAAACATATAAATAGAGCACAAAATCACTCAACGCCTTTTACGTAACGTGTGCAAAACACCAACGCATTTAACTCTAATATGAATAATTACTTTATAATAGCTTAATAGTGCGGAATAAGAACAAAACAGAGAAAATACGAAAAAAAACAAAAATATTTTATATTTTTATGTGTGTGAGTAACGTTTGACAGATCAATACAGTTACATATTGCGTCGATGGACGATTACTTGTATTAAGTACAAAATATTTGAAAATAAATAGTTTTTATTGTACCTTATTGACATGTGTGCCGTGACGCACAGACTGTCGGCCGTTATTATTAATATTTACTATCTAACAACTTCACTTTACATCATTTACATATGTATTTTTATCAATTTGTTCTTATACTTCTAATTACAAGTCCGTTTTCATTTATATTTTTAATTAACATTTATAACTGACGATTAGTTATATTATAATATTCTAAATAATGTAAATATTATTCTAAAAAGAAACATTTTACAAAAGGGTACAAGTTCCATTAAAATTACTCTACTTAATTGCTATGTCTATCTCTTTCCTACACATCATAATATATCTCTTTCTCTCCCCACTGATAGAAACGGAAACATACGAACACCGCACGCGCCCATTTTCCTTTTTCGAAAAAAGAACAGCAAACCGGAAATACGTATGACATAGACATTCGCCATATTTGTAAATGTACGTTACATCGTGTATGGTCTGGCATTTGTAATTATTAACTGGGAAAAAGTAAGCCGCCCTTCGTATGCGAACCCCTGGAAAATTTATATTTTTCTGGAATAAAACATATTCAAAGAGCATTTTTTTATTTATATCTGTACTGTACATAAAATCGAAAAAATCAAATATTTATTAATAAAAGAATTTTTGCTTTATTTTTGAAACTAAAGTCATTTAAAAAAAATGGATTTTTTTTACCTTATCATACAAGTTTTGTAAAAAGTCAGTCTTGAGATAGACAAAGTTAATATTAATGTTGGCGACAAAGTTACGACCTCCGCTGTAACGGAAGTGACGTGGAGATGATCGCAAACCAAAAATCACTTTTAGGTGTCAATAACTTCTATATATTGCGAATTATATTTGAAATATCAAATATAAGGCTCACTATAGACTGCGAGACAAAAGATACTCTATGATTTATTCACATGGATCTACAACACAAAGATATATTTGATTCACACTTAAAGTATTCATAGACGACAATGCACATCCAGTGATGACCTAATAGTACACTTTTGACTAATATTAAGACGTGCTCTGTGTTCAGATTAGTTTCAAACATAAGTCATAATTTTGAATCTCAAGTGGTTTGAATTGCAATATCTATACACCTTTATACATATGTTGGGTCAGTCTGAACATTTGATTGTTTTACACTTTGATGAATAAGATTCTCATGCATTGTTTTTTCATTTTTGACTGACTATCTGTCTGCTTGCCTATAGCCGTTTAGACGATCCTAATGATTAATATATAAGACATTAAGAGATCAAGAAAAAATTATAAATACGCTGATAAAATTGGGACTTAAAAACTAATACACGAGCAAATGCTGATACCAGTGTAAAACTTCAAGACCTTATCCTAGTGTAAAACTTTTAAATTATAGGCGCCAAGTAGTTTATAATTTAGAAATGCATTATGATGCACTGTGCAAGGAGGCAATTAGGACCGTCCCGCGACGTGACGGCGGCGACACGACACGTGACGTGAAATGTAAATAGCATTTTGGAAGTTGCCAGGGAAGTTGCATACATTGTATTTAAATTGACAAGTTTTTGACAATCGCAAAACCGCTCAATTAAATTCAAGTCACAGATGCGTAATAAAGATTTTACTATTGCATACACAAAGTAACAAAAAAAGTTCAATATTAGTAAACTTTAATAATATTCAGCGACTTTATTCATGTTTTCTTACCGATTTATCAATAACAATATCTTAAATATTAATCATGAAGTTAATGTAGCTCATTATCATTCTTATTATCGTTATCATCGATCTGATAAGATAAGAGAGACAATCATGTCAAAACAGAGTGCGGGACCGTCAGCAGCACGTCCACTTCGTTTCCGTCAAATTCGGTGTGTAGGGTGACTGTGATACAGGCAGTATTATACAATAATTTATGATACTTTAATAGTAAAATAGTAAATTTAATTATCCGTACAGAATAATATACATTTAATTATGTATGGGTAGCTGTTATGTAATATGTGTACCGGTTTTTTTTAAAAGTAATTATAAAAAAAATAATTGTGTTATTTTAATTTGAATTTTTACCAGATTGGTAGAAGACCTTTGTGACATTCCTGTGACGTTTTTGTGACTTTGACACTTGCATGACATGGCGACGAATGGTCATCCTAAGCCGAGGTAGTTAAATCGTAATTCGGCGTAGGCCTTGCATTTAGATTTTTTCTCCATCCTAAGTCAACGACCGCTTTGAAGCCGGAAGGTTCGTCTGCGCGGAAGTGTCCATTGTGCATTTTATTTTATTTTTCTATCTATTTTCGTCATTCGCAGGATATTGTGTCGGTTTATTGACCCGAGCGTGGTCGTATTACACGTGGAGTTAAATGTACGGGGTTATCGAATCGCAAAAGGTTATAACCATCATAGGTACATATAATCTAGGGTCTAGTACATTGACGATGCCCGCGACTCCGTCTGCATTCAAAAATAAGAGTTCGAAATGTATCTATGAAAACCTTTTTTATTTGGACATTATGACATACTCCTGTAGGCAGTGCTTTCCATTTTTATAGACCGCGATTCGATTACTCCGTAGCAATGTGTCATTATGATAGTCAATATAGTGTAATAGTCAATGTGACCAGTGCCGGCATTAGGGGGGCGCGCGATGGGGTGACGGCCCGGGGCGCCAAATTTGGGGGGCGCTGAGGTCTGGGGCCTCGGCCTTCTGCCTTCCGCGCTGTGTACCCTCAATACTGTTCTCTATGTGCCGTATTCACAACTATGTTCAGCTGTCAGACGATTTGGTTCAGCAAAAAATAAATACTCAATATTGATTTCCTGGTTTTTTTGATTGATAGTGGGCACCTAAATATTTTTGCCCGGGGTGTCAGTAGCCCTAACGCCGCTGCTGAATGTGACATTAATCTTATCAATTTATACGTGAAATATAATTGCTGTTTCATTTACTAACGAATAAATAACAAAACATTTTTTTTGGAGCCTGTACTTAAAAATCAATTACTCTGGACAAAAAATTTAATAGCTTTGTATAAAAGGTGATAATTTGATACCGAGACGATTTTAGATTTTTAATGGAATATCACCATTTATGAAGGCAGGTGTGAAATAAAATAGCAAATTAAACCAAGAGCTAATTATGAATAAATTATGTCCCGTTATTTTCAAAATATTGGTAATAATGTTATTTAAAAAATATTTCGATTTATAATATATATATGTATATGAATATCACAAAAAAATATATCAGTTTTTACGCAGTGTGCTTCCACACACCAACATACAAACAAAGATTACATTCTGTAGTGTAAAATATATACAGACTTGGATATTGATACCCAAAATTATGATATGAATCATATCATTAACCCAGTTTCTCAATGAGGGGGGGGGGGGTTAAATTAAGATAAAACTTTCACAAACAAATTAAAAAGGCGTGACGAGACTTTTAAGTCTATCTCTTATAATGTGGCGCGTTTAGACACAGTAGCACCCATACATGGGCAGAGTCGTGTTTGTTTTTGGGCTAAAAGCCACTTGTTACACCCTATTTTGGAGGAACTAAAATACCCAAAACAGCGCGTGAGTCAGACGCCTACAATCAACCTGCTCTTACAAATTGTTTGTTTATATTTACCACTTCATTTGTTAGTATACTAAAAACTTTTTAATGTTATCCTTGAGGGCTTGATTTTATAACATGTTAAAACTTATTTACTTAAAAATTAAATAATATATTAAATATAACGTTTTTTAGTTCGTTGAGAGAGGTAAATGAAATGATTGTCTTCATAGCTTATAATGCAAATAAAGCACTTCCTGGTTCCCGAGACCACCCAAGGCAACCTAGCTCCTGGATAGACCCTGGAACATCCGGCGGTCGAGATCAAAGCAATCACTTAACAAAACTTACGCATATCCTATTCATACCTTTGTATGATGAATACAATAAATCTTTGAATTAAAATTATTTTTTTTTACAAATTGAAATCTATACAATAATATACATATGAAAATACAAACATGCGATTTGAAAAAGCATAGTCGAGTCACTGAAAACATATATACATATATTTATTTAATTCAAAGTCGAGATATTTATAAAATATGAAGCAGTGATTCATATTCAGTACGCTATCAATGCTATCATAATTCAATACTTTGTTATTACAATTAAGTATATTGTTATTATAAACATGGAGAATTATATCTGCTCCGAATTGGGATGTAATTTGATAAGAGGAGACTCGTACGTGACCGATGGAGTACAGTGCGCGACACAGCATGAATATCATATATTATTTGTATAGTAAGGAACGAAAACTTGTTTTGCACTGTCAATACTTTGAAATCATTTTAGTATGGTAAAATTAAAAGATAATATAAATCACACTAGAACTTAGAATTAATGCAGCCTTTTAACTTAAATGTAGTAAACTCCCAGTAATGTACAGTATTATTATTATACTCGTATTTACAACAAACCTTCCCATCAAAACGAACTGTTAAGTGAGCCTTACCCCCCTCCGAAGCCTCCAATTTCCCAGTTTCCCAGCGCTGACGTTAGCAACACTAGATGGGCGGGGCGAGGGCGGAGCGGGGTGGAGCTCTCGGAGGCACTCAGACTTCCAATTCCATCTCAATAGAACCTTCAATACCGGTCAGTTTCCGATAATTTGTTCATACAATAATACTTTGTTGAAATGTTTTAATGAGATCACAATAAATTAAGTACATGCCCCGAGCTGTTTGTGTAGATATGTGGGCAATGATTTCGTTTGCTGACAACGCTAGTTTTTTCCACACCCCGCCACCAATCGCACGAGTGAGCCGAACGCATCTATAATAAAGCGAATGACCTTTACTTACACTATTTGTCGTTGCTCATGGATTATTCATGAAGAGCATTTTACTTAAAGTGCGTACACCCGATCCTTTAAAATAAACTGCGTCGGCGTGCAGTCGACAATCGATCTTAGTGGTTTAACATAAGAATTTATCGATGCTTTTTTAGGGTTGAAGTTTGAAAACGGCGAATACTGTCAGTGTATTGTTTCGTTTGAATTGTGAGGGAATGGCATGCGCAGGCGCATAAAAACTCGGACTCGCCGCGTATCGATAGATTACAGTTTTTGTCCGCATTACTAGTAGAACTGCATTGTTCCAGAGACGTCAATTAGAGGTAATGAAATATGGCGCACTTAACATTTGTCTAAGTCCTTTGATTTAGTTCTGTGCCAATTACAACTTTACGTCCAATAATCATAACAATATTAAAACATATCATTATACAATATAAAATAGTGATAAATAAACCTTTATATTATTTTTAACAACTAGTTGATCCCCGCGACTCCGTGCGTCGACAGGGAATGTTAGTTCATATTATTGGTTCAATTCGGTTAATAAAAACTGAACTGAGGTAGAAAGCCGTTTCTAATACTTACATTTTTTTTTTATTTATTTTGTAACATACATACCAAACATACCATACTTATCTGTCAAAAGCTGGCAATTTTTTCTGGCAAAAAACTAAAACTTTGTAATATAGATCCCTAAAATAAAAGAAAAATATTAAAATTCTATTAACGTTTAGATAAATATGCTATGGAACAGATTATATACATTATAATATTATTATATACTTAATGAACTTCACGAAGGAAATATCTCTATTTCCTGATCAATTCTCTATACTATACTATACTATACTGTGTCTGTGTGTGACTGCGATGGAGTTCTGAAATAGTTTAGCCATTTTTATAAAATTCTTATTTTGTGTAAAATCATGCTACATCTATATTAGATCAATCAATCGAAAGGTCAAGAGCAAAGTAACAAAATGCAATAAGTAGTAGAGTCTAAAATATCAAATATACAAGGAAAGTGAACGAGCCAGGCAATCAAGCAATCAATAAAGCACGTAGAAAAGCAATAACAATTCAACAAAATAATTGGCATACGTCTCTATCTATTGGAAGTCTAATTTATAGTGCGCGATACTCCGCCGCCGCTGTAAATTGCGGCGCATCTAATCGAGCAGCGCTATCTAGCGGCACCTTTACCGACTAGATTCTAAAGCAGCCGACGGCCTTTATTTGCATTTCTCTTATCACTAAATGTGCTAGGTGGTGATAAGCGTTTAATTGTGTGTGTAAATGTGCGTGCGTGTGTGTGTGTTAATCTGCAATCTCAAACTAAGAATAGTTATCGATTTTGCTTTATTAGATGTGATATATTGGTCTGAAAATATTTATTCATACTTGTTGTTCATGTATAGAATATGAAGCTAAAACAATTGTCATAAAACCATTAGTCCCTATTAACAATATTTACAATAGTTCTGATTTGCTATACATTATACTCAATTACGTAACTATGGTTCAGTTTATTATAACTGAATTATGTAACTGATAATGAGTAGTGAACACGCGAAAGTAAAACAACAACAGTAATTGTTCTCTCCTCCGGTACTCGAAGAGTAATCTGATGGTTCTTGTTATCTTCATTGACTGATAATAATCGTTAACTTAGATTAGAGTGGATTTAAACTAAAATTATCCAATCTAAGATCAAACAAAACTCAATTTAACAAAGTAAACAAATTGTATATATATATACCATAAAGAAAAGTAGTCCGAAAAATTTGTCTGTATTTCAGTATATATTTCATTTACTAGGTTGTATAAATACATTTAAATATCTGTAGTAACATAACTGCTCTTTTAGTCTTCATTTCTTTCTATTCAATTTCAAATCCAAAATATCTCTATTCAAGTAGCCATTTACACGCATTTTTGAATCGTCAATTATTACAATAAAAAGATCAGTGTAGCCGGTCCGTGAGTAAGCCACCACCGGATCGGAATGTGCTCTGCTGACAAGAATCACCCAGAAACTCAACAGTTGCTCTTTTTAAATAATCTTAGATGATGTTCATTAATCATTATAATATCAATCCTGCAAATGAGTCAACAACTTAAATTCCACACATTTCGATCCACTAAAAATTCTTGAACGTTTTAATAAGATTTATTTAATAATACACTTTTGATTTTAGACTTAAAACTAAGATAAGGGAGATTTAAGGTATCTTATACTCAGTCCATGAAGGATTTGTTAACTACACGTTGCGTTCCCGTCCAGTGTTAATCGTGGTTAGAATCGCGTGACAATATCACGTTCATTTTAATATTAAATAAACATAACCTGATTTCTGAGTTATTCAAACATTTTGGTTTTATTCTCAATTAAGAAGCATTTAGTTATTTTAATAACACGAATTATTGGACGATGTATATTATCTTAGTTTTACATTAAAAACAATATTAATAAAGAATTGTAAAAATATGCATATGATAAAATGAAATAGTGATGTACGGGCCATGATTTAGCGTATCGATATCAATTACATTCCTCCCGTGGAGGCTGCGCCCGCGCATACCTTCCATTAGCGATTCGATTATATTAACGACTCTTTTAATCGACTACCAAATATTGATTGTTTAAGGTGTATCGGACGCGGTACTCCGCGATATTGAAGTGATAAATAGGATTCACCGCGTATTTGCATCGAGGTGACATTCACAAATTGCGTCATTAGTTTACGCGCCGCTGAAAATAAAATAACATTACACTTCATTGTTATCAATTTTTTTAATAAATGTGTTTCTTATATGAAATAATATTTTGTGTAAACATTAATAATAATTTTGTTTATTTTGGAATACTCTCGAGAATAAATAAATTCTTTAAAAATTTAATTTAGAGTTAAATTCTAAAATTGTATTCTTGGTAAGGTACGTGAGTTATTTTTATATTATTCTTATATCCTTCATATCAAAACGTGACCCACTAACCACTGACCACTGACCACTGGCGCGATGAGTCGCTGACAAATTATAATAATGACATCAGTTACAAAATTGCTTTTAGGTTAAATTCGGCACTATCGCGGCGGCTCCTTTGACGTTTATGTAAAGTAAACGTGACGCTCATCTCGCGGTAATCGCCTGCAGTGCAGTGCAGTGATGTCCTCATCGATAACAAAATTATGTGCATTTTACATGCTTTCAAACTTCTATTTACACTACCGTAAATATATAAATTTGTCTGTTTTTATTAAATACTTAACTTTCATGACTTTCATGTTATAAAATTCTTCGAAATACATTTTATAGTGTATTATACTCGTATGCAAAGTATGTATTATAAGCAATAATCTATGATATCAGAAATCTTATAGAGGTGATGTTAAACAGCAACCGTTAATAAAGACATCACTTATCGACATTATCACATCACTAGCTGATAATTAAGTGTAGTACATTTTGTTCCGCCGCGGGCGTTACTCGTAACTCGTAACTCGTAACTTTTTTTCGGGCGTACTTTCTTTTGGTACGTCTTCGAGAAAGTTGAAATTGATTATAAAATCTCGCCAACGAAGATATTCTGCACGGGGTTGATTATTTGATTGGAATTAAGGGAATACGCTTCGAGACATGAAATTAATTCTGCTTTTAAAACCATTTGTAGCATCGAACTACAGTAGGGGAAGCTTAGGAGTAGCGCCAGTGACAGAAAAAAATAAAGGTAGGTAGTCATGGTATGGGCACGTTATGAGGAGGGATAAAAGGCACGTGACCAAAAGAGTGCTAGGTATGGTAGTGGAGGAATGGACAGGTAAAGGACGGCCGAAGAAATGATGGATGGACTGCGTGAAAGACGATATGGAGATGATGGACGACGATGGACGAGATGTAGCATCTGTAGTACTTTATTTACTATTAGCTGCTCTCCAGATCTTGTTTATGTGAAATAAGTGTTTTTAAATAAAAGTAGCCACACAACATCATCTATTCGCCAGTAAAAGTCCTGTTACAATCGGTCCAGCCGTTTCAGAGATTAACCGGAACAAACAGAGAGATATTTTTTTTTATACCGAATATGTATTTAGAGAAAATGAGTAAATTTGGAATTACTAACAGACAACTTTTTATATGTATAGATAGATGATTATCTTTGTTTACAGATGATTTTGTTCAATACATGTATTATTTTTTTTTTATTTAAACTCTTGATTATTACTTATATATATATATATATATTTAATATTAAACTAGTTTCAAATCTCTTTAGAATCTTTATTTATGAGTGTTTACTTACCCTTTAGTAGATTTAGATTACTAGTTAGATTAGTGTTAACACTAAGTTTATGATATATGACATATCATAAGGTTAGTGTTAACAGGGTTCAGCAGGGTAGACGATTATAAAAATTATGTATATAGCCATTAACAGAAACATCTATTAATAGATAATATGCGTGCGAAAGACTGGAAGGTTGTATGTATGTTTGTTACTCCTTCACGTAAAAATAACTGAACAGATTTATATGAAACTTTGCAATAATATAGCCAGTAGACACATCAGAACAACACATGGATACAATGTACAGAGATGTAAACAAAATATTCATTAAAATATATAAGTACAGTTGGTCAGTCAGATGACTTATAACAGGAATAACTTATAACCCGCATTAATGATGATCTTTAGTTTCCGACAGATAAATATCTCTAAATATATTTAATGTACATCACCACTTCCTCGATAGGGCTGTTATTAGAGAAATTATCACCTTCGTGTTTAATGATATCCCCCGGCTCCGCCCGCGCCGCCTCGCACCACTGTTTGTTTAAAACTATTCACTTTCGAGCTCTTAGAAGCCGCAAGTCATGACACTCACTCTACATTTAAATATTAATATTATATTTGCTAAATGTAAGCCAAGTTTACATAGTATCTTTTCAATTTTCATTGTATTTGTTTTCAATAATAAAGTTAGTTCTGGATAATATTTACTACGTCCCAAGTACAGTATAGTATTGATTTTTCAATATAATTTGATGTCTCAAAATAATTTGATATTTATTAATATATTTTTTAATATGAATAAGTTACTCCATACAATAAAGTTGAAGTTGAATCCGAAGTCCTACTCTTACAAGTTGGACCACACGATATCAATTTTGACGAATGACAAATAAGAAACGCTGATTGCCGGGCGCGGGTCATTACGCGCTTCATTTGTAACTCTTATATCATTACTATTATTATTTAGTTTTTAACACCACGGACTAACTAACACTGCTATTAGTTTGTGTGTGTGTATGTGTTAAATTAATTGGATTCGAATAAGGAATAAATTGCAATGTGCTTGTACACATTACGTGAACTAGATTAAATATTCCTGAATAGATTATATTTTTTTGCAAAAGCAATTTATGTTTATTTTATGTGTACAATTTGTTTTTATTTATTTAACTGTTGGATGAAAAAGTCACATCTCATAAACATTACATATGCGTAAAGCAATGAATTCTTTAAAACACGCACTATCGTAGAAACTTTATTGAGTATAAAAATAAGGTTACATTTAAAAACAAATTGAAATTACGTGCATAAAATTAAAAAAAAAGATGTATGTATGCGTATAATGTATATTTATTATTTTAAAGACAAGCCGAAGACAGAGAGAGAGAAAGAATATGTTAAATAAACTATAATGTAGGTATAAGGTTTTAAGACAAATATATAATAATAATTACATTATATATACATCCTAAACAATAATAAATAATTTATATAAATATTAGTGTGTTTGTTCCTTGCTATACCTGTCGGTGCGTGCGTTTGTCAAAGAAAACACATTTATATATAATATTTTAGTTGAGATAGTTAAGCCTTATCGCGGTATCGATACATCGGCGCAGGTCTTTAATATGAAAATTATTAATAACAACCTTATACCCGGTAGAGATTAATTGGTATCGATTAGCTAAATCTAGACTAGATGTTATCGGGATCTAAGAAATTAACTAGACATTCAATGTTACGATACCTCCTTGATTTCACTGACGTCCACTCAAAATAATAAGAACCTGTGTATCTTAAGATTTACATTAATTATAAACTTTTTTTTCTAGATAATAAGCCTATAAAAATAATGAAATCATTTTGCTTCTTAGCTTTATAATTAGATAGCTCTTATGTGTGTATGTACCAATAAGTGTCAGCGGTTACCTGTACTCATTTAAACGAAAAGTCACTGGTTCAATTGTAGTAATATTTAACATTGATAAGATCGACGTGTACTAGTATACTAACTTTTAGAGCTATGTATCGTAAGCGAGTGAACGCTTAAACCCCAATTTCTTACCCTCCCTGAAGCCTATTCCCTCTCACTTCCCTAATCCTTAATCTGCAATATATTTTGTGTGAAATTATGCTAGGCTAAGGCACTAGGCTCTCATAAAAACAGACGAACGTATAATTTAATGCAAACATAAATATTTTATGAAACTAACCGTTTCACGTAAAAACTGAATAAATAAAGAATATCGCG
Organism: Melinaea marsaeus rileyi; assembly: GCA_918358865.1. Classification (NCBI taxonomy): domain Eukaryota; kingdom Metazoa; phylum Arthropoda; class Insecta; order Lepidoptera; family Nymphalidae; genus Melinaea; species Melinaea marsaeus. The sequence goes on along the minus strand of OU911084.1, from coordinate 31,082,655 downwards.
TGCATCTAAATTTAACAATTCCACAGGAATATTATGGGAAAAGATCCTTTCAAAATAGGTAAAGGCGAGTAAATTATACATTATATGCATCAGTGCTATAAAATACTATTTATTTTAAAATTTAGTAGTTATGTATAACTAGCAACTCATATAATTAAGACAGAAGAATCAACAACTTTAACAAAATATGTTTTATACAACTATATAATTAAGTATTAAGCGGTTATTGGCAATATATTCACAAACAGAAAATAAATATGATGCAGCAATCTCCAGAATAAGGTTTCATCCGAAGTTTAGCAAAAGCGTTGCACAGTCAGTTGATGATATTGAGTTATCATATTAATTAATAATCTAATCTAATGATAAAAATAAGACTTGCTTGTAAGAAAGGAGTACAAATAGACTTACGTACGTTTTTCCACATGTAGTTTTGAGTTGCAACATTCAAATAGTATTCAAATAAAATGTTATCCTTATTTCAAATTAAATGACTCATGTCACAATAATAGCCATTATGGTAGATGACGTCACGTAATCGGCTGCGCAGGCGCATTGTGCGCCCCGATATGGAGCAGGTATAGCAACATGCTAACGCACTAATTGTTCTCGTTATTGTCTAAACGACTCCAAATGGTATGATAAATGTACTAAATTAAGTCTCATAGTTCTTGCGTGAGATTTCTTTTCGAAGTACGTTTCATATACCGGGGCCTTTCTTATACAATATTGGTTTAACTACGTTGTACTGAAGTCGGCGGTTTTCTTGAACGCGATCAATGTTACCGCAAATTGCGATATAAATCATTTCTTATCGAGTAATCGCTTACATGAATTTACACCCTTCGTTTAACCTAAATAAATGTTTGTACCTCATGGCTCATGCGAGTCTGACTTATTATTTAATAAATATTATAAGAAAATATTGGCACTTTTAATATTGGTAAATTAAGATTCGTTTTAAAGAATTTTCAACCGCCATCAATTACTATTTAAAAGGAAACAAATTTAAAAGTGCTTAAGGAAATTTTACTCCCCGTCTCAAGTTTGAAACTGCAAGAGCTGAACTTCGACACTTAACCGCAGAGAATATTTAAGGTAATCTGAACTGCATATAATTATAAAAACACCTCGGTCCCTAGATTCTAATTGATAATATAAAAAAATATCAGGTTATTTTTTAAAGAAGATTAATGTTTCCTTATTTGAAGGCCTACCTAGCCACAAAGTTGCAATGTGCAATGCACTAAATAGCTGACAAAAACAGATATACCACAGTGGTCGCCACAGGGTACTCGGGACCTCACAAATGCAGAAATTTCAAAGAACTTTCAATCACCAAGATCTCCTACTGTGTTATAAACTTGAGGTTTTTCTTATTAGACGTAGAAATATGTTATGGAGTAAAACATATATCTTGGCAGTATTTATTATACGTTGATCAGATACAGGCCGGATTGATTTAGAACTAATACATTCAAGAAGTCTGTATGTCATGGTTAAACAGGACGTTCCTATCTCTTATTTATATCCTAAATTAATAATCTATCGTGATTTTATAGATTGTAATTATAATTCTTTTGTGTATGTTAATGTTGCTAGAGGAGTTATCTAGTAATAGAGTTCAGGGTGAACTAAACACCAAACAAAACATTTAAAATATCGGGTTATATCGGGAAATATCGGGAAATATCGGGTTCAAATTAAAATGTAACCAAATATATGAGTATAAAGGTAATATTTTATTAGAGGAATTTAGTCATTCTAATCTTCTTTTATTTTCATTCTTCTGTATTTCTGTATTTAATAATATTTACAGTAAGTAAACTTTTTCCTTAAAATGTAGAATCAAAAGAGTTTAATTAGTACTAAATTATATGTATGGTCATCCCAACCATTAGATAATTAATATTGCAGCAGCGTTAAATGCATCTAACTTTTTACTTTCCAGCCCCGTCTGGAGAGCTTAATATAAACTCAAATATCTTTCGTCATTTTCAACACATAAACGAAATCATTCATATACACTATTATATAAAATATAATTAACAAAAGAAATGATTACATGCAATATTATTACAAATTATATTCTTAATAAGTTTAATATTACCATTTTTCCTGTTATAATAATAATTAATAATCGTGTTAAAGAACGTAAACAATTTCAATTCACATAAGAAAGTTACGAAATTCTTATCACACACGATCGGTTTACTTAAATTATCATTAATTAAAGTATTGCGTAAGTATTCTGAAGGTTTGCACTTTTAATTGTGAACCCTTAATTTAAGTTAACATGTGTATTCGTGCTCCAGTTTGTACACTAGTTAGAGTTCCGCAGGGAAATAGAAAAACTATTAATGTATCGTAAATATGAAGGGTATTAAAATATATAATCATTAATTAAGTGAATTAAAATATACGTAAATTTAAAATCTATTATTACAAATTATATATATTTTTTGTTTAATACTATTCAATGTTTATAAATAAAAATATACTGAACCTTTAAGCATTCTATTATAATATTGTCTGTTAAATAACAATTATTAAAAGTGAAACAAAAGTTGTCACAGCTTCAACGTATTGTCGATTTTAATTACTCCTTGAGCGATACCTATCTAAAACATACTTAACCATATACGTACTCGGAGATTTATTTTTTAAATTCATATAACAATAATAATGAGTTTTTATTTCGTGGGTTGAGAGATTTCAAGTTATTTATAATATAATATAATATAATATAAGTGTGTCAAGCGACTTCGTCTGCTGCTGTATGAGACAATTACAATTTTATTATTCACAACGCCATCTATTGTATTCTTATAGAACTTAGAAGTGACTTATATGTTTAAAACCTCAAATTCGCAATAAAATTTTTTAAGTGTAATAGGGGATAAAAATCATCTTCTAAGGCGGACCAAACAATATATATATACAAAATATAATTGAAATTAAATGAAATATGTTCTGTGGTTTCGAAGGGCGCAAACGAACATCGCGAAACGTTATATATAGACCGTTTATTTTGAAAGTGGTGTAAGTCCATTTTCTCTTGTTTCCAGAAAATTAAAGGTTAGCATATCTGTTGATAAAAAAATTTAGGCAAATTATATGAAGTGTGGCAATGTTTCCACTGTTTTATATATATTTAATTTGATTATATCAATTTGTTTTAGGCGAATTAGTATAATAATACATATTTAAGGCTGTCAATCTATCTAACACGATGACTGTGAAGAATAATGTTAATTATCTTACTAAGAATATCCACCGTTTTTTAATCTTCTGATAAGATAATAAATTGTCTTGAAAGTTTTCTATAGATTATGCCAAAATATCAAAGTTAAGAAAAATATTTTCCTTGAGACAACTCAGTAAGGATATTAAACAAATATATATATACTTCATACTTTCCGACCTAGAGTCGGTGATGCTATGCAGTCTACTAAAGAACTAGACATGTAATGTATATAATAAATATAAAATTATATTCTTATCGATATACACTAGTATCATGTCAGATTAAATTCTGGTGAAATTTCGTATGAGAATAATTTTATTGGATTGCAAGATGGCGTCCGTCTCGTGGAAGGCGCTGAATTACCACTTTGGACAGATTTATTTTGTTTATCGGAATTGTATTATATTGGTACACAGTACAAACAACAAATAAGTTTAACCACACCATTATTTATGTATATATATATATATTTGTCTGTGAATCCCAAATATAAGTATTTTATTTCCTATTGTACGTTGTAATTTGCATTAAATATATATAAAATGAGCGCCATATGCCAGTTCCCTGACCGCTACGGTTGCATCGTGAATTGCAAAATGGACGCTGGATGTTTTGACGGCTAAATTGATTATTACGAGGGCGCGAAAACTATATATCTTCATACTTGTACACTCGTGGTCAAACAGTAGCCGAAATTCAACCGTGATTTCACTGTTAACATTTAAGAGCGTTTGGACAGACATAACTACACACATACAACAGACGACGAGGAGAAAATATGTTGAAACCGACATACACTAAGTTTGTGACGTCACGTACAAGTAAAAAGACAAAACAATATTTATTTTAATACGTCATAATCAATTTCCATTGCTAGAGTAGATTCACCATTCACCATATTATGTAATATGTAATTCCTTTCTTTTAACTTAAACTGTGACGTCACGTTCAGACACATTGTAAATGCAATGTTGGTTTCAAAGGTAACAACGTTAACGTCTCTTGTATATATATACGATTTTTATTATATCAACAGTGAACTGACTGACTGACATTAACAATAATACATTACTAATAATTTCAAACGAATAGTTTGTAAAATATGTTTATTACTTCTTCATATTAACTTATGTACTGTAGTGTACACAGTTTTCACGTATAAATATATAGATTATATATTAGTTATTTAAATTTGAATTTCCTCAATCCTGGATTGTCCCAATAATTAAATGACGTATAATTTCATTACGAAATATATATAAGCTTGGAAGTTTATGTAGTCGTAGGTACTGCATTAGAATGTTATTGGTTTAGAGTTCCTCAGTAGTCACGGGCTTTACAATGTAATTTTATCAATATATAATAGTCGTTAATAACTAAATAGCCCATACTAATTCACACAAAAGGATCATAAAAAAGTTTAAAAACCGCCAGATCCGCAGATAATTTGCTTACAATATAATCGTACAGAGCCGCGCCGCTCAACGTAAGGGGCAAAAAGGGAACCATAGGAGAGGGCTATTATATTCAAATTCGGTTTGGTTCAGGCAATTTATATGGATTTTATTGACAAGACCGAGGACCGCGCGAAATTCCGAAAGAAAATAACTTTAAGTTCGTTCCTTAATTGAGCGGGACAATATCGGTAGGACACTTGCGTCTGCCCGCCGTAGACAACTATTTATTAAATGAGATATTTTGTCAACGATTTTTTAATAGTCCGGTAAAAGTGGGTCCGCAAATCCTGAGAATCGGACACAATGCTGGATTTCTTAAGACAGATTACAAAGAGGCGTATTAATACGGCACCTTTTACAAGAGACGATCCTTTTTAATTTAACGTATTTTTTTAATTCTTCGTTAATAGTTAAATTATCAGTATATTGTATATCTTTTATTGACTTAATTGTTGCAAAATTTACATTAATAATGTAATATTCACTCATCCGTTTCTAAATGAATTGTGTTTTGTATTTCAATTAATTATTAACCATCGCATGTATATTTTTTGAGTTAGTGAGAATTAAACCAAAAAAAATGCTATTCATATTAATCACGCGATATTTTTTTATATATTTCTACGTAGTCTCGTACTAATTATATTTCATTTTGAATAATATTATTATATAACTTCCACAATGCTTATTTCAACAACATTGTGAATATTTTATTGGTCTATTTCAAATTGTTATAAAATTTAACTTATATCCGCCATTTTGTTTATAAACTGGCTTTTAATTTAAATTAACAAACTTACAGACGGAGCTCCGTTGAAGCATACGATTAATCGTATGAGCTGAAAGTGTCGTGTGTTGTAAAATGACCGATGCATGCTCATGTCCAGATAGCAAGATAAGATTGCTATCTTTCGGATATTGCTCGCTATAATCATATGCGGGTTTGTTTATTTTCCACTCGTAGGGCGTCTCCGGGCAGGGCAAGGGATAAAAATAATGCATTCTAGTTCGTTAGTAATAAGTTTATACAATTTGATAAATATTATTTAGCATATAATAAGAAATTATTTTACAGCTTTAATTAGTTCATATTATTTATTTGCTTTGCAGCGATCGCCTCGGCGGAGAGATGGAGTGAGTGTCTGTCTGTTAGTTAATTTGTCTACATACAATGTACTCTTAGTTTAAAATCATAAATACACAGTGCAACATGCACAGAATTACACTTGAGGGCTCAGTGCGCTCAAAACTCTCAACACTCAAAATAATAATTGTATTTTTAGCAGTCTCAGGTATAGTGCTATAAAGTAAATCAAAGTATAATAAACATTACATTGGTTAACTGGTACGTAATCTAGTAGAATAGAAGTTTAGTTATTCGAAAGGGGGGAGGGGGGGCGAATTACGAGCGAGCGTCGCCCCCCGGCGTGCACGCGCACCGATTTACGCGCTTCAGTACAACAGTGATGTAACTTGTGTGGTTCACTGTTTTTTAGATACATTGATAATCATACTTAAAATTTAAATTATCCCTTTTACATGAAACCATCATTTACATTTAATATATACGATATTAACTTGTTCAATAATGTTTTAAATACACCACCATTATAAGTAGATGAATCAAAACAATCCTTGGAGTTTTCAGTATGAATAATTAAGGATTATTTTACTGAGGTCACAATTCAAGAACCCAATCATTACTTTATAAAAGCCGCGCTATCGACGAACGCACATCACTAGACCGCCGCTGGCCAGCACGCGCAATATCGATGCGCTAAAAACCACCGTGACCCCGACACTAACCGAATTATTCTCGGTCCAGCATCTCTGATCTCATATCAGATGACAGATAGCCTGCCAATTACAGCTTCAGATCTTCGAGCACACGCATACACATTTGAAACCAACAACGTTTTGTGTTTTGCCTGAATGTGACGTCACAATTCTTAGGACAACAATTAAGAACATTAATAAATTATTAGACAAAAACCCTGATACAATATATGTTATTTTATATCTCTAGTATATGTATCTTCCAAGCATCAGATACTGAGGATATCGTACTGACTTTCCCATGATAAAGCTTCTAAACAACAATTCTTACTTAAAATTCAAATACTTTCAAACATTATTACGTAATTCTTGTCTAAAAGATAAACAAAGTAAAGATATAAGAGAAACTACATTAAATAATTGTACAATTGCATAACAAGTAATTAAATTAATTATATCTTTTATAATAAAAATGACAAATATATTTCGGCGTCTCTTAACTAATTATATTTAACGAGTCCGCTCGCAGCGCCTCGCCTCACCACGCCTCTCGGCTCATGATCCGCTTTGATACACTTTAAATTACACTTTTTTGTTAATTAAAATCATTAATTGTAACAAAATTCGACTTTCATGTGGTCGCAGCACACGCCGACCCGCGCCAGCGGAGGCGGCGGAGGCGGCGGCGGACTCTCTTATATTTTGACATAAAAATAAAAAGGTAGCATATCTAGGTAGGATTATTGTAATTAATTACATTTTAATATACATTTTTTATATTTATTTAATTTAATTTAATTATTTTTATATCAATACTTTTTGATACTTAAATAATAAAATGTTTAGAATAAAAAAACTACCTGAATTTAATTATTTAAGTAAACACTAACTATTTTTATTGCTATTTAACAATTTAAAAACAAAAAAATATAAATCGCTTCCACTTTAGACCGTACCTGTAAAACAACAAAAATAAGCCGCAACCAGTAATTAATATTTGCAATGCGTAATAACCCGACAAATAAACAAAATCTCCGTACTTTCACTGATCGCCGGATATTGAGATTATTATCGATTCTCATTAATAATATTTAAAAGTAGGTCTGCGTCTCCAGAAACGGTCCAAAAACAGATATATACTATATAAAATCTATTAAAATATATTTCTATCTAATCTAGACAAAAAACAAACACATTGAAACTAGAATAATATCGGCATTACAGAAATGCTTCACTAAAATTAAGTATTAAGTTATCGTTAACATAAGTATCTCCAAATAATCAAAAAAGGTAAGAAAATTAAATATGACATGAAAAATAACTCACAAATAAAAAAAATACTTTGGAGACCTATTTTTATTGGTAGACCTATTTTTATTGGACCTATTTTTTTTGACCGAGGAAGAAACAGAGGCTATTTTGATATTAAAATAATTCATATTTATGAGTTTGAAATTAAAAATAAAGAGAGTAGAATATAATAAAACTAAATAAATAGAAAAACTGAGGTGAGACAGATGTGCGATCAAAATATCATTATACGTAACCGTGGTATCTTATCTCATGATATTCGGTTTACTCTCCAACCAGAGAGAACAAAAGACCTGTAAGTGAAGTACTCACAGCGAGGCCGCACCATTGTTTTTCATTGCTTGTACTTGTGCGACTCATCGCATAACGTCCAAAAAGATAAAAATACACCAAAAATGAACTGTATTTTAATATTGAAAATCAGACTAATAAGAATATGGAATGGAATGACGACTAGATAACAATATAATTAATGCTAATAATATAAATATTTGAATCGTTAATATTAAATATTAATAAATAATGGCAAATATTAAAAAAAGTCCACGCGCGAGAATGCGCGGGCACAGACTGGGAGAACAGAGCTCACAGCAACGTACATGGCTTAATGCCTAAATTACTAAATTGGTGTTGTTGTGTCATAAATTGTTTGCAATCTATCTATAGACAGTTTTTAGTAATAATGAAACAATAAATACTTTAATTAATTTTTGATATAATTTTAAAAAGTTTCATGAGTAGGTACAAGAATCTAGCCGCTCTATTTGCTTTTAAAACTATGAACACGATATTGCTAATAAATTTTAATATTTAACTCTCTGCACTCGAGATCGATTCTGTGAGGACTAAACAACTCGAAGTGTGTCCTATTACAGTGTTACGAAGATCTCCATTTAGAGGAATGCTATCGGAACAAAATCAAAAGTAAACTATATCACCAGATAAGACAATAGAAATAGTCATCACCGCGTATCGAACTACCTTCATAAAATTCGTGTTTCTGTAGCAAACCATCTCTCGAGTGCGAAGAGTTAACATTTGGCGATTCTGATTCTCTTACTCTTAGTCACCCCTTACTTGGAAGAGTCCCGCCGCCGCTCTCTCATATTAAAGTGCTCTGACATTATTGAGTTCAATTTTCCTAATTAAAACCTCAGTCTCAAACTGGAATACCTGGATGATGGTCTCGCAGAACTTATTAACGAGATATGCCTAATTATTTATATTATAATATCATATCATTAGTCATTAAGTCTTCAAAGAAATTATGTTATATGGATTAATAATATTATTAACAAATTGTTTTATAACAATTATAAATATGTTTGTTTATGTGTCATCATTCTTTCTATACAATTTAATAAAGGTATTTGGAAATATAATTATGGAGGAGGCAATATATAATAACAGATGAGAGTAGCCTCAAACTAAAGATTTATAAAAAAATAAACAAAATGTATAAAAATAAATAAGAAAATCCTCCTCTACAGATAGACATCATAAGTTTTATATTTTTCTTCTCTCAAATTACAATTGTAAAGTTTGGAATAAGCCGACATGTTCCGATCATATAAAAGTGTATATATATTCAATATGTAACGTGTCCTATTAAATTTTTCCACCGTATGTGTAATAAATCACTCATTTTCTAACCGAGATGGTATCTGAAGGTTTAGAATTCCTGGAATGCAGGCGCCCTATCGTCTGAGGAACTCAGGATGCGGTGCCCTACTCCCCCCACTTTATTACTATTTTTCCCACGTACTTCACTCGACGTGAATACGAAATTAAACCAACCTAAAACTGCTCCAGACCCTCGAGTTCCTCAATACATCAAAGCTCCGCGAGCTTCGCGAGCTACACTCGACCACCACACATTCAATAATTAAACCAAAATCAAGGTATCAAGCCTCAATTAAAAATAATTAAAATTCCATTGAAATATCCTTAAGACAAGTGAATTTCTTTAATCGTTTTAATTAATAAACTAAATCTTTTAACCAAAAATACTCAGAACTTCAAAGTATTTTGGATAAAAATACTTTAAAAATAACCTTAGACCTAATGAGACGGACACGTGCTTGCGAAATGCGACTGTGCACTGAATAATGCCGCCTCGGTTAAATCAATTAATACACATTATTAAATATATAAACAAATACAATTATTTATAACAAAAACCCCTCGGTGGCGGAGTGTCGCGCGCTGCATCGCAATGAGAGGGCTCTGGGTTTTTGTCGCGCGCCAGCGTGGGAGCGGTGACTGCGGCGACTGCACCGCACTCACCGTTATATCTTATTATGGTTACCGATATCATACCTCATTATTCTAACTAATATTTGCATTCAAATTGTCAAATATATATAAGACTGAACTGAACTGAACTGAATAAAATTTGAACAAAAAAATTCAAACGTACTTTTAACCCACGAACTGAAAAATGGCGATACATTTAGCATCGGAAAGTTTTCATCACACTCAAATTTTAATTTCGTTGTATTTTTTCGTATTTCCTTTTATTTCGCCGCATTGATGCGGAGAGTCGGCGTTTTTTTATTTGTCAAATAACACGTGCCGCGTCGGAGCTTGGATCGCAAGCTTTTTGCTGAATAGGCAGTCCCAATTCCAGAATTAGGAGGATTTTACACTGATGAAAGATAAAGCTTCACTTTGGCATTTTATCTCTATAATACGCAATTTATTTGTTCATATTCACCATTAAGAATTTCGATAATATTTCAATCAAACATGAATGGATTATTTATATAACCTTCAGTTGAAATTTAAAGATATCTTTGTATAAACAATTATTTTTAATTAATTAATTTAATTAATCTTCATAGGTACCAGCCCGTTACGGCTCATTTGGAGCTGCTTAAATTCGCACTCCGAGACAACGGACGGCGTATAGTGAGATATAAAGTTGGGTTATCTTCTTAACTTAATCTACAACTTTTTCACTAACATCTTTATCTGAATCAATAGGTCGTTCCGTCTCCGTCTCGGAGACGTGAGGTGTGAACTTTATCGCTTTTTAGCACTCAAATGTATCCCGTTAGTACCGGCCGAAATTTTAATTGTGGAAAAACTTTACAATTCTCTGTTTTCAATAAAACGTTTAAGCTGTCACGACTTTAAAATCAATATACAGTGGCTACTTAACTTTTTACTTCACAACAAATTTATATTACTCTTTAACTAACCCGAATATATATTATATTACACCAAATATATTTAAAAACCCTTCACAATTAAGTTTTTAATTCTACATTTTGATCGTCCAATTGACAACGACAGTATCCAAGTGACGATAACACAGCCGAGAGGTCATAAAAGTGAAGTTAGTTGTCTTTTTCATTGTCTCGATAAAGTGCTGCGTTGTAAACTGTGTAATGTAGGAGAAATAGGTTTTAGTCGATAAAAAGATCATTAAATTAGCAATGCACATTCAAGATAATATAATACTTACTAACAATACTTGACCCCAAACAGAGAAAAGGAAGCGGAGGTCACTTTTATATAAGGGTATTGTTTATATTCAAAATGAAGACAATTAAAGTGCACAATACCGCCGTGCGCATGTAGGGACGCGCGAGGCGTGCGCGGGAGTCGCCTGAAATGACTATGATATTTTATTTATCTTATATAAGGAATTAATTATTATCCTTAGCACACAAAAAAAATCTTGTTCAATATATTTATATAGTGTATAGTCGTATATATTTGTCCGTCTGTTTAATGGACAACAATTGAAGCAGTCGCCACTATTCTGGAGCCGCTGTATATCACGGGTCCAAGAGCCCGCCTCTCGTAAATAGAGCAGTGTCACGCGCGTACATTGTACATTGTACAAGCCACCCCGGGAGTCACTGCTAACTGTTTGAATCACTGCCTTACAGTCTACTAAATATGCATTTTAAATTCAACCCTAATACTATTGAATAGGATTCAAAATTAAATACTTTAATTCAGTTTGATGTGACCGTCTTAAATGCAACAATAGAGAAAATCGTTTCGTCGGTTTTATATAAAATTAAAGGCTCTTATTGCATTGTAATTAAGTTTAAAATTGTATATAACGTACTGACATGATATATAGTAATTTAATTGGCATCATGAATGCGACGAGATGACTCATATGAGTAGATCTTTATATATGTATATATGAATATTAAAAAAATGGGTATAAAGTCTCAAATTACTAGTATTAATTAGACACTGACAAGTGTTAACAAATACAAAGTCAAAATGGAAAATTAAGAAAGAAATAAATGTTCTATATAAATTAATTATGCAACATATATATATATATATATATATATATATATATATTATTGTAAGACGAATACATATAGAGTAGATATTGCATTGGCACTTATAAAGCGGTGGTACCTCCGCGTCGTCGTGGGCTATGAAGTATTTAATGACCCGCGGTGCTCTTTAAAATGTTATTCGTGATTTAGTTGCATCGAGTTATATCCGAGGCCCTGTTTATTGCCTGCTCTGCGATGACGGTGGTTGGAAGTGATTGCGGGTAATGAATAGCAATGTTTATTTTGAATATTATCAATAAGGCTCGGCGCAAGCGCGTTTTTGGACTAAATACATATTGGAATCTTTAAAATGACAATTATGCACATTAATATATATAAACGAATATACATATACACAGTAATCTTTTTACGTGGGCATGAGTTACAATATCACTATTATATTTTTGAAATAAAAAGGTATATTATTTTAAGCGCTACGTTGCACCCGCGCGGCGTGTGCGCAGCCCGAGCGGGAGGGTGTCCCCTTGTAAATCTTCAGCGGCTGCCGGGTGGCACGGAGCCTAGTCCGGACCACACTGGTCGTGTTTATTGCTCGGCCATCTTATATCGTACATACCCCGAGGGCTTCTCCTCATTAATCCGTACGTTGTAATTACAACTATTGTTACAAATGAGTAGGTGTCTATTTGTCTCTTAGCGGAATTTATAATAGATGATGTACATTATTAGCTACAAATAATACAGTATCTTGAATCACGAGCGTAAAAAATTGTTTAAAATGTACCTAATCACTCAAATACCTACAAAAAATCGATTTAAAGACATGGTAGAATATGAATATCTCTCTCCTCACTAACACAATATGTACATACGATTAATAACAATAATATATATATGTATATAAACATTTTATGATGCAGCACGTACCGCAAGCGGAGATAAGGGGCGCGTGTACCAAATAATGACATAGGTCGGGCGCAGACGCGGCGACTACAGACAGCGGCGTCTTTGCGATCCCATCGCTTTCACCGGGGCGCCCTTATCGCGCCCGCGTTGTTGGACCAGACGAGAAAAAATTGTTTAATATGCTTTTGTTTTATGTTTTACATTTAATATTTATTCTACGTTGAATATATGTCATAATACAAACATGTACATTAATAGTTTATCAAGTATAAATTGTTTAATATTTTTAATATAGGTGAATATATATTTTTAATAAGCAGTGTATTTGTCAGTGCCTTTGTTATAAATGTGACCCTCAGTTCAATTATCGTAATTCCAATTCCATCAACTTAGGATCTAATATTGCATATTGACAGTCAGTTGAGACATTTTATAGATACACACTTAATAAAGCATGCAGAAGGTAGTCTCAGAGAGAGTTTTAACGGGTAACTATGATTGTGAGTAAAACATAGCATACATTATTTATATTTATTTATCTGTGCCTTTCCTAAAAGTTTTATCAAAACCATTTATCCGTTTACCAGATTATCATTTTTTAAACATATATAAGAAGAAAACGTATTTTAAATTTATTTACCGACCAAATCGATTAATAAAATCTATGACGAGAGATTTTTCACATCACATATAAAATCATCAACTGTATGACTGTACATAGCGAGGTGGTATATTGCAATGAATAGGTATTTCTGATAAGGAAGGCGCCATGACGTCACGGAAAAACAAAGTGACTAAGAGGATGTGTGGCGGGAAGAGACACGGATGTCAAATATTTGACAAACCGACGGACGCGGCCCGGCCGGCCGGTTGACATCGGTAAAATTATTTTTACTTTGTATCTCAACCTGCGGTGTCTGAGGACCCGTCTCATTATTATAACACACTTTTGGATATCAGAAACAACATGAGTAATCATCTAGTGTCACAATCACAAGCACGCGAACAGCTCACTGTTTCACTATGAGGTATTAGTTCGCTAGTTAAGGTAGCGCTCGGTGGATTGAAAAAAGAAATGGATGAATAAATAATACTATTACTTGTATCACCGTTAAGTTTACCTATTTTAAATATGGTTGCCTTGATATTTAATATGAAGAAATAAAAAAAAAAATTAATTGTCCTTAAGCTAACTAAGAAAGTAAGTAAAGGTATGTAGTATATAAGTAAGGTATGTAGTTGCCCTAATTTATTGAACCTTGGTCTAGATCACTAACATTGGTATGGGGAAAATCAAAACCACTGGAAATAATATTGAAACAATATTAATATAACAATTTGTATATATTTTTGTAATTACTTAATAACAAAAGCACGTTTTACGACTTTTTTTTAAGTTTTTTATTGTATTTATAATTACATTACAATATGTATGTATGAATGAGTATGAAGTAGAGCTTAAAGAAAGTGTATTTCTGGAAAGACCACACGGACATGGACAGATCTTTTAAATATTGTAAGATTTAAATTCTGGTAACATTTGCGTTGTTCAAGTGTTGCCAAAGAACTTCTTTTAAAATATAAATTAAAATTTATTTAATAATAAGTATGTATAATATAGCATTTGCTAGCAATATGTTTTCGTGTTAGTATAAAAAATAATTGATTATGTACTACAGTAAATCGTCAACATTACACATGTGTACGTGTAGGAGGCTTTACTCTAATTCTTTGTTTTCACATTTCAATTACACAAGTGACTAAATTTATGGCATGAAATATGAAAATTGTTAATTAATTAATAAGAAGTTAAAATAGTAACCATTGAGTTTCTGGCTAGTTCTCGGTCTACCTTCGAAATCATGTATTTAGACGTGTTCAGACGTTAAAAAATCGGTACACGTGAAATGTAGTTCCGTAGTTACCCATGAAGGGTAAGACAGTCATACACTCGGGGAGTTTTAGGTCATCTTTTTAAGATATACAATTCTACAGCACATTGACCGCTCTTAGTTTAGCCAACGATTGCAACATACGCAGTCTGGCTTTGAATTTATTTTTATGTATCAGTATCGTTATCAACCATTCAGCTTTTAGCGACGACATTTGAAGCTAACAAAATAATACCTTTAAAGCTTAATATTTCCCAAAAAATCCCTTAATTTCAAACTTCTCTAATTTTTAAAGACCTTTCTAACGACACTACACTTAATAACATTTTCAAAATGTTATTCCATCACTGTCAGCGTGGCTAATGTGTGTGTCCATGCCGATTATAGCTTTCAAGTACTAAAAGACATGACGGAACTTAAGTGTTCCTAGAGGACTAAGAAACCCTAAACAAATTATTTGTACTTTAATAACAAAACATTTAGTTCTTTAGTTTACAACTGCTGTATCAGCTTAAAATTATATTAAATAATACATAATATAAAGAATGATTTAATTTGAACCAAAGTTGTTAAATACTAATTTTAGTCGTGATTATAATCAACATAATTAGCGTTACCATAAAAGTATAATCGTTTATCAAAGGACCCTCATCGATAAATTGTACTAACCATCATGATTCATCTCTTATATATATATATATATATATATATATATATATATATATATATATATATACATATACATATTCTAATGGGCCGATTATATTACCCAATCCGATGATATATTCCAATTATTCCAACGGACTATTTGGCCCAAGAAATAGCGAGTTAAAAGGATACCCATCACTCGCTCACTAACACCCATATCACTATGATTTTAGTGCGCTAGCTGACTTAGTGCTCGGTAGATTGGATAATGAAATGGCTGCAAGTCTACAGAACTGTAAACACACGTACAAGTGTAATGTAATAAATGATATAAGAACCGGTCGTATTAAAAAACAGAAATAAACTTGCATATGATTTATAACGCAAACATTAATTCAATACCCGGTCCTTGTTGGCGCGCCCCGCCCACGCTTTTACTTTGCCCAAAAAAAAACATATTTTAAATTGCCACGAAATATAAATAAAAAAATCTTTTTACTGTCCCACAATGTGACGTGGTCCAATTTATCAATGGTACTTCTTATGGTTCAGCGTTCAAACATTACAGAAATACAATTAAAGTTATAAATGTGAAATCATACTTTTACTAATTAAAATGATTCGACACGAAAATTATAAACAATTCGATAATATTTACTATAAAGTAAATCACGATATGAAGTATGTGTATGTGTGTGTGTGTGTGTGTGTGTGTGTGTGTGTGTGTGTGTGTGTGTGTGCGTCTCGTTTTCCAGAACAGCTGTCTTGCTGTCGTCGCCTGCGCATTGTGCTGTCATCATAATTATGTGATTTGAAGCGCTAAATGCCATATAAATTCGCACCTGGAACTGCTCGTGTTAGATTATTTAAATCTAAAACAACTTCTATAATAACTTTAAACAAAAGATAATATTATATTAAAAAGAAATTGTTAATAATTCCGATTGTTATAGTAAAAACATTTCGATATTAAAACAATTTTTTGTTACTTTTATGTATTTACGATCGTAAGATTTAATTTCTGTAACTATTTTGTTATTCAATTCATGCGATGGATTGTGTATTCATTTAAAAATCTAATTCAGTTTTAATTGATTAACTACATCCTCCATAAATAATCAATGAGACACACTTCCTCGGAGTAATCAGTGAGCGGTTGTAAATTAATATTGATATGTCAACACTCACCTTAAGGATTAAATGAGAATTTATTCAAATTAGACAACGCAGCTGCAGATAACACATTTGAAGCTTATCATAATAGGATTCTAACATAATAACTAATACATTGAAATTATATTTTAAAATCTTAATATTTTAAATTGAGAAGAAGTAATGAAAAATATAGAGTCCATACGCGAGCAAAGTCAGCTGCGGCTAGGATCTACTTTTAGGCGAGTTTTCAAGTGACCACATTATAAAATTAATCTATACATATAATTAAAAAGGAAGCGTCTGATTCTAATTTCAATTTTACAGATTTTCCCTAAATGCATATAAAAGTATATATGGTGTTTATATAAAAATCTGATGTCTGTCTGTCTGTCGGTACCGGTTAATCTCTGATGCGGCTCAACCGATTTTAACAGTACTTTCACTGAAAATAGGTGATGTTATAAGGAATAACTTAGGCTACTTTAACTTAAACACATATTCCGCGCAAACAGTAGCGGGCACAGCAAGATTAATAAATAAAAAATTGTTAAAAATCGAATTTCACTTGAACAGGCTTTTTCTTAATATATATTTATTTTCTCTATATAAAAATGTTTATAATAATTACAAATAATCTGTCGTATAATTTAAAGTTCGGGATGGTTAATAATTAAGTGACCTCACTCATCAAAAGTCGGATTAAAGTACAAGTCGTCTTTGACCCAAAATGGTATGACATTTAGTATTTTTCATTTTTCACGCGTTTCTTAACGCCCATACATCATACTGACTCACCGGTCAAGGGTGCAATGCTTGATATTTATAATAGATTATAACTTGTAATATCCAAAATGAAATGTCTTATTATTAAAAATATAAACACATAATTATAGCAAATATTTTCGATTCGGAAAATAAAAAAATAATTCGAATCAGCGCATTATATAGAAAAATATCTTATAAGAAATTAAAAAATCAAACTACAAAGAAAACCAATTTATATAGTAAAATAGATATAATAAATTGAAGTTCTCTTTAAATACCGTGTTAAGGATGTTTCGAGTGAATGAGGCTCGATCACACGCCGGTGAATACGAAGTGTAAATTGGAGGTGGTCACAGCGCACGGGTGTTAACAAATTAAGCCTCCGCTAAACGCATAGCAATCCTTTTTAAGACACTTTGTTGCACATAAAACAATTAAACCTCGTTGCCGAGTTTACTGGCCACAATATAAAAGGAGTGGTCCAAGCTTAGAGCGGAAGCGATTAAATTAATACTAAATACTTTGAAATAATATAAAACAAAAACTTTGCACTGAATAATAGTCTTCTTTTTATTTTATATATTGTTTTAAAATGTATCTATAATTGATAAAGAGTTAATATGAAGATAATCGCTTTCTCTCATGAATTGAAGCTGTCTAATATAGTTTATTTAAAAACGCGGGTTCCCATACCACACCCACATTACTGATTTGTGTGTGTTTGTAATTACCGATAAGTCAGTAACCAATCGGTGTGGACTACCAGTTATCGCTTAACTTCATTACAGAATGCAGTATATAATAACTTTACTACATACGATTATACACTACAGTATGTAGCATATATACCCATTTCCACAGCTATACATTTGGTAATATAAACCAAGTCACTGATTTTATTAATATATACAAATATATTTTATTTCGATTCAGTATGTTAAAATATATCAGTAACATCTGAAAAGTCAATTTTAAAGTACATAAAAATACATCATTTATGTAAATTATGAAGAGAAAAGGACCTACGAGTCAACCCTGAGAGACATTATTCAGGGCTGGATCATTTATGTAAACTAGGAAAAGAAAAGGACCTAAGGTTCAGACTTGAGAGACATTATTCTGGGCCGGACTTCTTACTATAATGTGACCATAATTCATAAATATAATTTAATATAAATATGGAGCTCTTCATTGCAAATGACAAAGAGAGACGTGAGATATGGGAAAACACTGAGTCAGTTATAAAGGGATCGAGTTACAGCTTCCTAGACGCGTGACATATTGGGACCAGCTGTTGTGTGTTAGGACGATGCAGCTCAATGGAAAGAGTTGCATTAAACTATATCTGACATTGTTAAAATGGGTTGGCTCTAGTCTTTAAATCGCCTTTGTTACGCCCCAAACCAAATGCAATATCACATAGTCTATTGTATTCCAATATCTATAAATAAGTGGCACATTTTACAGTTTTTGCAGAGTTTAATTATTAATTGATTTCGCAATTCACGTTTGAATTACTTGAAATGTTTTTTTATCGGCAAAATTAATTAAAACTTACTTGGCAGGTGTTTAAGTGGCTAATTGGTTTGCATACCATTATTATATACATTTTACAGACGAAGAAAATAAAAGATAAAAGATAACTTAGTTTAAATAAACAATTAATATTGTTTACAAATGAATTTGAAACGTAACACTCCACGTCCTTAAATAGCCTCTAACAGTTGTGTAATTAGCTTTATAATTATAATTAATTTATATATTTATAACAATAGTCGGTAGTTAGTTAGTTATTAGTGAATACAAATTGTAAGAAGTTAATTTTTAGGTCAATTGCATTGTTAATTATCACGATGATGTTAATTAAAATAACTGAAATTAATTTTCTGTTCACTCTTTAAATTGAAAATCAATATTCAATACTAATTCATCTATTGTAAAGGTTTGATGAAATTTCAACACGTATTTCGTCGCACGCGTTCATATAAGAAGAGTAAGTATTATTAGTATCGATGAGACCGACATGTAACTGCAGAACGAGGGACTTTCGGCGGCGCGCCTCGGGCACCCCGCTGGGACGCCATTTTAACAAATTTTTAATTGACGTTTATAGACTTTTTGCTAAAACGAGCAATCTCCGTACCGCGACACTAGTTTTTTCGCTCAACTCGTCTCGGTCGTCAATTTAATTACTTACGTATATCGAATTTTATTTATGAAGCAAATACAATAAAATCTCATACAAAATATGGGATCGCAATTCAACTTTTTATGTTCTCAAAATTAATATTAATGATGCTGGATGAGAGGATAAATTATAACAGTTTGAGATGTTAACAGTGGCTAGAGGCGCTCGCAAGAAACGTTCAATGAGGCTTTTTATCCGAACCAAACAATGCGGGCGGAGGCTAACGACGCTGTAAACTTTGGGATATTCGACAAAAATATAATGAAACCTGGCGTGTCTTATGAATATTTATACTTATTTCTGCATCTTGCGCCGGCTCCCGGATAATGGCCCTCGGTTAGAATATAAATATATATTTTATATCAGTGTCGTAATTCAAACGACCCTGTGTCTCCGTCTATTTTTTAACCGTACATGTGATGTATGTATGTATGTATGAACTCCATCTCCAAAACCGTAATGATACGTCTTCAATTCCATATTTATACATATTAATTGTTTTATTATAAGATATTTTCTTTGTTAAATTTTGTTTTGACTTTGTTATTAAGATTCCTGTTGTAAATATAATTTAATGATTTCGAATGTCATCATTATTTTAAAATTATATTCATATATTGACAAACTTTTAAATAAATGAATACAATTACAAAATTTGGGATTAAATGAACCACATTTATCCTTATTCATATTACCCTATCCCCATAAATATTATCCTATCCTATAAATATTATCCATCTGAGATATTTCAATTTGCAGTTTGAACCACCCACAGACAATTAAGTTGATGACACAGAGTGAGTCCGTGTTCGTTATTTACACAATTCTTGTACCCACTCTCCTCTCTTGATTAAAAACTCAAATCACATTAAGGTACCGTTGGTATATTCCCTAAATTCAAGGATCATACAACATAATGTGTGCTAGTATTATTATAAATTAACGGTAATCTTATCGATTCAATTCGGCGTAACGAGCGCCGCGGGAAAAATACCATACACATATACAACGCAGTAACAATATTGTTTTGACACAGTCTACGAAATGCAGCGGGACCACAGTATTCTTTGCATCGTAAGTTATGTAAGATCTTATAACACTAAATATTATAAACTGTGACATAACAGTAAAAGTACATTACATTATTAATATGATATAATTAAAAAAATGGCAAAAAACTTTAAAGTCAAAAATAAATTAGGATAAAACAAAAAGGTATTCGTAAAACGAGGCGCTGCTCATCTTTACACACCGATCCGTGTACCTACTCTGCGTCCACAAACTTATTAAACCGAGAGAAAGTGCAGATTTATATATCGTTGTGCATCCCGTGGTTATATAAGAGAGTCGAGTAATTTATCAGCGCCTGCGCGGTGCGTCTCGAGCAACGGGACAGTGATGCACTGCGCTGCACTGCGCTGCACTGCGCTGCGCTGCGCCGGAGACTCACTTAACAATTCAATTACATAGGTTTTATAATCACTTTCATGGCTGTAAGGTTCGGTGTACACTTATTCGACACTTTGGGACGAACGGGATGGGATCGAATTATATCCTTATCCTTATATCATCCCTATCCCTATTTTGTAGAGCGGTTTGCATTTGAATATTTTTATTTGATAATGTTCGTATTAATAATAATATTTTAATATTATATATAAATTATAACGAAATTAAAATGTATTTTCTGGTGTTTTATGGGCACTACTAGATTTAAAAGTAGTTAAAACTACCCACCATAAAGTTCACTAACTACCTTTACACAATGCAATACTACTGTCCTAGATGGATAATAAGGTAGTTTATTTTCGTACTAATATAATGTTTACTTCAATTATATAATGTATATTGAAACACAAATGTGTATCAGCCTTGTATCGATATTTGCTTAACGAATAAAATATCTTGTTGTCATCTGATATATCTGTGATTACTTCATCTACAATGAATAGTAAACATTTTAAAATAATATTAGAGTCATTAAAATAAATTATATATAACACAATAGTAAATTTTACATTGTATCATTGACTTCATAAAGTAAAAAAATTATTATTATTTAATGTAAAATTTAAACAAATATTTACATTTTACTACCAATAGTTTAAAATATACTCACTGATAATGTTTTGAAAATAATTACATTAAAGTTTAAAAAATGCAAATAAATGATTAATAAACATAAAGTGAAACAGTGGCCGACCCCTGGAGCATCGGATGTACGAAATCCATGCAGTCATATTCCAAGAAACTAACGAGAGTAATTTGAGAGGAGCTGATGGCTGATACGAGTGGATCATTGATCTGCGATAGATCACGCCGCAGTCAGATATAAAAATATTGACTACTTACATGTATATATTAAACTAATTTTATTATACGTTACTTTTAGGCATTTAGTCCTTTCTCTGTCTCTTTCTAATTAGTAAAATATGATAAGGATAGATTTTTACTATGGGATGAAACTGGTGTCAGAAATAATAACAGAAAAAACCAAAACTATGAAATGGATAAAAACTTGATAAGTACTGATAATAGAACATCTTTGATTCACTGGAAATTTAATAATTAATACTCATTTTGCTAATAATATTCACAGTATACTAGCCATTGCTACTGACTTCGTCTGCTGCTTCAAAATGTCATTATTAGCACCATCTATTGGAAACTAATAGACCGTGGAAGTGATTTTTTGTATAAAAACTCCATAAAAGCGACTTAAAAAAAAAAGTTTATTAATGGACATCTACTACGAACATCGTATCACGGTATCTATATGTATGTAGGTATATATATATATATATATATATATATATATATTATAATATTAAATGTATGTATTATACATATATACATATATATATATATATTATAATATTAAATGTATGTATTATACATATATACATATATATATATATATATATATATATATATATATATATATTATAATATTAAATGTATGTATTATATATATATACATATATATATATATATATATATATATATATATATATATATATATATATATATATATATATATATATTATAATATTAAATGTATGTATTATACATATATACATATATATATATATATATATATATATATATATATATATTATAATATTAAATGTATGTATTATACATATATACATATATATATATATATATATATATATATATATATATATATATATATATATATGTATATATGTATATATGTATATATTATATGAATGTCCTGAGCCTCTGTACAGTGTACAGTATTGAATTGAAGTATTCTGATGCAGTAACCATTAAATATCAGTTACCTGTAACTGTTAATTATTAAACTGTGGTTAAAATTAAGATAACATTGTAATAAGTTTTAAGTATTTTCGGGTATAATTATAGAATTAAGATAAGGTAAAGGTATTCAATGGAAAATAATTAAATGTAATTACATGTGAGGAGTTTGGGCGCAGTGGTCGTGTGCAGTGGACTGAGAGTTCCCAGGTTCGAGGTTCATTTACAATCTATTTATTCTAAGCCTCAAAAGTGTATGGTTATACGGTAACTATTATTTCTAAAAACTACTTGGAAATTTGTATAGCGATTTTTTAAAGATTTTTTTTTTACTATGACTAAATAAATGACACTTCTTATTTTTATATATTTTTTAGCAATATTAGTATTTTTAATTATTTTCCGACAGTTTTATCATGTTATTTGTAGTAATTTTTTCATAAATTCCATAAATATAATTTTCGTTAACTACATCTAAAAAGTAACTAAACCAATGCTATATAATTTTACTATAAAAATAAATAAATTACGAATACTTAAAAATAGTAATATTAAGTAATATGACATCAAAAAACTTAAATTTGAAGTAAATTAACATTTTAGTGTCGGGAATCTAGACCATCTAGACCCGGTCTAGTGCGGACTTCCTTTACACCCGTTGAACTCTTTACTACGACATCAAAATACTATCAAGGGAAAGTGACTCTTATTACAATGAACGAACGGTCGAAATTAATATGACGGTGTTTTGTAGATGACGGAAGCGACGCGGCCTCGTGGTGTTGTGGTACAAGCGAGTGTGTTATGATAACAAAATAATTGAAACTTAATATAATTAAATATATTATTTATATAATTTATAAAAAGTACTATTCAGTTTTTCTTATGAATCAGTTATATTATTTTGTATTAATGTTTAAATCAGATGTGACATGATAGATTTAAATCATTACTCGGTATAGTTCTGACGTGGTATAACTAACCTAGTAAATCTCAGGGGTCCCGGGTTCGAGGAGTAGTAGTGTTTATAAAATGATGTTTTTAAATGATATATATACAACTACTATTACTACTAATACTTCCCGCGACTCCGTTCGTTCGATTTAGTTTTTCGGCATTCTACAGAAATACATACAGTTTGAAACAACTCACCAAACAGTTTGTTAACAACACTGTTATTGAACGTAAAACACAATTGAAAAAAATATATATATTACATTTAAAGCGAACCTTACAAAAATATATTCGTGTAAACCGCACCCAAATCGGATAGGCTGTTCCGGAGATTAGCGTGCACAAATGCAATATTTGACAAACAGACAAACAGACAAACGGACGGATAAACAGACAAACGGACGGAAATTTAAAAAATTATTGGAGTTCTATTCATTTCTAAAGATTAAATAATGATTTCTCCCAAACACCTTGTATGTACAAACATCAGTTGTAGATCTATATATATGTATATATAGTTGTAGATCTATGTATATATATATATATATATATATATATATATATATATATATATAATGTTGTTTGTATAAAACGCTGTCGCCAATGACTTGAACCCCATCCATCTCGGGACGGGCTCGGCCGTCTGCTCTAGTTATCGCATCCGGCTTCGTCTGTAGCCATCTGAGGTTACTTTACGTCAATTTGTATTTTTATATGTAAAAAATATATTTACCTGTACATATGTTAGTAATTCCAAATTAGCAGCTTTTTATTAAATTCGTATGAGAATATATACGGTATTTACATAAAAAAACCTATTAAAAATGTCTGTCTGTCCGTTCCAGTTAATCAAACAGGACTTTTACTGGACAGCTAATATAATGAGTAAAGCTACTTTTATTAAAAAAAAACATATTCCTAGCGAGCAAAGTCGCAGGCACAGCTAGTTATTAACCCTTAGTAAGTAAACAGAAATGTTGTATTCAAAATCACAAAACCGGATATTTTGTAAGATCATAAACATGTACATCTGTTCCCTCGTAACTGAGAAACTCGGTACTGTATGAATTTTAATGAAACTGGACATACATACATGAAACAATGGTTATTATTATTATTACTTATGGTTAACTTATCGACCATTCATTTCATGGAATGTATCATCAATGATAACGAGTAATAGTTATTAATTATTAATATAATTAATAATAAATTGTAAATAATTAAATGAATACATTACTCTCATAAAGACGTCTCAAGTCAGTCCAAATAGTAACGGTCAATCGGCGCCATTACAATACTACAATACTATCTGTCAATCGATATTAATTACTTTATTGACCATAATTGAGACGTGAATTATATTTTCCACACCTACAGAGAGAGATGGCGTGCATTTCACAATACATTGAAAAGAGATATAATCATTTCCTCTGTACCGACTTCAATTATTTTGTTAGAACTTTCAAGATTTTGTTAATTAATTTTCAAATCTATTGAAAGGGGATAGAGTTTAATTTAATATAAATAATGTGGTCGGAGAAATCAAGTATAGATTCGAGATGTAAGTAATAAACGCATGAGTAGATCTATAGATAAGGTTCTGTCGGCGCCTAAAGGGAATATCTATAGATAGAATCTTACAATTGAGTTATGTTAAACAAATAAACAGAAATTATTAAAATACTTACATAAAATTGCAAAAAAACTATAAAAAAAAACAGGAATAAAATCAAATTATAAATCTTTCAGTATAACACATTATTTTTTTCACATTTTATTTAATTCAAGATTTTTTTATTATTTTTTTTTACTGTGACAATATTTTTATGTGTATAATATATTAAGTGTTCTTTAAACATGCTATTTCTATTCTTATTGCTCTAATCTTATTCATTTTATTATCGATGTGTCTAATCGTATGTAGTGTGCGAACAGCTTAACATTTCAAACGTCTATTTATTATTACAAACCCGACAGGCGAGATAAAACGCTGATAAGAATATCTGTGTATGTGTGTGTGTGTATTCTTATGTCGGCAATATCAAAACAACAATGATCAATATAATTTTATGCATATTACATGCCTTCTCAAATTATTAGTATTACAATAAAAAAAAACAGATAATAATTATGACATAATGAAATGTCTGTGTCAAGTTTATATTCAAAGTTATTTTTTTAATTCAAAAGAACGATCTAATGAAGGCAAAGATTCACACATGACGCACCCACCACACGACACATGTTTAAAAAGTATCTCCTACGTGGTGTAGGACCTCCTTTAAATGTCTCGTTGTATTTTTTTAATGAAATGTATTCCAAAATCAAATTACCCGCGAAAGTGTCGTTTCGCTGAGCGCAAGCGATGATCAATTATCGCAATATTTAGTTACATATGATCACCCTATTTGGCATCTTGTTTTCACCGTGCTGCCGTCTCGCTCTTACCGGTTTTAGAGATCGTCTGTTTCTCTCTATGGCGTCATACAACGGTAGTTCCGAGCGTCGGGTTCAATTTGATTCTTTATAAGATTCAAAACAAATTATTGTAATATTATTTTATTCTCAAAACTCGGTTCATGTTTAAACTTTTTTTATATTTTATTTAATAATGTAATGTCACAAAAAAAATATATTTTAAAATCATTTGTAGGTCATTTGAATGTCAGAATCTTATATCCGTTGTTATAACGGTAGCTCGGTCCCAGAGATTCATCTCAACAATTAATCAGCTCTTATCAACTTAGGATGCGCTTAATGTTACCCTGGACTCAAATTTTATATATTTTTTGGTTCTCTTTAAATTTAAGACGTAATATCTCCCAATCTCTGGATTTGCAACATCTTTTATACCTATATATTTTTACTTTAATATTTATTTAATCACCTAACATTTAAAGACACATAATACATTATATAATTAATTTATTCATTATAATAGTTATAAATTGATAGTAAACTTATAAATATTATATGTGAGGTTACTTGAAGAAAAACTCCCGAACATGTTAATAATATACAATCTGAAGATTTTTTAATCAAAAAGAGAAAACTAGATTATAATTATTTTATTTTGGAGGTAAATATTTTTTGTTATTTCCATTTTTTTTTAAATACTAATATTTATCTGCATTTCACGTCAAGGGCTAGAAATGTTAATGAAATCACAGACAGATATGTCTCTATTATCAAAATAATATATTCACAATCCTAGAAAAACTGCTCAAAAATAGTTTGCTGTGCAATAAATTAAAAAGCTCTCTATAGGAATAAAAGGAACCAATAATTTACACAGAGTATTATTAATATGTGAATGTTATACCATGAAATTATATGTTGCATGTATGTTTGTTTATAACGGAATTATCTATTAACCGTATTCGTACACCTTGCATTGCAATTAAAGTTAAAGCGAGTGATATATCGGATAAGGTGCATCTCAAGTCATATTTACGACTCCACTCTCATATAAATTACCTCTAAACTAAATGTCACTACTATGTCATTACGGTGACATACAATTTTTTCATTATGACTTTGTGAAATATGACACTAATTTTATAAGTAATGTGTTTCTGGTTAATTTACGGTTAAATAAATTGATAGTGTTATAATTGGAAGTTATCTTAAGTTTAAGTTCCTTTCGTTAGTAGTTGTTTGTGGTTTGAGTTGTCTGGGAGTAGTCTGTTACCTGTACAATACATACAGACAATAATTCAAATTGTAGCAGATATATTTATGTCTTATTTCAGAAATCATAAAGCGATTTAAAAACAAAAAAATTCTCAACGTACATAAAGACAATTTCGAGCAGTTATTCTGGTAATATATATATATATATAAGGTGTAGGTTATCACAGCTTTCGAATTAAAACGAGTGAAAATGGTGTCCGATTTCGAAATCATTAATCAGAGTTAAGAAGTAATGCCGAAACAAACAAACACATCGACAGACAAAAACATTTGTGACTTTATCGTGAGCTGACATAACCGGCAAATATTGATTATTACCGACGGAGACGGGGTTCCGTATGTTTTCTTTATTTTGTTCAAGATTTACAATTTGTTAGACGCATTCATTAATTGAGTCCATTTAAATGAAACTACACACGAAAATAATTCTGAAACTTTAAATTATTTTAATTTGTAACATATCAAAGCATGCTGCAATCTAAATAAAATCATTTTATAGACTTAAGCTATCAAAAAGCAATATTAAGGTGTGTCAGCAGTGAGCAGTGCTACAGCTGGACCGCGGAACCCGCCGCACGCGACGCCCTGTTATTGATGACGGCAAGTGACGATTACCTCTGCGTGAATTATTTATGCAATTAACTGATATTTTTTACTTCATGAAAACTGTTGTTTCACACAAAAAATACACCTTCATAATGATCTGTAATTTAATTGTATTTAGAAGTGTCTACAATGTAGTTATTAATGATTAATTCAATTGTCTTTTAATAATTACTCATGCGATATCTCATTTAATATAAACGTCAATAGTATCTAGATAATAAGATTACGTTGGTACTTGGTATATAGAAAAATGTTAATCTTTCTGTATATCCGTCCTGATACAGTGTATATACTACCTCTGTATGTCATCGTGTGGTAGTAGTGGTAGTGGGAGCAATCCCGGAGTGGGGGGAGCAGTAAACACTGTAAACATCATCGTAAATTCAACAAATGAACAGCGCCATCAGACGACAGACGGACAGCGTGGCCACGAAACTAGAGATACACTCGTATAACGATTTGTAACTTTAATCTACTGGATTTATAGACTCTAACCATTCTCTTTGAAATTGTGTGTAAACTTATTTAATATTTAGTTTAAGTCTCGAATCTGTTACATGTGAGTAGATTGTACGTCAGCAACTAGATTGTAATTCAAAAAATGAATACAAAATAACTTTATTCTCTCTTAGTTTACAGAAATTTGATTCCTGAAGCCAATTCGTTAGCCACTTGTAAGTGCATTGATTAATCCCAAAAATAGCGACTTAACAATGTCATCCAATCACTAAATCACATAGTCTTTTTCCAATCCGATACTATTATGCTAGCTGATCTACATTGGATTCCAAAGAGGCCTATACAAATTTTCAAATAATCAAAAAACTTATTAGATAATCAAGTAATCGCTACAATAAATATACAAGCCTACGTCGTATAATATGAATTAAATATTTACTATTACTAATCTTTGGCAAGTTTTCTCGTGGCCCCACACTCTGTGGCAAATCGTATCGTATGTCGGATACATTAAGTACGCGAGTAGAGGACTGAGTTATCATCAGATACCACCGCCGGGACACGCGAATTACGTTTTATATCAATCAGCTGATTGCGCTGACCTGCTCTCCTACACCAATACACTAACACTTATATTACAGGTCAAAATAAAACATATATCTCGACGTGAATAACAATCATCCAGTTACACAATAAAGTCAGAACTATGTCACGGCAACGTCAGATCAGAGTCATTTCCTTGGTTGGGCGAGTTCTTAATTATTTTATTATTCAGTTATGTAGAACCGGGTAATGGTTAATAATGGCGCCTAATGACTAAATGGCTGACCGTCTCTCTCCTTTTAATCACATCACCTCCACTAACAACTGCGACTAGATGAAGACAATTTAATTTTAAATGATATCAGCGAAATTAAACGTTGTTTTAAATAACTTTAAATATATTTATATACGTAGCCATTATATAGAAGAGATGCATTGAATTTATTTATTATATTTTATGTTCGTGTAATGGAAGATAAGGAAAAATATATATTAAATAGATAAATATAGATGATTGTCAAACAATATTTTAACGACTTTATCTTAAAAGATAGAAAAACAATTATTGTATGGAAACAAATTTAACTACTTAACTAAAGGAACTTGCAATGATTGATGAAGTACTTGATATATACTATAACTAAATGAGACATCTTACGTAAAAATCTCGATGAACCTTACTCTGTTTTATTCCACATCCTGTATATAAATAAACTAATTGTTAATAAGTATATAAAGCTAAAGATATAGACGTTACTTCGTCCGACCATCGCTGACCATCGCCGACCACCGCCGACCATCGCCGACCATCACCGACCATCGCCGGTCACATAATAGTTGTCACAATAATTGCAGAATTACTAGATTAACAGACAATCTTAGGAATTTTTTGATAGTTTTATTTATTATAAATAACTAAACAATATTATTATAATTAAATATAATTATAAATTAATAGTAACACTAAATAATAATTAAATATTAATAATAATAATAAAGACAACAGCCGGTAAAACTTATTTATGTAGAAGTAAATTTATTTATAATATGATATAGAAGAAGCAAAGACGAAACATGAGCTAAGTACGAATTAGATTTGTAAGTTAATTGAATGGTTTTAACTGTATTATTAATATTATATAAAATAACCAAATAATATCAAAAACACGCGAGTTAAAATAACTTTTCTTTTACATAACCTTATAATATGGCACTTATTACGCACACAAACAGACCGACAGATGAGCATCATATCTATATATCTCGGTTATATAACAACAGTAAATATATATATATATATAAAAGTAAAATGGAGGTGTTTGTTGGTAATTCCAAGTTAACCGTTTTTCACTAAATGCATATGAATACGGTACATAAAAAAATATTTTATTTTATCTAACTGTCTGTTTGTTCTGATTAATCTCTGAAACGGCTTAACCGATTTTAACAGGACTTTCACTACTTACTGTAATTTTAAAAACACATTCGACGCGAACTAGTACATTATAATGTATCTGAGATAGCTGTAACAATAAACCTGGCTTTGCCCGTTTGTTTTTCATTAAGGCATCGTCAAAGTCAATGAAGAATTAAATAAGTTTCTTATAACGCTTTCATGGCATGATGAATGAACTAAGTTTCGGGAGGATAGTGGAGGTGAGACCGGTCCGGACGACCCAGATCTAGTGACTGCCGCTGACTGAGCCTTGGTCACCTTCATTAACTGCGCATTTTAAACGTGCTCAGGTTAACTAAGTCTTTATGGGCAATATATAACTTAAAGGTACAATACCTACTCGGCATTGCTTCTTAACATTATATAAATAGGGTACATAATTGAATGACATGTTTTAGATATAAATATAACGGTCGAATTATTAAAAAAATTACAACAATTATTATATAACTATCAACAATTTTATTAATTAAAGACGCGTAGATCAAAAAAATTGCTTCAAAACGACCAATCAAAATCATTTAATGGTGTAACGGCCTGTTGGTTTGGCTCCGCGCGTCGCCTGGTGTAATGGTGCCGTGTACAAGACAGTCAAGGCAATGTAATTTTTCATAATAATATAAAAGTGTTACAAATGACATAATTTATCCCAATTCTCGATACAATAGAGCACGTGGGTAGCGGAACGTGAGCGTCCAAAATTGTGTCAACGGGATCGGTCATACGACACGGAGCCAACAAATATATTAGAATAAAATGATTTTCTAGTGTTATTAATTTTTATAGTATACCTCAAACTATTTGAAATTAATTAATAATTCATACTAAAAAACTAATAAATTAAAAAAAAAAAAAAAAATATTTCTAAATGATATATTTATATCGACAAAGTAAACACTTACACTTGAAGTATTTAGGTCTCATGTTATAACTAGCTAAGGTTGACTTAAAAATGCAAGGACGGACGTGCTGCGATTTAACATACATACACACATACATACATACATACATTGCACGTAACTTTGAATGAAGTTGAAACGTTAATTAATGAAAGAAGTAATTGATTTGTATGTATTTTATTACACTAAAGGACATCAAAATTATATTATTGTAGAAATTATTTCTGAAGTTACCAATCTTATATCTTTGTATACTACCTCCACGAAATAATAATTTTATAAAAGTATATTATATTTTTTTAACCAACTGCAAAATATAGAGTTATGTTATTGACAACTGAGAACCCAACAGAGCGCAACGACATCTTGGGAGAATATATTATAGATATACTACAATTAACTACAGAGGGGCAGTGTCACGTCTCTTTTACAAAAAAAAACAAAGTGAATTTTATTTATCATAATGCGAAATAATAACTAATAGTGAAAAAGGTTTTAAATTTTAAATTTAAACATTAAAACATGACGTCTCGTTACACCTTGACGGGCTGACGGACACTTTTTATCGGACGCCTGCGACCAGCACACTAAATAGTCCAATTATTTTATTCACTTAATGATAAGCGATACGCCAATTATTAGACCTGGAGTTTATTAAAATTTATGATTCGAATAAAATTATAATACTTACTTATTATGAAACTAACTTACTTTTGGAACGGAACAATTAAATTCGAATAATAATAAAAAATCTTTCAAATGACATTATTATAATTAGTTACAGTACCTACACTACATTGTAGCACCAAAATGGTGCAATTGAAAATATTATTAAATAACATCTAAATAACAAAATATGTGTATAATTTAAGCTGTATCATGGTCAAAAAGGTATCAGAGAGTTTAAAAATAGATAATTTTAATTAAAATATGAAATATCTCAATAATGCACACCACCGACCAGTGGATGTGATGGCCGGTGATGGCCGGTGATGGCCGGTGATGGCGGCGGTGCGAGCGGTCACCTCTGGACGCTATGATACATCGTCACTAACGCGTAACGACAGGCCGGTACTATGTATATTACAACCTTGTTAAAACTTATACACTTAAAAATAGGTATTGCGATCCTTAAGTGGGATTTTAAAACTTTACCCTTCTTTACCCATACAAGATATTACTAATAATACTACTCAAATATAGTAAATAATTGAGTTAAACTTAGTTAATATATATATTTTTAGTCTGACCGTAGTTCAGCGACAAAGTGCATTTATCATGTATGCATTGTAGGCAATTGTATTGTCCCGCGACTCTACCTAATGATACTTTATACTGCACCGAAATGAACACAGCATTATGCCTCTCTCTACCTACCTTACCTTTGTTACTTCACTTTAGATTTGTTTTACTACTTTTTTTGGTAAAACAATTAATTTATAACATCATTCAGACTTTACTTAGATTAAAGCCATTATATTGTTTATTTCCATGTAGAAGGTACAAAGTACACCATGATTAAATAAAATTCAAGGAATTCCATTATTTCGATTTCTCACTATGTGCACATATTTTAACACCGATTATATCATAAAAATTTACACAACCGTTTCAAGTGTATCATTTTGTTATCTACGTCTCTTTCTTTCGATAAGAGCGAGAGAGACGTCTAGACGTTATATGTTCGATCATAAAACTCTTAAATATCAGAATTAGCAGAGATTGAGATAAGTGAATGGCGGTTGATAAAAAGTTATCACTATCATTTTTTGGTATTATTTATACAAATATTTGGTTCATCAGAATCAATATTGACTTGACCCCGTGCAGCGCGTTTTTAAATATACATTTTGGTTATTTTATAAGACAACAGTCACAATATATTCAAAACAAGTAATTTTCATTAATATGTATACTTTGAATACAATAGGTATGATTATGTGTTTCCTTGAGAACAAATGTTTTGAACGTTTTGACGGGAAACTTATTTTTATTCTGGAGATAAATTGATTACATTTTTATTTGATACGCTGATAAAGAAATAATAATTACCACCTAAGAATAAGTCAATAAAGTATAATAATTTTGAGAAACATCATAGTGTTGGGTTGATAATATACCATCGTTAAACAGAACATTTGTAAATCTTCCGGACAATAATTTTAATAACAAAAAGATAAAGACAAAATTATTATGTTACAAATGGAGTTAATTAAATCGTTTACATCGATGTGACCAGTCAGTCAATCAGTCAGTCAGTCAGTCAATCAGTCAGACTGGAGCGGTGGAGTGTTCGGGACGTCATTGATCTCCATCACGAGGGTAATTCGCTGACAATTTGGTTGCTTTATCAGTGCATAATTATCCGAAACTCGCTTTAATGAACCGTTGTTGTGATGTGGTCCAAGTTAGGAAATACAGCGGATACTTAAGTTTACAAAACTTCTTATACAAATCATATAGAAATGTATATTCAATATTCTACATATAATATTAAGGTTGATTATTGTTTAATATCCTTACTACAGAATAGATAATCATTCTATGACTATTGCGTAACTGCGTATGGAATTTCAATAAGATGATCATTTTTAACCTAATTATTTGTGGTCGAGGCAGTACGACAATTCTTTTCACACTCCTCTATGTTATTATTATTCATTTTTATCTTTTCCACTTTGAATCAATACCACGGATCACTTTTGTATCAAATGTAGTAAATGCTACTACTACTACTAGGGACTACTTTGATACCGTACTTATCAAAATAAGCAATTCTGTAAAGACACTCTCACACTTAAAATAAGTTTACGAGCGTTCCAAACGCGTCTTCTCTTAGAAAAACCAGTGAAACTCTGCTGAGTGTTTCTTCATTGTGATCACTGTTTGCAAACGACGATATTTAGTGAGGAATTTACGAATATCAATATTACAACTTTAATGATTAATTAATAATAATAAGTATTGGACCACACAACGGTTGCGCATCTCGTGTGCGATGCGTAGGGCGTGTTGTTCTGTGAGTTATGGCGTTGACACCTATAGGAATAATGCAGCAGAAGCGATAATTACCAAAATTTCATTTCCGAGAACTCTCGAAAGTCGCTAATAGTCCTTATATCTTTTAATTTCGTAAATCATTTATCATATTTCATCAGATGTGATGTCATTTTGCGATTTTAATTAATTGCGTGTCCCGTTCTTTATATCAATGAGGGAAAATACACATTTATATATTTTAGACTCAAATTGGATAAAATATTCAATGAGTATTAAGTATTACGTGTTGAAGGTGTACTATATGTAAAAGAAAAATATTATCCTGAAGGGCATCACCTCACTCCCGTCCCAAATGTTGTCCCTTGTAAGTTGTTGTTGGTAAGGATTAAGAAATAACTACTGAGTAATGCGCGTAAACAAAACTGTATAAAAAATAATAATACTTATTGACAGACTGCTGGTTAAAATCAGATTTGATAACTTGAAAGCTATAACAAATCTGATGGTGGGCGGGAACAAGTCATTATGATCATTCTGCTGCACAATTCGCACTTTCCACGGAAATCTTGATAGATTACGAATTTAGAATACATTTTTTACATTCCTTTATATTGTCATAACTTTTTGTTGCAAAGAAAAGTCCATATAATTTATAATATAATGTCTCAGAATGTTGCAACTAGCAGATGGATGTGTGGATGGATGGATGGACGGATTGATGAATGGACAGGTGGATGGGTAGATGGAATAGGTGATCGTAAGATATGTAAAATTAAAAAAATATGCTACATGAAAACTATATTAGTTTCCTTTTAAAACATAAAAGCAAAAGACATAATAATATTTCAGTTGATGCTACGGTTGGCAACATTAATGCCAATGCCAAGAGTTGTCGAAGTAAATAATATATTATTTAGTAAACTTTATTAATGCCGCAGAAGTCTAAAACTTCTGTAAATGTCAAAATGAAATATCGCAACATTATGTTATGAAGAAATTATGAAGACGTCAGGTAATCTAACTGTTCGGGTCGTATTTATCCGAGTTGAGGCCAAAAAAGCTTCAAAGTGGGCGAAAACACGATATCGATACTTCATAATAATTAAGTAATTAACAATCTAGAAGCATAAAAAATAGATAAAGAAGTGATTTCGTCCAGATGTGGGCAGTATGTATAATTTAAAATTGGCATTTTTTTCGCCACGGCCCACGGCAGATTAGTCAGTGTTTCGACATTCCCGCCCACGGTTTCTTATTAACATAAAACTCCACAATTCATTGTGCAATAAACGCTAAATGCGATTTTATCTACAAAACTGAGCAGGTTGTTTTTTCTAGTCCAACAATCGGTGTCAGTGCGGTGTTTGTGGCCAACGTTTGATCAAAACTTTGGTCGAATGTTGTCGATGTATTCCCATACCGCGCGAGATATTAAATACAGAAACAATGTTACAGTGTCATACCTCCAAAGATTGGGCAAAGCGTTGGCACAAATGGGTACCCGGATAACAAATGAAATATAAAACGGAACAATATATTTAAGATTGCAAGATTATTGTACGTTTACAGCGTCGAGTTGGATTTTTATGACTTTTTCGTTACATATCTCCGCTAGTATCAATGTATTGTTTTTTATTTGCGTCCGATGATACTCGTTCAATACAATGCGTACTTTATTGGGCGTAAAGGTTTATAAAGTTGCATAACACCAACTTGTTTACGATGTTTTTATTTAACGATATGATGTAATCTAGGAATCGATTTTCGAATCGATATTACTGATTTTGATAGAGATTATGATCCTCATAAATAAGTCAAAAATGAATTCAACTTGGACAGTAAATAAAATGTGAAAAATAAATTGCAAGGTTTGCATCTCTGTTACGTCACGGCTCGATCGAAATAACCGATGAAACAGAAACAAATGAAGGGGGCAGAATAATTATTAAATCTGATTCAGCGGAGATCGTAAATAAGAGTCGCTGTGAGACACGAGCTATAGATAATATTTCATGAAACAAAGCTTACATTTTCGCGAACCGACAAAGCTTCGCAAATCTCATTTGCAGACAAACAGATAACTATCTCATTCTTTCAACAATGGCCGGCTCATAAGCCGGGCCTAATTAGTAATATTCAAAGTGCATTGTGGTGGCTATCTGGAAACGTACAATAAGATGAAAATGCGTTTATCTAGGGCGATACGGTTGCGCGGCCTGCGACAATTATCGGACCCCTAACGTTACCTTCCTCGGCGCACTGCGTCCACCGACGACCGTTGCTCGTCCATTGGTTCTGCGGTTTGTGGTATTGTATCGGTAATGGTAGCTCGGCCGGCATTGGAGGCTCGTTCGTGTCTGCGCGTCCGTCTCCGTCCCGTCGCGGATGCGGCGTCGGAGGGAATGCGTAATGCGCGGCAGTGCGCACTCGTGTCCTCGGCGTATTGTCCGAGTCCAGTTTGAACGTAAATTGAATGCGCTGTCTCTTCGCTAATTTAGAGAGAATTATTTTGCTGTTTGTGAAAATTATAGACCGCGTTAGGTTCGATCGGTTTAATGACTTCAAATTGCGATAGATTTAATAATGATTATTAGTCTTCGTGTTTTAAATAATATATTTTTCTAGTCACATATATAAATGAAAACAAGATACACAAACAATAACAATTAAAAAATATAATAATATTCCAACAAAATTATAATTCAATATATAAAACCGATTTTGGATTAAAGTATTCTCCAAATGTGAAAAATATGACAGGTCTCTTCAAATATCAAACACGGGTATACAAGTGATATTATCCATATAAAAATGGAAGGCAGCTACTAATGCTCGGTGTGCTTCAAGTCACCATAAAACCACTGTAAATATTCGTGAAGCGCGCGTCACTTAACCGGTACCTCACCGCCGACCGCCGACAGCGCGTAATAAGAAATAGGGTAGTCACAAAAAATTTGAATATAAACGAAATTCAATTAAAGATCTCTTTGAGCGCCGCCCGTTTTTATTTAACGTACCCCGCTGTTAACATGTTGACATCGCCTTTGTTTATTTCATGAAAGCTCCGATGGTTATCGTATTTCGAGAAAATCATTTGGAATTTCCATGGCACGTTAAAACCCTTGTCTTCTTCGAGACTTGCAAGAAAAGTCAATATTAATTAGCTGTTACAGAACAAACTCGTTTTTAAATACATTAAAATGCGACCCGGCTGCGGCAATTTAATTCTTGATTTCAACGCATTTCTACTATTGCGTAAAATGTTTGAATATAAACAATATTACGGTTAAACGAAGATTTCAGGTGGAACGAGTGCATACATAGCATGCATCGTGATGAAATAGCAATTACAAAAAAACTAGTTAATATTAATATGAAGTGAAGTAGATCTAAATCATACCTAATTAGAGTTAAGTACACAGTAAGAACGTCCAATATTATAATATTATCACTGGAATAAAATGTAATTTACATTAAGTCCTAGAAACTCGTTTATCTTTCATAAACAGTCCTTTAAAATGAAGACACAGACAGAGATACAACAATACTAGAAAAGGCTGTACATCTTAGTGATAGTTATTTTGTAATCACAAGATAGATAGAAATGAGAGAAACTTTAGCGCAACCACTTATTAATAATTCCTTGTTTTCATCCTAAAGTCCTTTTCTGAATGGACGTCGTTATCAAGCTCTGTCGTTGACTCTTTAAGCTACTACCAAATATAACACCATAGTGACAACTCTACACATTGATGAACTAATTCGATTGATATCAGACAAAAAGATCAGTATAGATATAATGTTATCTGTTTGTCTCAAACTGGAGAATCTATTTGACATAGAACCTCTTCTGCTAAAGTTACAATTAAGTTACCTTCTTTTTAAAGGAAAGCATGGTGAATTTAATTATGGGAATTGAATATGAATAAGCGATGTCTATTTGTCTGTACATATACATACAATTAACATGTAAGTTTGTAATTTCAATAAAAAGCTTTTCACTAAATGTATAACAACACTTATACAAAAAAAAAATTCTGTGTGTCTATATGTTCAGGCTAATCTCTGAAAAGGCTGGACTGATTTTATCGGGACTTTCACTGGCGGATAGTTGAGGTTATAAAGAGATTTAGGATTAGATTTAGATCTTTATAGAAAAAAAAAATACACACAAAATCTGCGTGAAGCACCCACCCGTGGCTACCGGGACACAACTAACTAAATAGCATTAAGTAATAATTTCGCTAAACTCCTTAGCACGTGATATAAAATACAAATCTAACAGTAACCAGTGACACCGGAGAGATTTATTAAACTGACAGTTAAATCTATTTTTTATAAATCCTCCGACATCATAACATTATATTATCGAGTATTACGAAAACATGAGGCGAAATATTTATTGATTTGCTGATTTAAGAGCGTCTCCGAGTAATGCTAAATGATTTAATATGACAATAGTAGTGCAGGTCTGGTCGGACGCATTGATTCATTAATATCACTATAATTGCAAACTAATAGTCTATTGA
This sequence comes from Melinaea marsaeus rileyi, assembly GCA_918358865.1. Taxonomy (NCBI): domain Eukaryota; kingdom Metazoa; phylum Arthropoda; class Insecta; order Lepidoptera; family Nymphalidae; genus Melinaea; species Melinaea marsaeus. Next base: position 31,043,612 of record OU911084.1, on the reverse strand, counting down.
TTTAGTGGGATATTTATTAATAGTATTCGATTCAGTAAGAAGTCAACTGAATTTATTTTATTTATTTTTTAGTTCATGTAACGACTGGTGCTGCAACTGACTGTAATAATGCAATACTTGCAGGTTATCCAAAAATATTATAAAAACATACCATATGTTTTAGAAAATAATTGTAAATTTATCGTTTGTCTTAAGAAATAATTCTCGACACCTTTACCAAACAAAGTTGGTCTTTTTTTATTCTCTCTAAAGGACAGCAATTTAAAGAAACCGAATTGGCAAAAAAAAGAGTATTGTAGATTAGAACTGTTAAAATATTTTGAGTTGAAATTGAAAATGATAAAAAGCCGGCCGTCCCCCGGCACCCATCGATCAACAATCGAGAGGTTCGATTATCGGTAATTTAGCTTGCTTGTTAAAAACCGCTGCCGAATACCCGACGCACTCCCGCGAATTCTTCTATAATGAAATGACAATTATCCACAGAACGCTGGGATTCCTGGAGCCATTACGCAATCGGGAATCGACTCCTGAAAAACCACTACCATGAAACTTTTAGAATTGTTGTAAATTATTTTATTTTGCACTAAACGTGTCCCCGAATTAATGACTCGTTAAGAACGATTATGATTTAAATCGCCATAAATACACACAATCCACAATAATCGCTACCAGATAGAATCGTTCGAGCGAAGCATAACAAACATTTATATATAATTTACATGCATTCACATCCGATCACAATAACGTTACAATAAAAATAAAAACAACAGTTTCTAGAAGTAAATTAATGAAGTTGCCTAGTAATGCGCGTGTTTTGCTTTCCATCGGTTTTTGCGCGCCCGTCGCGGCCAATGGTAGGGGCGCGCGCGTTCATCGCATCGACGACGTTCAATTGTTTTATAAATAAAGCCCCACAAAAAATACTATCGATCAATCGTGCGAAAGTTAAGCGATGGGAGACGATAGCCCCGCGGCCGCGCCACTTTAAACCATAACGCCATATAAATACAACACACAATTTAAAATACAATTTTAGACATCCCCGTTGCAGAGCGTATCAAACTTAAACTCGAGGTAAACTCAATCACAAGTACACTGAAATAGAGTCCAATTTCAAGTGTAAGTGAGGAAACGCGTCATAATCGTGCGGTCACAGACGTGAAAGATTCCATACGAGAGCTGTCCAAACATTTTATACTTTCAAATACGCGGTGCCTTATCTACAGTGATGATCTGAAATCTCTTATCGGCGGATCAACCCGTGGGATGGTCTTCTAGATCTTTATTACATGCTTTTCAAAATTCACCGAACGGTCCGTCTTATTCTTTATGACGTTTGGTGCCATTGTTTTCCTGGTCATTTCACCCGGGGTCGTCCGAGGAGACATATTTATTGAACCCGATGACGGAACCATTAAAGCGGCCGATAGGATCAATTTTTTCAATCAGTCCCAGCTCACTGATAAGAACTACTTAAGCCTGTGCTCACGGTATATTCATTTCGCGATTATATCACGTTTCGATTATACTTTGCAAATAAATCAAAAAATAATGTAGCGTAAGATACTTGGAAGAAATTATATAATAAATAGCTGTTATTTCATTTATATAATATATAAATACGTACCGATCACTCGAATGAGCCTTTTCCTTCAAAACACTGACGAAGTGGAAAACACACAGACATTCATGTCACTCGTCTCATTTAAATCTATTCATAAATTATGTATGTGTGCGTACGTGATCCGCTTGGCATTTGTTGAGATCGCAATTACCATCCGCGTTGTATACAGTGATGATCGGATGTCAGGAGTGCAAGAGGGGGGAGCGGGGTCGGGCTGCGGAAATAACTTAGGATATTAGGATCTCCTCTTTCGCAATCTAAAGATGTTAACGCAAACTTCTAATATAACATATTTTTAATATCATGTACACAATAGATCTCAAACAAACAAATCACGCCAAGTTGGCACGTAAAGATCAATACCATACTGCTATCGAATAATAGAGCAAAGTGTATGTGTGAGAGAGTGTGTGTGTTTTATATATATAATCTCCAGTCGTTTTAGACTGAATTAATTCAGTTTTGTACATACAGCAGCGAAAACAGAAAAATATATAACTAAAAGTATAAAACTAAGTGAATTCATTACCGTTTTCCATAATTACCCACAAGAGGTTTCTGTTATTATAATTGAAAAATCTATCGAGAAATCATGCGTAGGCGCAGATAATTGAGTAAACAAATGATTATATGAATTAATAAAATATAACAGCTGATTCTGAATATTCAATATTTAATGGTATCATAAAATAATTATTCCAAATTATAATAATGATTAGGTTTTCATTACAAATAAATATATTTGGACTCTTTAAAACTCGATATTTGCATTAAACGATGATGTAAGCGTTCATTGAAGAATTGTATATAAATAAATATCTGTAACATATACAATGTTATTTAAATGTGTTAAATTAAACATGTTTAGAAACAGTTTCCTTTTTCCTCCGTGATCTAACTCCTAACATCCCATCAGGTATGCGCGGTGCAGCTCTTCAAGTAGATTAAATATCAATATGACTGTATTTGTTTAAAACCTCTTATATACTGTAAAACGAATGCTGATTCGATCGTTTAATGTAATTGGCATTGATGGAGATGGTTCTAGTTCGTGAATAGCTCACTACATAGTGATATTTGTAACCACAGATCACCGTAAAGAAATACCCAACTGAGTTTGTTGTGTAGTTCTTCCCAGAGCAGGGCGCGTTTGGACAACTTGTAGAATTAATTTTAAGTTGGAATGTCTTTACAGAAGCGCTTACTTCGCGAAGTGGAAAGGATATGAATAATCCAAGCTTAACTATCGATTTTCGATTCAAAATTAGGTAAAATTTTTAATCTACAAAGGCAATAATCAAAACAATTAACATATATTTATTTTATTACATTTCTAATCTCATAGCTTACAACATAAATCCTCTTTAATGATTGCAGTGGGCGTCAGAATACCCGCGTGATGAAAACCGCTTTAGTAGTTTGTCCATTTTTATAGCTTACACAATACACTTGCAAATCTTTGGTCCTTGCGATACAAAGTTGCAAAATTGATATTTTAATTCAAGATTTATAACTTGAAAATACTTTAAAATATTCGCATGTTGATATTTTTGGTATAAAGATAGCACAATATCGATGGCACCACCTGCTAGGTGACAAGATGATTACGCGATGCAGTTACGCTGACGGTGGGAAATTGGTTTAGACGCTGGCTAGTGCAGAAGTGATTCACTTTTAACCATCTCTGTAATTTACACTACATTGTAAATACACTGGATATGTTTGGACTTGTTTTGATATCATCATCAAGAATATTTCTAAGACCAGCATTGAACTTTATTTTAGTAGATTTTCATTTATTGACTTGATGAATCTTACCTTTTTGATATAAAAAAAAACATACATTTAAGTATTCACAAACTTTGATGTGATTTTAATTACATGTTTTAACATAACATATTTTATATAAAAATGTATTGTATCGTAATATTCATTTTATTCAGACAGTTCCATTTTATAACATTTGATATTGATTGTGAAAATATAATATATTGAATATTATTTATCCTTGAATACTTCACTCATGGGAGTCACTAAACCTCAAATTATATATTATATAGATAAAATAAAAGTGAACTAATGAAAAACGAGTCAATTGCGAATAAAAAGATGATAAACAATTAAAGAAAGAATAATAAGAAAAAAAATATATATGAAATATATAAATATTTATACTTTATATAACTTTTAATAACGTTACATAACGAATTTTATATAATTTACAATATTTAACAGCGTCTCGGGTATCTGATGATGAGTACCTCCTTGCCGTTAGATTAGTTCCATACCGGGACTCTCCATTATTTTGTATTATTTATTTATTTGTATCTTTCCACTTTGAATCAAGTGACCACGTGTATACGTCGAATAAGTGGTAGGAGCAATATTTTACCTTTACCTACCTATTTTACTTATCCAAGTAATCCCGTCAATGAAGATGATCTTATTAATATATTTTTTTTACCTTAAAACATTGAGATTGGGATTTTTTGAAACATTCATTAATGTTTTTTTTTTAAATATGTTTTTTCCTATACATTAACTGTTAGAATAAAGTATTTTTCGTAATTTCCGCAGGCTTATCGCGACTTATCTCCAAGGAAGCTCCTCGACCATCTAATCTGAGGTTCCACCGATTAGCGAGGTCAGACCGCTCGGTCCGGTCACGGCTCATAGGAAATACCGGCTATTTATCTTGTGGGACTATTTCTATACTAGTTTTTCACAGACAAATTACTCAGCTATTTAGATAATATAATCTTAAACAAAAATGGATAAAAATTTGTTTATTCTATCCTGATCAGTTTGTTTTTTTTAATAATTCAGAAAAGGTAACATTTCTCTGATATATATACATAAAAATATATATAAATATATATTTTCTTTAGAAAGTCTGTCCATTTATAATTTTTCATTTCTGTTACAGGTGATAAGAATATTCTTTTCATTTAGATAACTATTTATTGACTCTGCTCACTGAACATCCTGTAAGTATTGTTTTATATCATGACTTTATCTATAACAAATTTACGGAAGTAACTGTTATTCTCTAGCAAAACTAACTAAACTTAACTAGCTGTTACGCGCGAATTCATCTACATTCTTCCACAAGGCGACTCCACTAACGAGTCGTCTATAAATAAATAAAATATATAACAATACGTGTTCCAGTTATAGTTTAATGATACCTCGAACCTGTTTTTATTTTCCGTGAGAATAACATATTTTTAGCAACAAAAATACATATTATGACTCTGATTCAGATAAGCTTTAACACCAAATTCAATCAAATCATTCAATATTGTACGAGCAATGATTGAGCAAAGTAACTGAAACATTCAACAACTATTTATACGACTACCAAAAAAATATCATTTTTTTATTATAATATCTACAAAGCTATCCACCATCTTTATTTTTACAAACCAATTACTTTAATTCGACCTATACGTATACATAACATTACGGAGGTCTCCGTTAAAGCCAAAATGTTTGTTTTCCAGCCCGCGCGAGTGCACGCCGAGAAGATTACCGAATTATTATCATCTCAAGTTCCAGGAACGGAAGACTTGTATATAATATGTGCAAAAAGCCATCCTTTCGGTATTCCAAAATCACACATTATACACTCCATTACATTTTTTGCCGCCATCAGTGTGAAGTGTCTCGTCAAGCGTTCATTTATCTTCATAGCTTGATAAATTATTAAACTTAACATTTTATTTATTATTACAATCATAAACCATTTGAATTAAAATGCTTATTGTAACAAAAATGTTATCATTATAAAAATTATATTCAATTCTTATTGGTTAACACTGTTTAACTGTATATATGCCATTAAAAATAGAAACAGAAATACACTTTTTTTTTTCTAATATATACCAAAACTAATAGTGAAGGTAGTTGTTAAGTTACTCTGAGAACAGAATGAAGTGCTCGGGAATCAGGAATGCAAGCACACTTTCAACAAATAACGACATCGCCTACAGGATTTCTTACATTTCTAAGACACGTCAATTTCTAGCGCGGTGAGAAAAAGTTAAAGTTGAACTTCTAATGTCTTCTTGGTAACTGTTATGTTGTTTAAGAGAATTATGGGTAATAAACCTTACTTTATGGTGAATAAATACTTATTTTATACGCGATAATTTTGCCACTTGCTTTAAACAGCACAATTAGGTTCATTAATGCGAGGGCGTCCATCACATCACACACATCACATCCACACGACGATCATTTAGGAAATTTAGATACTAAAGTTACTGTCAATACTCTTCAATTGCGCACAATAATATGTAAATAAGTACATTTTAAAACTTACTTTAAAAAAAACTATAAAAAGTGTATCTTATATTATCTGTAAACTAAGTGTCCGAATCCTAACTCATAACAAAAGCAAGGTGAAAAGAACTCGTCCTGCTGTGCAGTGATGGTAAATAACGATATATTCATATTTGGACATACAACATACATAACAAGTGATACCTTGATAGGAAATATCGCAAAAGATATTCAAATGAAACAGATTCCCTCACATTCACAAAGAACTAACTAAAGAGTACACTCAGGTATATCGTTCAGTAAAACTATATAAACTCGATGCATTTCCACCTGGAAATATACATATAATATGTATATTGGAAACTATTGAATTATACATGCGTGGAAGAACGTAATCACGCACATCAATAATATTAATTTGAATTACAAGTAGTCTTTCCATCACAACACAGCGGAATGTTCACGACCCAAGAGATGCGCTGTAGGTGTTCAGTCTCACTCTTAACTCTTTCAGATCGAATAAACATTTTAAATAAAAATAATTGCTTCTGGATTGGGACCAATAATATAGGAACAACATTTATCAACAGGAGTAGAATTAGAACCTATGAACTCTCGGTTACTATTCCGTCGCTCTACCAAATGGCCTATCGTGTCCCTTTGGGATCTTTATTCATATTATAATGATCTTGTTTTAATTATTAATAATATGATATTTAAATCACGGACAGTGAACAACAATGTATAGCAGAATATATAAATAAGTTTAATTTTTATTTATAACCAATACGTTATACGTCTTATTAATGGAGTTGCCAATCAATTCAAATATTTAGTCACCCCGCCATTATTAATTGGCAAGGCACCCACGTGTTGAGAACATTTATTGTGAGCAGACGTAAAATATTTCCGCATCACGTTACAAGATAACACATGGTTAAGAGAAGATAAATGAACTATCCGATCACTAAGTCATGTTTATAGATTATATATTACTTTATTGGATTATAATAGATGGATCATTGTTTATATAGATGACATATTTTCTGTTATTAATCATTCCGGCCCATATGTGGCACGTCGAGCTGTCTCGCGGACGGAGGTACTACTTACGCGCAATCGCAATGCCATTGTGAATTATTCTAGCGATCTGCATATTACTTATACGAGTTAGAACAACCCGACGGACGGTCAAATAGAGACTGAGCAGATGAACTACTGCACCACGTTGAGTCGTAAATCTGCACCATTGAAACGACTATCATCTAGAGAAATTACTGGACCAGTTATGCGTGAACTGCCAACCTCGTTGAACGTTTGGGACGTTAGAACGAGGTACGGACGAGGACGGTTCCCTCGTTTTTGGCGCTCATAATATAGTAGGCACACGTAGTGGAGATTATTCACGAAGCGTCACAATATTTTAACACTAATCATACCATAACGGGTCAAATGACCCACGTAGAGCTTTGGCACTGAAAATGCACGTATCATCTTATTGCTTTTGCACATTTGACTTCATGACTTTTTGAAACTAATTAATCTACAGTTATTATAGTAATTTATTATTTTTTTCGTTTTGTTTATTTTGAGTAATACTTGTCGTATACCGTTATCTACCATAACGGGTCATTTGACCCTGAGATCATTCTTTTGTTTTGTAAGCATATCGAGTCGTGTTGCTTATCCTATCGTTGCACATTTCTGCAAAGACTGTTGCGTAAAGTAGTTCAATCAAAATAGCTGAGAATAATTTCAAAAATTCAATCAGCTTTTTAGTGTTTGAAAATATATCAAAAATTTAAAGTTTTTGCATTTATTGCAATTTTATATGCCCGAGCTGCATACGGTGCAAATCATTTGAATATATCTTTTTTGTGGAATAACATGTGGGGGCCTAAATTTATTCTGAAACTATGAGTAGAAATAATTTAACCGAAATTCTTAGATTTATTCGTTTTGATAAAAAAAGTCAGCGGAGCCAACGTTTGCAAATGGACAAATTCGCTATGGTATCTACGATTTGGAATATTTTCATTGAGAACAGCCAAAATTGTTATAAACTGGGTGGTAATATTACTATAGACGAACAGCTGTTTTCGACTAAAGTAAGATTAGAGATTTATGCAATATATGCCTAACGAGCCGGATAAATTTGGAATCAAATTTTGGTTGGCACCGGGCTTCGATAGCAAATACGTCATAAATCCACTTCCATATCTAGGAAAAGATGAAAATAGACCCTCTTCAGTACCATTATCTGAATATGTCGTGCTCAAACTCATGGAGTCCTTTACGGGTTGCGGAAGAACTGTGATTACAGACAACTTCTTCACTAGCAAATCTCTAGCAACACAACTCCTAGCAAAAAATACTACGTTAGTTGGAACTATTCGACCAAATAAAAGGGAATTACCACTAATTGCGAAGCAAAAGAAAGATGATATGGAACGATTATAATCGAAAATTTTTGCAACAGATAATTGTACTCTTACCATCTATAAAAGTAAGCCAAATAAAAAGGTACTTTTACTTAGTTCTAAACACAAACGTAGAACAGTGGAAAAAAATTATAAGCATTTACCTGAAACTGTTTCATATTACAATAAAACCAAATTTGGTGTAGACATGACCGAACAAATGGCGAGAAAATTTACTACAAAATCTAAGTCTTGGAGATGGCCTCTCCAAGTTTTTTTCAAAATCCTTAATTGAGCCTAAATGCCTGGATTTTATACAAGCAAACGACAGGAGAAAATATCTCGAGACAAGATTTTGTACTCAAGCTAGCAGAAGAACTTGGCGCCAATTTTCGAGAAGCCCGTGAACAACTAAAATAAAGATCAAATACGAAAAAATCGTTACCTAAATCTACTATAGATGCTTATCAACGTAAGAGGTGTCAAATAGGATACTGTAAAGAAAATAAAACCAACAAATTTTGCTCTAAATGTAAAAAATATGTTTGCGGAAAATGTACATACTTATATGTAAAAAATGCGATGTGCTCTAATTTAAAAAAAAAATATTTTTTAGGTTTGTAATAGAAATGATCAATATATATATTTTTATTATAATAAATTATTTTTTTCATTTATTTCCTTCTTAACATCCTAATTTCATACATTCAAACAGGAAACGTGAAGTCGGGTCATTTGACCCGCTATGGTAGAAGTAGGTACCTACTAAGTGTCGGTATGATTAGTGTTAAACGGATACTTTGAGCCCGACCTCCGCTGATAATATTGGTGTCGGGTTTAATATACGGTTAAACGAATGTGGAAAAATAAGTACTCGGACCTCCATTTAAATACAAATGCCGGCCATAAAATTACATTTCATTTTAAAAGACTTGCAATTGAAGTGTACCAACCGCTTATTTGGAATGATGACACCTTGTCGATAATATGATTTAAACTTCAGGGTTGTACAAAGCTTTGATTTCATTTTAATTTTATATTATATAATACAGGGTTTTCACTATAATATTGTAATTACTTGCACTCTCCTAAATATATTTTTCAACTCGCAATTCTATTTTTTTTTTCAAGTTAAATTATTACTGAAAAAATATTTTGAATTTTCTGTACAACTTATTTTTAACAACATTTTCTTTTCTTGGAACGTTTGTAAATTATTTATTATATATGATTATATTTGGACAATTCTTTATATGAATTGATACCTGTACGTAGTAAATCTGAAAAAGCACATCGAAAAACACACATTGACAAAAAACTGTTTAATTTTGTTAGTAGTTAAAAAAAACGAGTCGCGTAATAAAGATCACCACTTACCTTCATGACGTCTTCTGTCTTCAATGTTCTTCTATTCACTTTTATTTTCAGATGAAACGAATGGCCAACGATTGGCCATTGATGAAACGATTGGCCAATGATTGGCTGTTCATGAACGGTAAAAGTCGATACCAAAAGAAAGTTGCAACTGTCACCTTAAACGCGAAAAACCCGCAGGTGGAATATTGATCAGTGACTTGTTTTTGATTGCATTATACGTTGCACAAAAATCGAAAGTAATTATAGGGACAGGACGCAAAACTTTTGGCATCGACTTACTTAAAACACTACTAAACGACCACTTCGAAAATACCCCCCGGGGACGTCCCGTGGCGGTAGAGGCAAGTCGAATCAGTCGATTTATAATGTCGATAAAACCAAACACTATCGGACGAATCCTTTGAATGATCAAATTTATCATTGAGAAGTGCATTATGCGTTTTGAGACAAATAAATTTAAAGGAAAAACACCCTGTATGGTCCGTTTGATAGCGTCCGATATTAAAATACACCAAAATTCCACAGAATTCGATCACAAGACTTTAGGCCTTTAAGTCAGGTGATGTTTTCCATGAAAGACTGAGGTATCTCAACCGGGGCCCCTCGGACGCCACCCCTACCACAAATCATTTGTCGGTGTTGCATATTAAGTTTCGAGAATTGACTTTAATCGCCAATTATTTGGTATTTAAAATATTCTCATATTCTCTTATTAATAAATTATATTGAAACTTAAAATGACGACACGGGACTGCATATAGGATATATTTTCCGTAAAGGTCCGATAGTGATCGCGAAGGTCGGGTGTCCTTAAATCTATTTTAATACAAAATCTCACCAATTTTTATAACATTTTATTATTTTTTATAATTTCTTTAATGTCTCCCTTCATTTGTCTACGACATTGTACACATTATAAATTAATCGAAACGATATAATAGGTCATTATTAAAAATATAGTAGATTAAATCTTTCAAAAAATATTTAAATAGATAATTGTACAACATTGCATCTAGTATTAAAATTATTGTTGCTTATCAAGTTACTTTATTGTACATATTTACAAAATGTATTTTACAGTAACAATGATCTAGCGTCTCTAGGTATTATATCTATCACATTGCCTTCGAGTCACTTCTGAAGTTCAAAAATTTAACAAACTACCCTCAACAGCGACTCGTCAATTTATCAGTAAGTCGTGGACGCAATAATTTATTATTACATGTCGGCTTTCAACCGCTTAATCTATATATAATCAAAAATATTATGCCCAGTACAATCAGAGATATCTAAAGCTTTTATAGTTAAATACTTGTCGTCTCGTAAACGAGATATTTTTATGACATTTTTAAGTACATTCAAATTACAACCAAACTAAAACAATTACGTTTGATTATGAGAAGCGCCGAGTACCCGCAAGCGGCCCGGCGCTCGGGCGGAGTACACATACAGTGGACATGGGTAATGGAGAACCTTTTAAACGAGAATTGAATTATTGCACGCACATTTATCAACGCGCCATAAATAAACGGTTCAAAAGCAATGAAAGCACGTCCAAAACTTAATTTAACTTTAAATGTATGTTTTTAACTTTATTAAGGTATGATGAGACTTTGCGTCGTATGAACCAAACAACTTTAAATAATTTCATAAACGTACCCAAAATGAGCGAGTCTCGTTCAAAAGGTTCCAATATTTATACGTAATCGTATACATTGCAAATAAAACATCAACAATATTATGACATCTCTTAGGTATAGTATGCTATATCGTGGATATTATATCAAAACCATTGAAACACCTATTGTCACGAGTCACTCGGCTCAGTGACGGTTACACAGAGCGGATGAGTGTTGAGTATTTGCTGACCGCGGGGACTAGTGATTGGTTAACTTAAGTACTGTGAAGGCCTCCGTGCCGAACGATTTAAACTGAAATTCTTTTGGTCTTACTGCTAATAAAAGTTGAACCTCATCCTTGTCTCAATTACGAAATAATACTGGTTCGGACACGTCGAGTGCTAAGTACCGATTTCACTCCTCCACTCGATATTTCAAGGCACTGATGAGACACCGGTCCACAGTCTTTTAATTTACTTCGTATTGTTAGAATACATCACTAATTAATTAACAGCTACATTATTAATTTATTATTATTTTTAACGACAAATCTCTCGTTACCATCTCGCTCGTGTTTCTGAGTCATTGAAAACGTCTCAAAAATACCAGACACAGATATGTAAATATTAGATTCGATCGACATTTCATTAAATTTATCAACAACCCGACTATAGCACCAATAATATTTAAAAGGCTTATTAACAAAGTGTCAACCGATACTCTAATCACTATAATTTAATAAGTAAGTCGTCCAAAAACACACATCATGCCTTAACGCTACTCGTCGGATGGCTCACAAACACTGTTATAGACACTAAAGCGCAAACTGGGAATGTTACGTTACTTCAATACAGGTATCAATATTAACAGACCGTCGCTATAATTAACTACAGTATAAAAATATATTAAAATTTAACATTAAATATAATAACTCAGAAAAAAAATATTGTAAAGAGATCACCTAAAAATATACCACTGCAGCAGCACCGGATCCTTCGGCTGTAATGAACGGTGAGATGTGAAGTGTAAACGGATACGGGGTATGAGATAAACGTGCAAAATATACTTAACCTAGTCGATGCTTCGAAAACCTCGTTGTACTTAATAACTATACAGACGATGGCACTTTATTAATGGCCTGAGAATTAACCGAGTAAAATGCATTAGAGTAAAATCTTACATATAAAAATACGCGTCGTTATAAACATAATTTACATAGAGAACGTAGAGCGGTCGAGCTCGCCGAGCCCCGCCGAGCCTCGCGGAGCCTCGCGTCTCTTTGATTTGGTAAATCAAGTCACGTTCATTTAAACATTATTTGTTTGTATTTCTGTTTCAATGTTGGCTACTGTGTATTGTTCCTTTCTGATGTCAAGTATTTATGATCGTTTTATTGTAATGATTCTGATGTACATTTACGAGGATTCGAGTCGCTTTACTTCCGCTACACATCCAAGTTACTCTACTAGAATGGAGACTAGAATGGAGTATAACGCACCCTCACCGCTTATGTAATGTGGGAGATATTTTTATAAATGCCAAGAGGCAAAAATAAATAAGATAAAAATAATGATTCACAAATTAAGTACAACGAATTACAAGCTGATGCGACCCCATCGAGTGTTATTAACGGACGTGCCGTAGTCGATGACCGTGACTTTTAAAAGTGGCCGGTACCGTTATTGCATAAAACAGATCGGATATCTGTAAGGATATGAATGAAGTCATAAATTAAGGATAACAATTCGAAAAGGTTGTTTGAGGTAAAAGCGCTTACAATCGCTTTTTATAGCGAGACACCTACGTGTTGATGTCATCTCCGACAACAGTTAGTCGACGGACAGACGTCAATAGATACTGCTTTTGATGTTATGCTGTATTCGTAAAGTAAATTTTTGAATCCTTTACTACCCTATCGATTTGTTCTACACTACTATTACCTATTCAAAAAATTCGACAACGTGTTAATTTGAAACAAATGAAAAGAATCTCGTTATACCCTAAAACGGTATAGTAAAATTTGTTGTATTTTTACCAACACATTTATTTTTAAAGCTTAGTGTTTAAAATAAATTATCTTGGAATTTTTGTAATACTGTCACACAAAAGACCACGAATTTGCAATTTTTAAGGTAGTTGCGTGGGCGGCGCTCGTGCCCCCGTAGGCGGACGGAAGTGAGAGCTTAAGATTGAAGATCTTGCGTCTTTATTTAGCATAAGAAAATTGCCACTAGCGAGAGAGAAATAGACAAGACAATCTCCACAATGTCACAGATCAACAAAACTTGATATAACATTGCCAAGGCTTTAATTTTATGACCACTTTCGATTCAGAATGACGCAACAGATGATATGAATTGACGAACACATTTGACACAAAATACATGCAAATTTTCGGATATTTTATATAAAAAATCAAGTATTCCGCACACGTAGTGGCAAGTAATCGTTGAAGCAATTATAAAGAAATAAGTATAATCATATCTTATCACGGCAATTATCTTATAAATTTAAATAAAAAAATAAACATATTTTGTGTAGCGAGGTATTTAATCTATCAGTGTTGCCGTCTCTCACTAGGACTGTTTTAATAAAAACTTTAAAATAATTCTTTAACTTCAGCAGTTGTTCGATATAAAAATGTTTTTTTGTCTTTAGTATTATTGTTTGTCTGACAACGCACATCAAGTAATAAAACAGCACTATCTTTGTTGCTAAGTCTAGTATCAATATTTATTATCACACCTATACAAAGCTTTAAAAATATACTGAATATTAACTAAAAAGCCTCAAAACGTACTAATCATCTATTAAAAATAAGATTTACGATACCTGCCTCACAAATATAGCTTGACTTTTTTGATAGTAACTTTAATATCATTATTTTTTAAATCTTTATCAATTTGTTACATTAACACTGACACATTGAACTCGCACATCACTTTTATCCTATAATCCTTCACCAGCCCTTAGATCAACGTGATAAGATCATGAAACCAAGTATGTTAAATTAAATTCAATAGTTGTTTGTCGATAGGAAAGGCATTAGTCGATCGGCGCCAGCGGTTCGGAAGGACGCCGCCCACGCCCGTGACGTAACACTTATATCACCAGATGTAGGTGGCCATATAAGGTCAATTGTTTTAAATAAAAACACTTAATATTCAATAACTATCACGAATAAACCCATATTAGATATGTTTGAAAATGGTAAAAGTTGCGAAACTATAATCATTTAAATTTTAGCAAATATTGTTAGGGTAAAATATATTAAATTTTGGAGTGTGATAGGACATTTCCCACGAAGTCCCGCGGAACCAATTCACGGCACGTTCTGAGGATTACCATTTGAAAGCGCTTTGTTTGTGTAAGCTCAAGTAACAATCAATGGAAAAAGTATGATGGATAGACGCAGTTACATCGATTTGTTTTCAGAATTGAATAGCCTCGAGTTAGCGGTGCACGCGTGTGGAATACATTACACGTGGTGATACACAGGTTACTAAAATAAGAAAGAAATAAAAACGTCTAGCCGGAGATGTGACCATCACATCTTTACAATTCATTATGACCCGATTTCTTTTTCTTGCGGTCACATGAAATTTCTCTATAGCAGAAAAAAAAACTACTAAATTGTTTTAATATGTATTTGGGTAAACAATTGTATTGTGTGCTAAAATACACACAGGCTACATTAGAAGCATAACAAGGTAGATGCTAAACGTATCCCTTTTGTAATGTATGACAATATCATCTAAACGGGCGTGCACACACCGCTTTGTTCCCATAGCTGTCACGCGCAGCCTCTACGCAGAGCCTATCTCGTCATCTCCACCACTGTAGTGGACAATCATCCTAACAAAGCAGCGCCGGCTTGCTACAATCATTTCCCACGAGATAACGGTCTAAGCTCAGTCGCGATTCAACCAAAAGCTCCAACGTTATTTCCACAACAAATGACGTACGGTATCAGGGGACTATGAAAAATTAAGATGTAGCTTAACCAAACCGAGACAAACTAAAGTACGATCTTGAAATACCGCAAGCAGCGAGATAATAACAAAAACGGATGACCCATAGATAATTTTCTTGTTGAAATGAAAACATTGAATTGTGAGCACGGATAAATATATTGATTAATTTAAACAAGTGTTTACTTTTTTTTGGAATTATATGTTTTAAGAGCTGTGAAATAATATAAGATAAATATGTTATATTTTAAATTGACATCTAAATACAAAACGATTATACGTTGTATTCGATAAGATGATGTAACACAATATCGTGAGGTCGGCGCGGTGACGAGGCACGCACCCAGTTTACGCTATTCCCGGCGAGCCTAATTTTAACCATCTGCGTCTCCCAGTCTAGTTTTAGGAAGTGGGCCGACACCGTTTCGGAGAATCAATCGAGCCGAATTCGCATCTCGCATCTGTACTTACAAAACACACGTACGTAAACTCTGCCTAAAATGACGCTTATTATATATTTATATTACAACTTTATTACACTCTTAATACCCACTACGGAAGGGAACTAATTCAATAAGACAGCAATTTTAACAAATTATTATTTTAGGAACTCTAAATATATAATCCACGACTTTATCGAAATGATACAGAGACCAGCGGGACCCAAAGAGGAAACAAAGTTTATAATTAAAATCATGTCTCTATCAATTGTACGAGATTATTCACTAACGTTATCAAATTAAGCCTAGACAATATGAAATCGAGTCGCATTCTGGAAGGCAGCGAATAAATTTCAATTAGAGCAATCAGGACGGTCAGTCGCGGAAGTTTCTGGATCCGATGGGCACGGGATAGCGCGGTTGCACCTTGCATACAAAACTCCTCATGATGCCTACTGCATACAAAGGAGGACCTCCGCAGCAAATCATTTGAATTGCGGTTACCGAGATGCGAGTGGAATTGTGCTCGATAGAATACCTAGATAATGAAGTTAGAATTTGGATCATTAGATCTTAATTTTCTATGTCTACATTAATTGGGTATTACGAATATTGTCAATATATCAAATGCCAAAGAATGTATAGTATGTATTAAAAAAGTGATAATAACTTCTAAATAGATTATATTGTTTCATTAATAAATATAACAAAAGATCAAATATAAATTCTCAAACACAAAAGCCGTTTAGAACAATTTGTAAATCCGGCATGAACCGCTGATGTAACGAAGTTCTGAGCAACAATATAAGCGGTCCCATCAACCGCAGCAAAATATCTCAACTGCTGACAATCCGGCGACCCAAGAAGCGAACTCGGACTTTACATTCGCCGACGTAACGAGGAACGCCGGCTCCCCATTGTATCTGTGGCTACACAATTTATTTATTCGACAAACATTACGAAGACACAAAATCTCGTACATAAATACATGTGAAAGCACATATCAAGTATCGGAATGCAAACGGCGGGACTCGTGTCTGAATTATGCAACAGAAACGCGAGCGGCGCTCCGCCGTAATAGTGCAAAGAGTGGACGAAAGCTCCTAAAATAATACCGTGTTCCGACCGCGCCTCGTCAAACGGCTCCGGCGCATTCTGCCCCATGACCTATATATGGCTACGTTGTGCAATCCTATGAGAATAGCCGGCTTTATGTGCCAAAACACTTCAACCAAACCTAATTACGTTGATTTGTATGTTAAGAAACACTTTAATTTATATTTTTTATTTGAACGTTCACTTTCTTTTGTTTAATTACTTTTTATAGCTAGTATTTTTAATATTCATGAAGAATGATTCTCGGAATCATTAACATGATGACGGCGCAAGCCGGCCGTAAGAAAGATCCGAATTAAGATCGCTCAAAATATCTTAATTTGTACAGCAAATAGCGATGCTGTATTCATTTGATCGATTATTACTCTTATGTCGTATCTACTATACGGTACTTAATCTTCTGACTGCATCTTTATCATTTCGGACCGGGGACAACCTCATTACGACGTCGGTGAATTTAGCAAACATTGTATGTATAATTAAAAAAATATGAACGATGCCTTCAAGCGTAGAATAATAATTTAATGATCACATCAAATGATTTGGAAGATGTTAAATTGTATATATTGTATCAGTGTGATAGCATTGACAGGATTTCAATTTTGTAACGGCAAACTAAACAATAGAAATTTGAAAAAATAATATCAAGCATACGACATTAAATGAAGATATAAGTAGATGACATACGGACTAGAACAATAGCTTTAGAGAGGCGCTCATTAACCACAACCCGGGCAGGCCGCGGAGGTACAATGATGTTGTAGATAATCCTTAAACCACACGCGGTGACGATTACGAGGCACCTATTAGTCAAATTAGCTTTATTGTTATATCACGTCACTTGAGCAATCGGCTTATGCACCGACAATTACGCTACACAATAAGATGAGTCAACAAAAATTGGCCGGGCGTTTATCAAAACAATGGTATTGATAAGTTAATATAGGGAGGTGCGAGACACATAACGAGTGCGTCTAGAATAGACGTGTCTCCTAAGAACCGACCGGAATACGTTATGGAACCGGGCTCGGTGAGTCATTGGAAATGTTGATACAAAATAAATGTTGATACAAAAAATACGTGCCTTCTCAAAACAAATAAAGTCGAAATATTAAAAATGTCCACGTGTAAGCCGTAGTTCGTCTCGTATTAAGACGAATTACGATACAACAAACTGAAAGTGAAATCCTAAGACGTTACGAAACACTGGCAAGTCGAAGAATGCGAGATTAGGAGATCTGCTCTGAGCGAGGGCACTGACCGAATTCCATATTTATACTGCTAATTCATGCATCTGCATCCTATGAGGCCATCTTAGGAACTAAACCTACAGAATTCGGATAATACAATTTGTATTCAAATCATAGTTTTGGAAGCACGGAGAGAATACTTAAACAATCAGATTTATGGGTGTCACAAATTATTATGACAGGAGAAAATGTGTACATAAAAGTGAAACAACCGTTTAGACCGAGATAAGAATTATTTACTCAATACATAACAAAAAGTAGAAAAAGTCACGATTTGTAGTTATCGGTGAAAATCATAATTACTATGTGAATATTCCAATCATAGATTAGCCAACAACGCGTTAACAATGAGCATTGAAGTAGAACACGATATCCGACTGTCGAGGAATCATCCCAGAAAGAGATTATGATCGTCGGGTCCACGACGAGAAGGCCGATAATCGATTTCAACATATCAAAGCTGACAAGTAATTCGAGGTCCAAGCGCAGTCACAGTGGGTGCCGGATATCGACGATATAAAAATCACTATGTAAATGAAGACAGGATTAATCGGACGGAGTAATCGATTCTCTAGTAAGAGCTACCGAGTTTGAAATTAATAGTTGTATTATATGCATGCGATATGATTGTAAATTGAACATCACGTGAGGAATATGAGCTTAATGGACTTTTAAAAAGATGGAATCCAGTGTAAGTATAGATTAATAAACAAATAAATAGGGAATAAATTAATACCTATCTATGTATAATTAGTCAAAACTGACCTTTTTTGAATTTTCTAGATCATGACTAAAAGCCTATTACAGAAACCTTAAGAAGTCCAACGCTTGCTGCTAATTTCAATATGTATATATTTTTTATTAGGTCAATATTATAAGATGTTATATAGAAATTCAGTATCACATAACTAGACTTCCATTAATGTACGCATAGAACATCATATAATAATTATTTAGAAAACACAATAGTTTTAGTTTTGTTTATTGATTGAGAGTTCTTTAAATGAAGTGCTATCAATACAAGTCCCATACTTTTAAGACTGAACAGAGGGACGTTCAGAAGCCGGTCATTATCCATGCTCGAATATATCGTCTCGATTACTACGTCTAAGAATGAAATACCCGATTCATTCATAATAACGAATCAATAGTTACACGAATCGGCTCCCACTTCGGAAGCTTCATTCGGAAACCTATAACCGGTTTTTGACGTTAATTACAAATGGATTTGAAACGTTATTACTTGCCACTGAAGCGATCTATCGCTTTCGACACGATTTACCGTCCATCATCTACACATTACACCGTCGATGCATTCTGAGGAAATGATTTATTATGTTTATTTATAAAAAATTGATTTAGTTATATCAGATTCTGTAAAAAATTATGACTATGGCCTATGATTATTTATTTTGGAATTTCTGGATTCGATAATTCATTTAGTGTCTATCAAAGTTGCAAATGATTAATGCTTGCATAAATTAAATGTTAGCATAATATTGTTTACTGAAATCCAACCAATAACCTGTAAACCGAGCTCACAAACTCCAATCCTCGCAAATGTATTGTCTATGAAGTATTTTGATGAAAAACTGCGTGAAAATCATTACTTGTACATTGTAATTTATACAATTATTTATTGTTTTTTTTTAATAAATTAGAACGTGACTCTCCCGATATTGACGCCAATTGAACAGCTGGACGGGATTTACTCTATTGCTGTCTGAACTACCGCTGCGGGTGGTGAGACATGTGGGGGTGAGATAGATGAGCGTGTGAGTAGGGCTGTCCTAACGAGCCCAAGGGAATGGGCGAGGGGCATGGGGGGTGCTGGTGGTACTGCTGCAGTGGTGACGGCGCCAACCCCGGGTGGTGTTCTATGGGATATTGCCCGGAACCGGCGTACGCCAATTGCCTCACCTTCATATCGTCGTCTACAACGTTATACGTGAGCTCGGTCTCTTCGAAGCCGGTGGCGGCCATTCTCTGCTCGCTGGTCGTCGGGGGATCCGGGGAGTTGAGACAGGTCTGTATTAACCTTTTGCCGGAATCCGATGTGATCATTGGCTGGAGTTTCCGCGTAGCGAATGTGTATACGTGGCCGGTTTCAGACGCGACTAGCAACATCACTTGGGTACCCGTCAGAGTCGACAACTCGTATGCCTGCAAAGAATATATTCATGAATTAGTTCGAGATAAAAAACTGTAACAGATGGGTCGTTTTTGTGAACATTTGTGTGTAAACGGGTTCCTAGACACATTTGCATAAACTGGTTAACATTTACAATGACATATTCAAGTTATTTATTTCATCTGTCGACTAGGTCAGTTTTAAGAATATAATAAACACTTCTAAGCTTTTCTGAATTATATTTCGTCTTATTATTTCCAATTATTGTACCAAAAATAAACATTTTAATTTCAAAAATGCAATTAATCTGAGAGTTAATTAGTTGTTGATATATTTTTGACCTTTCACCTCTCCCACGCTCGTATACTTCAACTAAACTTGACTTTTGGGAGCAATATCTCTCACGGCTCTCTTTATATTTGCCATTAGAATTATCACACCCACTAGCGCCACCTACACAATTTAAATACCCGGGTGACGTGCCGTTTTCGACTTTAGGGTAGTATCAAGTGAACTTAAAGTCAGGATAAAAAATGGCGGATGCTTTAGTCGGCGCCTAAATTGATGTTAAACAAAATGTAAACTTAGGATTTAAGGCAAACGGGGATGAGATCTCCTTAATTCCATTTCTTACGTACGTGAAGTAGCGTGACCTTTACTAGTGTTATATAATATTATATTTTAAAATAGTATGTAATTTAAAACTTGATTGTAAATATAGTACAGTGAACAGTGAACGACATAATGCAGCTTCTTGAATAATTTAAATTAACTTCTACTGAAAAAATAAATAAATTTAATTATAGCTTACGGTATACATTTTTATAAAAATATAAATTTAGGAATTATTCCTACAATCATTTATCATTGTTACATTTTAAGTAATATTTAATGTAAAATCTTCTATTTTCTGTAAGATATGATGTAATCTTTATCAGTGTGACTAAATTTAAATGTAGAATTAATTATTTTCGTTAAAGTCATGTGTAGATCAGATAAGCAAACGGACTGTCAGTCATTAAACTTTATTTGATTTATATATTTCGTATTTGTGCTTTGTATACAAAAATATTTAAATTTAACTTGTGGTATTTGATGAAAACCTATCATTAGATCTACAAACATAATTCATTAAATACATTTATAAACATTTACACGCGCGACTATTATAAATGAGTTTCTCAAATAGTAAAGGTAACACCCGACCCGTCCCGCTGGATAATATATCAATAAAGACAGGAGTATTAACATGTATATCTGCAGATTAAATACGTCGGATACGACGTGTTAAAGATGGAACTTATAAAGTATCTGTATCATCGGCGTTCCCATCTGGCGTTAACTGATATCACTCTTATTTTAAACCCACTCTGTCAACACATAGGATTGCAATTACACCGACGCGCCGGGCGCGGGACTCCCTGTCACCGGTCAATGAGGTGATTAATGATAAGTAGTAATTAGCTTACTATCTTTGTATCCATGATATCGATATTTTACATAAAACGACCCTAAAATAAACCTTAGTATTGCGTAATAAGTCCCGAAATCAATAGTTCACGATTATAAAGCCCAAAATGACAATTACAAATGCGGCTATAATGAGTTCAGTTGTTAATATGATTAACGAGAGAGAGATAAATTTTCGCACGCAGCCGACATAAAAAAATTGTGATGTATAATATTTTTTACCGCTACGTGGCATCTCCCCTTGATTGAATGCTTCAAATGGCATCCAATTACTGAAGACCTTTGTAAGTTGGGAGATCTCCGAGAGATCGATCCGGAATTTACACTGACACCAAATTTTTATCATTTGATAAAACAAAACTAAAAATATATAACCTACACAAATTATAACGACAGTGTTCACTTAGAGATTATTGAGCTTTGCTTGTAATAAATGCAAAATACATTAACTCATTAATTAACGATCACTGCAACGGTAAAATTAATAACATACTTAAAAGTCATTACATTACAAGAAAAGATAAGTAGCGAATACTGAAATTATGAACTGATTGACGTACGTCTCGCGTATATAAATTTAGCTGACACCGGCCGAGGTGAAAGTTCGCGAATCGACCTCCACAATTGTATAAAATATACAGGTACGTAAAAGAAATCATAAAACGATCATTATCTCGGGACGTCTCGGAATTTTTTAATAGTTTTTACAACGTATTTTTTTACTTTTCACGCCAATTATTATAAAAATGTAAATACAATAAAAATAGCAAAGTAAAACACAGGCGTTGCAGAATATCAATAAAAAATACGATAAAATTTGGAGCCGTAATAAATTTGGGAGGTGCGACTTTTACCTCACTTTTTATTGCTTCCACGCTGTATTGCGTTTAAAGGCAATAAATTAATAAGACTAACTTTTATCCAATAATCGATGATAACATCGCTTTGTAGGCAATAACTTATACACTTACATAGCATTAAAGTGCGTAAAAATACGAAAGGTGTAACGTAGTTAACACAATAGTAATAAATTAAGGAATAACTGAAATAAAGATTTTTTTATTATTTTATGTATTTCAGGGTATGGAACTCTCACAAATACACACACGCTACACGCACGCACACTAAAATAATTATATGAAAACATGATTTTGAATTCTTTTACTGTTATATTAACAGAAATATTTCCGGTAATATTTCGACAAAAATATAATTTAAAATAAAAGGATGTTAAAAAAGTTAATAAGCGCTAGGGTGCTGACACTTTCACGATAAGTCAGAGGCTTCTCGTACAACCATTAGGTTGACTCTCAACGCAATGACGCGATTTAATCCGTTTAAGATAAATAATTATACGTGTCCTAGTGATTGACGCAACACCTCCAAATACCCCAACGACTCACATCTATCCGTGATGCGACACACGCTCTTGCGGTCAAGTAATAAAACACACAATCGAGTACACATTAATTGATGTCGGATTTAGTTTTTGAAAAATTATCCGACGTGTGATCCAGTTAAGTCAAAAAGTGATTGTTGTATCAGGTGCAAGAAATCAGAGGAACAAGTTGCCGCTGCGCGCGCGCACCGACTACACCGAAATCGGCATAATTCATCAAATCAAAGGGATTGTATGTCTGTGCGAGAGAAGATATGCACAAGATAGCAATTAAACATTAAAAAACAAAAGGAGATCTGAGGAAAGTACCTTTTTATTAAATTATGTGTGATGTTACATAGGCATTGTGGAATGATGAACAACGAGTGGACATAATCTTTGGAAACAAAAAGGCAAGAGACAAATTGTCATCCATTACATTTCAAAATATGACACTCGGCACGTACTGGTCGATGTACTTTATAAAAATAAAAGTATCGATACGGACAAAGTCGACGAAATTGATTATTACGCTGCTACGAGTTACCTTTAGTTACCGGACGGCTTTTACAAACTTAATCATCAAATTAAGTATGTCCTTAAAAGATATTACTGTCATAATCTATAATTAATACAGATTATGTCAAAACTTGTTTTCAAAATCATTACGAAACATTTAATTTAATTTAATTATATATTTAAATATAATTTTTCTTTATTTTGTGCAAGTATTATTAAATTTGAATTTGAATTTATACTTATGTCGTTGATTGTTTTTAATGTTAATATTTATCACATTTTAAAACTATATGTATAGCAATTTTTAGTGGCTTTACGTGTTATACCATAGTAAAAATATAATAAACATCGTCAACCCTCCCAGGTTACGGAACCGCAGAGCGTCGGGCGATGAAAACGGAACTTTTTGCCGAGATGAGATACAGAATCCGATAGCACGATAGCTAATAGCTCTATAAACAAGATAATCATCTAGTTAGCGCTCGGAGAGACGATCGAGATGGAACCTTTTAAATAAAAATATTTAATGTTCTCGGAAACCGTTGTAACGAATGACGCCGAGGTATGCCGCTGATGGCATTATCGATAGATGGGAAAGAATTAAAGTGACAATTACACATGAAATGTACGATTATATAAAACTGAATTCGCTCTTCAAAATTTATTGAAAACTCCTCTTCTGAGTCTGCGATTTATATAATTAATAATTGACTATTGTCAAGTAAATGTCGTCACCCTTTAAATAATAAAAAAATAATATCAAAAAGAGATATAAGTAATTTAAAAAGAATAACTGATGACGAAAACCGTCAATCACATTATTCACGCATACACTCGTGCGAGCACGGACGACTCGGACCTTAAATCATTAAGATCGCGTATGTCTTCGAGTTTATTTTACAAATTACCAATAAAAAATGAACTTAATGACGTTTAAGTAAACGTAGAAATTTTAAAAAGCCGAAACATTAGTGACAGTGAAACATATTCCCCACAATCGGGACACGGTCCTCCAAAAAATTGCTAATTACAAGTACAATGAGGTACAAAGGGAGCCGCCGTTCCCACGGAGCCTCCGAACGCATGCGCGCCGTACATATCTGGGGAGCTTGTCTTTTATTGCCAAAAATTAATGTCCAGTAAACAGTCCTTAATTGCACGTCTGTTTAACTCGAATCTTGAAAACCAATGCGGCGCCCCGAGAATTCCCTCTCGGACTGACGGAGGAACACCAAGGGTATATATAATGCATTATTGAATTACCGTAAACCCAATCAAAACAAATTCTGATACAAAATCGTCCCTTTACAGACCTTTAAGTTTGCAGCTAATCTTCACATTCTGTCTGTAATTTTCTCCTGAAAATATATATGATTAAATCCTTTTAATGAGTTACTTGGTAACTTTGCTCTGCACCTTAATAAATATTAATTGTAAAATCCAACTATATATGTATATATATATATATATATATTAATAATTAGATTTGTAAAACAATAAAGACATATCACTAATGTATATTTAATTCGAGATTAAAATGGTCATTTATATAAACACACACACGTACACACGTACACGCGTATAATGAAATGCAAAGTGAGGTCGGGGCGTTAAATTGAAGTCGTTCAGCACAACTAACAAATAACAAACAGCGGGCGATTATAGTCACATTCACATATCGCAATTAAAGATGTCATTAAAAATAACTGTTGTAGATTATAAAAGGCAAGGCAACCACTGGACTGGACTGGCAACGTCCACCGAGACAGAGACAACGGCACGAGGTTTTTTAACTATATGTAACTCCAAAGACGAGTGTGATAACCTTTACACCTTGTGTCACTAATTGCTATTTTGAATATTTATTTATTAATTTTTTGGAGGAACATCTTTTGCCTTTGTTGAGCCTTTGTTGATCGATTTGATAAAAAAAAACTATCAGCGATGTAATAACGTTCGGTACACGCATCAAGTTTTAGATGTCTCGTTCATTAAGATCTCTCTCTCTTTCTTTATAAATTTTAATAGTTAATAAATAATAATAAAGGAAACATTCATTTGAGTCCATTGGAAGAAAAACATAAAGTTTATCCTTCGACTTCCACATACGTACAAGTCTACATATCTAGCCACTGTTTATAATATAATTAAATATTCCAATATATAAAAAATATATTAACATAAACTAACAGATGTAGAACTTGATGTATTTACAATAATCATTGTACAAACAACAAACATAGACATGTCATGAATAACGCAATCCAATCATCATGTTAAATGATTACGGAGACTCCCGTAAAGGATTCACATCAAACACGTGGCAGCCAAATAACAAATAATATAACACTAGGGATCGAGGAAACCCCAAAAACAGGTTATGAGAGGCCAGGTTGCCATATTTGAGCTGTTCTCGAGTGGATTAATCGTAAATGGTCTAAACGGGCCTTCTGCTCGCTCGGCCGGGAGCCACGTGGCTTTGTTTGACGTTTTGCTATCTTTACGTATCTGCAGGATACGGATTGACATTGCAATTACATATTTGTGACTTAATATTCAACTAATTTATAATTTGAACCTGACTTAAATAACTCTAAAACCTACAATTAACGTGTCAAACCAACGAACGAACGCGTCGGCTGTGAATATAATGACTTCATTAATTGTAAACTCGACAACTAACACTCTTAGTTCCACGAAGTCTTTTATCCTTTGATAATTAAGTGATGAATTCCGAAGGTACCTCGCGAGAGGTCGCCAATCCCTCATTCCCATTACACCAATCGAGATATCCGTAATGATCAAAAAGTGAAAGCACTCGTCAGGCTTCATTATCTCTCGCCACAGCATCGGAAGCCACACGTTTAATCACGATAAAACAAGAAAAGGTTCGGCGTAACTACACTTATGGGCACTTATTTGGAGTCCATTTTAAGAAATTCTTAAAGTACATAACGCTGAACTGAAACGGCGAAACTTAAAGCAGTCAGAGCACATCTTGTTTGTTTTGAGTTCGTCAAAAGCGGCCGCAAACTTGATTACAGAAAAAAAAGTAATAATTCAGTACGAACCAGTCCGCGAATCTTACCTCCGTAGCGGTACAATATGTAAATTACATCAGATATTCAACCAAATCATGACGAGTGCTCCAAGAGAGCCTAGAGAAAACGAGGCTTTTAATTTAACAAAAATATGTGAAACCCTATAGTAAACATATAATCAAAAAGTGACCGATGCCGGGCGCCCCGATAGTGGCCGGAGGCTGACCGACGACTAGAACGATTAATTTAAGCGACACTTAAATAACAATTACCGACCACTGCAACCGGAGCATTCTCGTAACTCGGTAGCAAATGAATTGCGTCCAAGAATAACAACTTTAACTCATTTAATATAAGTGTTTTGTGAAAGGTACGAGATAAAACTGCGGTGTCGTGAAAGGCTTTAACAAAATCTATATATTAATACGTGATGCCAAAACTTTGGATCCCTTTTTACGAAAATTGCGCGGACGCAGGAGCATAAAATTTGGCACACTTATAGTTTATGTACAGGAGAAGTGCAGAACGCTAATATTTTTCAATAATAATGCTTATAAAGTACATTAAATCAATAAATAAAACATTACCCACACTACCATGCATTTCACACACACATGTTTCTTTTGTTTTTCATTTTGTCTATAGACATAGAAACATTACACACACTACCATGCAAATTCACACACATACTTACTACAGACTTAGAGTACTGACATTGACATATCAAAAATATATATATTTGAGTATACATACTCTGTGGTCAAATGGTTTCTTTTGTTTTTCATTTTGTGCATAGACAGAGTACTCAAAAAAAAAGTTTAATTTGTCTCATTTAATTAAATATAAAAAAAGATTTTCATAATAATGCATAAAAAATACATTAAATCAGTTAATAAAACATTATACTAACCGGCATACATTTGACACACGCATACATACTCTGTGGTCAAATTGTTTCGTTTCTCTGTTATAGACGTAGTTGAAAAGTTTGTTTGTTGTGGTTTTATTGAATGTTTAAAGTTAATTAAAGTTTTATTTGACGAATACTACGTGAAATACTGAGCGTTTATACAAATTTATGTGAGTTGTGTAGCAGTAAGATACATTTAAACGTATCGTCGTCTTTCAAGGACTATTATTATATGCATAAAGAAAGCTCTGTAGCAGCAATCTGCAACAACATTCAGGTACAAAAATTTTTGATATTGCTGGTTCAAAGCAATTATTGTAGTTTACGATTTCAGTAATTGCATACTTTAGGATAAATAAGTGATTTTGTGTTAAAACTTTTTCTCTTCTTGATTTCAGTAATCTATGAAAGAACTTTAATTATGCTTCGACATAGAACATTAACGAGTCGGAGTGAGAGACAAAGAAGAAGGAATATTTCTCTAAGAGGAAGGAATAATTCGTCATCAGTAGTATTAGATAGTAATATGATTTTGAGAGATGCATTTAAGTGTGCTCTAAATGTCATTCCAAATGTGTTTTTAAGTTATGACATTAACATTTTGAACCTGAAGTGACTTTAGGCGACCAAACTACATTCACTTCATGTTGTCACAAGGGTAAAGCAATATTACCACCCTTAAGTCAAAATGAATATTTGATTTAAAATATTATATGATGGACTTACTTCAAATGAACCTTCAATAAAAAGTAAATCAAAAAATTATTTTGAAAATATTAGGAAATATAATTCATGTTTTGCTATGGTTAGCTCAGAAGCCAAAGTTGCTGAGGCAGTTACAAGTGGAGTGTATCATTTCAAGATACATGATGTTTTTTATCACAGATCAGAGCCAATGACTGCCGCATACCATGTTATGCACAATTATATTTTTAAGATGTTGACACTGCCATTAATTATAGATTACAAGAACATGTTAATCAAACATGTAACAACAACATAATGCATGAAATTTCACTGGAATTGGAACGCAGTAATCCTTTTGTGCGGTCATTCATTGCAATGAAAGATCATTGTCAGAGAGTCGAAAATCAAAACAGAAATTTGTATGCTCATTAAAGTAAATCACCATTTAGATCTACCCCGATTTAATGATGCAGTTCAAACTGATGTAGCAGTAATATTTAATATAGTTGATGGTGAGCCACCTTTTGAACGAAATATGATTTGTTTTTCAAAAGTTAATGGTAAAATTAAGAATATCTGAGTTTTGGACTCATCATTAGACCCTTTAGCGTACCCACTGCTTTTTCCAACGGTGATACTGGGTGGCATGTCAATATTGCTCATAATACACCAACTACATCTAATTCAAGAGCACCCAGAAATAAATTAACCATGCTTCAGTATACAGCCTATCGACTAGCAATTAGAGATGATTTCAGCAAGTTACACCATTCACAAAAACTATTTCTGCAATGGATTGTTGATATGTATGTGAGAATAGAGGGTTCACAATTACATTTCATTTGACAAAATCAAACAAGTCTTAGGTCTGAAGTTTACAACAATTTAACAGACTACTTAGAATTGAACATGAATTGAATATTTCTTTTAAGATAATTTGTTCAAAAAAGAAATTCGCAAATAACAGTCTTGGTAAAATCTGTGGTTATAGTAGTTAGTTTTCGATAGTAGAACCTTAATAATGTTTGAATATTATTTTTATAATGTATAATAATTATTTTAATAATGTATATTAAGTCACTTACAATTTAAATTTATTATATGGTCGAATTTCGACCACTGGGCGACCACTAGTATAATTAAATCGTTCATATGATAACTTAATTACGTACATATGTTTACAGAAAATATACATTAATTATATCACCGAAATTTGGCAATAATAATAATAATTAAGAATTGCACAAGCGGATGTGTATTGGAAAACAATATAAAGATAACGAAATAAAATAAACAATTAAAATAAATTAAATTAAGGATCGAATGAAGAGGTCCAATATAATAACATAACAATGGAATCTTAAGCCGACAATACCCTATCTAAAGAACAATGGCTAATACCAATTCAATAGAGTAATACCTTCTGCGTGTGCGCAGCGCAGTGGGGACTAAACCTAGTGTCACATGCAAATTTAATGTGATCGAATTGCTATCAATGGCCGCCGTGCCGATAATTGCACGTTTATAAGGTAGTTAACGTTTCATTCATAAACAACCGTGATTACTTTATGAATGAGCGTTCAACTATGCTCCTTATTTATTGTGTCGGCTGAACAACTTCCATAAGTTTCCTGCTCGCCTATTACCATTTATCGAATGTCGTCCGTACACTATCATTTTGTGGGCGCTGACTTGACCCTGATTTATGAAGTTCATTGAGTAACATTAAGTGTTAAACTATATCCAATTATCTACAAACACGACCTCGGTCGGTCCAGATCGCAGTTACCGCCGCGAGCGACTGCCCGTAGGTAGCGGTACCGCATAAAGATGAATTTATTAAATATATTTACATTTAATTCATTAGTGGAACACCGAAAAAAACGAGTATAACTCAACCGGCTATCACCCGACCTCGTGAACGTAAACCTGTCCGACTGTTAATAATTCTTCTCTTAATGGTCGCTTATGGCTGAATACGTTTTAGTGCTAAATAAACAAGCATTATCATTATCAGTGATCTCCACGACGCGGGGTCCGCGAGCAGCAGGAGCCGACTGAAGTGCCGCACATCCGATACCATCACACCGATACGCATCAAGGAAGACCACTTGTCAATACATTTCACCTGCGAACAGAGCCAGCTCGATTGGCCGTCTTAGACCAGAACGGGTTCCGATGAATTGTGCTACTGAGGAGACATTTTTATACTTCAGTCCGACAACCTGTACCCATGTCCACTACTGCATGTTAATTTATTTGATGCCAACCCGGGGTTATATTTGCACACCCTTTGTTTCCCTTTAGCTACAGTTTTAAGAAATATTTATAAAACAAAAAAATCGTATTGAAAGTTTTATATTTATAATTCATTTTAGAATTCACAATGCCTCAGTCGTATAATATGCAAATGGTAGTATATTACACTAAGGGCCAGAAGACATATTTCGCTAACCTTATTTACTGGACAATTCAGACGTCCGTGCAAATAAACACAAGTGGTTCCAATAAAAGGTTCGGTTGAGACCAAGCGCCTCTAAGAAATGCCGCCCTCCCTAAAAGGATAATAATACGTCGTTTCCATGCTCCCGACCCACAGCGAGTCCCCAGGACTCCAGGAGAAATGTAAATTGTCCCGACACCTGACAAATAGCTTAATTAACGACCAACACGCGACACGTGAATTATTGAGATTACCAGAATGGTTAGTTACCGAGCTTGCGGCCGCCGTTTATTATGCACAATTACGACCAGTTTTATGGTCCTTACACCGTCAGTAGGTCACTCTACATTTTTTCTCTAGACGTGTTCGTAATGAATGTTTTAAATCGCAATATCTGAAAAGATTCCATACCCATGATATTTTAAGTAAACATTTATAGAAGCAGCGTTGAAATATAGAAAGGCCTTTTATTTTACAGAACGTGGTCCCCGGAGCCCACATGTTCTAATTTAATTGAGGTATTTAATTTCAAGGTTAAAAGTGGAATTATGTAAAGAGATTTGATTTTTTTCGCAACGCAATCGCATCGGTAGGCGTCACGTGGGCGCGCACGTGATGACTTTGTGCCTTTGTAGCTTAAAACTACACGACCACTCGCGTGGGCGGCCATCCCGGCACTAAGTCGGATACTGCCTACAAAGCGATCGGCGAATTTTGCATTTACTATTTGAACTTCAAAAGCTACTTAACGCCGCTGTCAATCGAATAAATCGAGCAGAACTTACAACTGTCAGCCTTGCGTTTATCGCTCAAGGTTGCAAAAACGTGGAACATTTGAAAAGTCCGTAGCACGCGTCGTGCGTGGCGAATTCCATTTCACATCAGAAACTCGCCCGTTCCGGGAAACAATGATAACAAAAACACAGCAGCGGTTCAATTGCATAACGACGCTCGCGAGACTCGAGCTTTCCCACCGCAACCTGGACGTTTGGAGGAGTTTTTAATTGACGAAAAAACGACGCGTCGCCGCGCTCAAGACGCAATCAAGTAAAAACTTACTCGTTAATGTTTAATGTATGATATTCGCGATGTCGATACATTATGGATGGGGCCCCGCTGGCTGCGCTCAGATATTTTGACGAAACGCCAGATCAAGGGGCGCTATGGGCGACCCTCAACACTAACCCGAAGCAACCGAATACACTGGTCGTTTCGTATTCCTATTGTACCTGAAGATTTAACGTAGTTCATTAAAAATACTATCCTGCATTTTAATAAAATGCTCAGGACGTTTAAAAAATCAATGATTAAGTCGTATTTAAAATTTATCAGTCGAACCTTACGTCTCAAGACATGTCCTGATCTGACTCGAGGGCCACTTGGATAGAACTAGTACCCGCAGGTGCCTACGCCCAGGACTCGTAAACCTTACGTGTTAACCGTAATTTATCTTACACATTAAGGGATTACAGTAATTATGTACTCTTTCTCAGTGCTGCGAATAAATTTCTCAGTCTGACATTAAATGTGCGGTTTGAAAGAATTATAGACATAACTCCCCCGTAACATACACCATTAATATATATATAAAATTATTATAAAAATATCACGTCATATACAGCTGTCCGATATACATTTTAATAAAAATAATCTACCAATTAATATTAATACATTTCGTTGGACAAGCTGGAATTTCGTTTCTTATTGTATCCGATCGCAACCAATTGTCTAAGAAAGGAAATAAATGCAGAAATTCGAAGAAGAAACGTTGTCACAAATTTATCCCACGGATCCGAGGCCGTACAAGAGAACCGGCTCCCGGCTGTAACACTTACGGACGGACAGACTTTGTAATTCCGAA
Organism: Melinaea marsaeus rileyi; assembly: GCA_918358865.1. Taxonomy (NCBI): domain Eukaryota; kingdom Metazoa; phylum Arthropoda; class Insecta; order Lepidoptera; family Nymphalidae; genus Melinaea; species Melinaea marsaeus. Next base: position 31,011,068 of record OU911084.1, on the reverse strand, counting down.
CATCCACGTTATTGATATACATATCAAACTACCTACAATTTCAATAGTGGATGCACTATCAGACAAAGTTCATTGTGAACAAAGAATGGAGTAAAATACTGGACTGGTATACTGGGTACTGATTATAATTTCTTATTACACCTCGATTTACGCCTTAATCCGAACTCAGCATTGCCTCGTCCCGACGAGCTCATTACGATCAATAACGACTGGATCTATCTGCAAGTGTAATGTGCTCAATCTGGAAGACACTTTTTATCCCATCAGAATTTCTGGAGACCGCGACGCGAATTCATATTTCGGACACGACTCACTCGAACGAATGGATTTAATAACAAAATTCAATTAGAAGATTAATGATATATTTTTTAGTGGTCCGACAAACATTTCACAAATGCTTTAATGAGTTTATTGATTGGTTGTACGTAAGATAAAAATTAAATGTCACCGCGTTTCTGCCAACAGTTGCAGAACAATTTTTCATTTTAATTGCAGAGTTGGAATAAAAAAAATAATTTACACGCTTTTAAACATTATTTATGTACCCATTTGGTAAATTACGGGCGCTTATGTACGGCGCTTCGACCCTCTAAGACTCGAGCGACCCGTGTCTTCAAATTAGTTCTTACCTCCTTGAGAATAAGAGTTATATCGAAACAAAGGTTTCGAGCACTCGAGTCGCCCGCCGTACGGCCGTACGGGCCTCCGGGGTAATTACACGGAGATCTTCTTTAATTAAAATTTTCGGATACTTGCCTCGAATTTAAACTTCAAAAGGTAATTTTCGTGCACTAATTACTCGCTGTATTTTTATACAGCTGAATTGTATACAACTTTGGAAATTCTTCCTTAGAATATATATTTTACCAAAGTCTCAAGAGGACCGGAGCTATTTCAAATAATATCTCAATGTTAGGATAAATTAAAATTCATTCGTCGACACTGTTCTTTCCTACTTCATCATCATTCGGGTAATGGTTCTTCATAATCGTGCTCCTTTACGAGCGATTTTCTCGAAAAGCCGCCTCGTGAACATTTTAGTCGTGATCCGCGGGACGCCTTTGACAACGCCGACAACTAACCAACTAGTGTCCGAACGATAAGTTCACTGATTAGTGGACAAACTGTCCGTCCTCCTCGCTAATCAGTTCTAACCGTCCGTCATCCGTCCGCGATCACCCTGCGAGAGATTGATGCTCGAATCGATTTTACAATTTTTAAATTGATTTTATAACATATGTTTGCTCCATAGAACTGTCGAATTGATCATCATCATCATCAATCGAGGGAATAGTGATGATGCTTGAAAAGGCGAAAGTTGAGAGAAGTTCATTTTTTGGCTTCGAATTTATGGGATTTTTATTGGATTAACCAAAGTACGTAAAGACTTATCGAAACCACAGTTAGCGGAGTAGAGGCAAAGGTACTAGGCGCGCATAACAACAAGGCGTTCACGCTAGGTGTCGCTGGGGGCGGGCCGCGAGCAGGCATTCCCTTTCCACCGACCAATCAATCTAACCTCCCCTGCCCCCCGGCGCGTACTAACCGTGCGGCCAACGGAGAGAAACGGTAGCCGAGCCGGAGATCTGCACATACTGGTGGTTTTACGATAACTCCGAAGAAGTCGTGAACTCCTAGTAGATGACTTGTTTAGGCGGTCTCGTCGGTGCTAACAAACATTATATGCATTACCATTCATTTTAATTAACACTGCTTTTCGATATACGATTTACGTAAAAAAGGTAAAAAAGTAATAAATAATATAAAAAATCACATTTTTTACTATAATTCCACAATGACAGCACAGTGCGTGAATCTTCCGCTGACAGTTTAATTGCATATTTTGTTTCTTAAATTCTGATAAACAAGATACAAAATCTGGTGTTGGAAGACAAGTAACATAAAAGGATAATCCAAAATGAAACAATTATGCGTTGCGTAGAGTAATTGGTAAGCGGCGCGGCGACCGCCTGCGACCCATATCTCACGGTGCGCGTTTTGTAATGCTAATGGGAGCGAGCTGTGTGGCGCTACTTATTTCACTTGTAATTATTATCTAATCCTTATCTCGCGATTTGAATACTACAAGCGCTGCAAATAAATAACAAGAATAACAAAATAGGAATAATTAATATATTTTTATTCTAAATAAGTATTATTCCGCTAAATATGTGTCTGAGATTATTTTTTATAAGCAAGCAAGCAATAGGAAAAGTAAGTCCGGCAAGCAAACAAATCCAGTTGACAAAAATCGAAAGTTCCAAATATGGAACCGAATGTACCAGGCTCTCAGAAGTAACCGAGAGGTTGGAACTAAACGGAGCGCTCTCTAAGCGCGTGGCGTCATCTGTAGTCCCCGGGGAACTACAACACACTTACTGCTCTACACAACCTTGTTTAACTGCTCAGAGCGTACGCTATTTAACACGTTCAAAAGAACCTGAAAATGTAATTAAATAGAGAAAATACTCTATTCTGTTTACACAATTATAATAATGATGAATAAATTGTAATTGTATTACGTGACCACGAAACGCAAATACATGAAGTACCGCAAAGTCGCTAATAGACACATCAACATCGCTAAAGTTAGGGAATCTCGTGATCTAAACGTCTCGGCTCCGTGTGGGAAAATAATCGGCTCCGCGATCTCCATCGGGGCTGGTTCCTAATTAATTTAGTAATCGCTCGTGACGACTCCCTCCATCCCTAGACCAAACCACGAACTTAACGAAATCACGACTCTCCCAGACAAAGATAATCGTTATTTTAAATTTATTAAAATGTCCTCCTTAAGGACTATATCGGGTACCCTTTATCGGACTGTATAATTTATTCCCGGCCGGGACAAAAGCTCTTTAAAATGAAAGCTATCATAGTCTAAGGGTTTCATTTCAGTGTACGCCGGCGACTCATTTAGCTCCTCTGACCGGTTCCGACCGTCCGGAGATCGTGATCGCAGCCTGCTTGACGGTCAATTAAAAATGAACTATCTCCGACAGCTCCTGATCGAAGCGATGCTCACACCGGAATACATAATCCGTACTCCGCGACAATTATAACTCGGAATGTTTATTTTTAGCTCCTCATTGTCGATATTTGCTTCACGTCGCTCGGCGCCGTCCGCTTTAGATGTCTTCGGATGTTCCAGTGACGGCGTATCGCACGGGCCGTCCGGCTGCGAGACTGCAGACCACATCCTAGACTACGCCTGTCAGCGAGAGACGATTACACGACACTACAGCGGCCGGCCACATGCCGACAGACCCTCGTAATCACTCCTACATATACGTATAACAAATTATTGAATTAGTAAGTTTTTTAAGTCTATAATATATAATTAATATTGTAGTAATATAGGTACAAAATTTTGCAAAATAAATCTTACAGATAAAACTAACAATTCCCGAACACTTAAAACATTAACACAAAACTATTATCTATAATTTGTCTATAACTATATCTAACATAGATAGCAAGATAGACATAGGTACTAATAATAAGAGTAACATGAAAACTGCCCGCTGCGTTACAGACTGCGGGCGGCGAGATAAACAATACTAACCAACTAAATATTATTCAAATTATCGATACATCGAGAGATAATATCGATTAGTTCAATAAAATCGAATTTATAACATATTTTGGATATATATAATATGATGATATTATATAAAAATTATATTAATATTTCTAAGACGCAGGTAATTTAGAAATAAATAAAGGGCAAATCTAAGCAAGGTTAAATCGGTTTTGCATTTTTTTGTCTATCTATTATTTGAAAAACCTCTTGAAAAAAATATCAAAAACATTAAATATATTATTGAAATTTGTGTGATGCGATCCCAAATAAGAAGAGATCAAATTATATACATATATTCGTACAACGCTGTTTCCTCTCGCGTAATACTTCCTTATACAATAGTTATTATGAAAAACTTAAAGGTCTGTAACAAAATGAAATAACATTGATGTATATTTATTTTACACTTTTCGACTTTAGTTGTATCAAACCACCGACTGAGCCCTTAAATGTTATCTATACGTAGGTACTTCACAGTTTGAACACGGGTGCTCTGGAATGTTTTTTTTATATCGGACATTATATCTTACCTATATATCTATACCAACTTTTATCGCCACTTTTCTCCAAATGACGGATTTGTCATAAAGGAAGCGCAGTGTAAATACAGACTTAAAGTACTATTAAATATGTTAATTTATAAATCAATCAAGAAAAATAATAAATTGATAAGGATTTTTTTTAATTTTATCCAGCGATTTAAGCGCTTCATCTTTTACTTAAACAGACTGCGCTTTAAAGGTCTTTAATCATCTGAATCTTATCTCCGTAATTAGTAATAACTCCGATACATATGAATAACCGAAAGAGTTGTTCGAAGCTGTAATGAAATACTCATAATATTTTAATTTTATGTTAACATTTATTACATTGCAAAATATTTCATATTGTTAAATATTTTTTTCGCAGACCGCATTATTAAAATTCCTCTCCTGGCGGCTAGGAGAAGCCTGTTTGTAACAGACACCTTCCTACGCGTTATTATATTAATTAAAATACAACATGATAATGTTTTGAACGTATTGAAAAAACACATTGCGTATAGATGTGTTTTGTAAATGAATACATATTGTTAATATGCATTTTTAAATGTAGTTTTAAGTATATTAGCCTTTTACGCTAACGATGTTCTAGATTATGTATATATAACTGAATGGATGAGATTAATATTTTTCTGCGAGTTAATTTTAATTTTAATCGTGGCTAAGGAATATGTTAATTATATTAATAAATTAATATATAATGTAAGAGTTCAAAAAATATTTATTATTTTGCTACTCGTAGCGCCATCTCTGGACGTTTTTTGAAACCTCTTCCTGACAGCTGATTCGAAATGCCTCTAATAACACTTAAAATTATTCCCATTTTATGAAAACTATACTGTAATGAAGCTTTAGTGAAATAAATATTATAAATATAATTGTATATTTTGATATAAAGTTGTTACGTTGTTTATACTCACAGGAAAACTTATCAGATGACATCTGTCAAAACTTTCAACACAAATGCTCACAAAAACACATAAAAGTAGTCCAAGTAACACATTTTCAACTTATTTAAACTGAAAATATGCTTTAATAAATAAAAAATTATATATTTCTATACACTTTTAGCAATATTCCATCAGTTTTTCGTTTTGTGAAACATAACCTATTTTTGTGTGTAAAAAACTAAATTTTGTCTGATAATATATCAAAATCTTATGTATTACTACTTTTTAAAATATTAAAGTGTTATGTATATGATTTATGTTCAAAACATATCACTTATTTCTTGCATTTTCTAATCAGTATCTAACATTATTTAGTTTGATTTTGTCAAATCTCTATAAGTCGAAGAGCTGTAACTACAAGGAGCCGCATCCATTATTGTAATACTATTACATGTATCAGAATGTTTTTAAAATTAAGTTTATTCTTGCATACATGACATGATCACAAAATTAGTTGTTTGCAATCTCAATAGAATATAGATTCTTTCCAAGAGTGTATTTACTCGTTGAAATTAGACTTCTTAAATAATCATTTAAAATATAATGAGTGAATTAAATAAAATTTTCTAGATATGATACAAAGATTATTTCATATATTACTTTAATTTCATTATTACCAGGCCGAATTGAATTCTGAGATGAAATCTAATTGAAATTAGAAGTCGGTTACACAATATAAGGGTACCTGAACATACACAGAGCTGTACAAAGTAACCCTGTCACTGATATTAAGGAATAATTAAATAACACTTTCACATCAGTGATTAACTTTCCTAACACTCAACATTATGGAATATTGCCAAAAGTTGTCTTCTCAACCCACCTTCTTCATGATGCCAGTCTTTCGCTTTGAGAAAGTGGTGTACCGCCGCAGTTTGTTATCTATGTATTCCATTTTAATTTTAACACGACCCTTAGTCTTTTTGCCGTTGGACGGTGGCGACTTCTTCGGCTGCAGAGAGGCATAGCCGTCGTCTGCAATGTCCGGCATAGCGCAGTGCTCGAGGCCGAGGCTCTGCGAGGGTCTTTCGTCGTAGCACTGGTCGGACGGGCGCTTGACTCCGGCTCGCGGCACTGGGCAGCTCTGCATGCCGGGTCGCAGCCCTCCGCCGCCGCCGAGGGAGCTAGGCGGTCGACCCGCACCGTACATGTCCGGAACATCTCCCAGGAGTCCCATACTATAAGGCGACCCGAAGCGGGGCTCCCGCGCTCCGCCGGGCGCGTCCATTATAACCTCGCAGTACGCCACAGTAACCGGTGCGCACACGCGCTATACACACCTCACCGTTCGAACGTCGAACGGAGACTGACCGAAAACGCGAAAGAACCGAGGGCGGGACTGACGGCTCGGCCGCTCGGACCGCAACTGACTTCGCACGGTTCCGTCCCGCGCACCTCGACCGCTATCCGTCTCGCTCTCGCGCGGACGAAGCACTCGATTCGCGATAGGGACGGAGATATCTCTTGCTGCGTAACCCGACACATCCGTAGGAAACCGGGAAGCCGCGAACATTTCAGTGCCCGAAATCTGTATTAAAATAGAGCTTTTATTTTGAGTTTATTTCGTAAATAGAAATAATAGACTAGGAAGCAGTGTCGCGGGCGCCGCGGCGGGCGGTGGGCCGGCCGCCAGCCATATTTAGACTCGACTCGTGCCAAATATGGCAATGGCGGTCAAATGGGGGCCACTGAAATCCCTCCTACTCGCAGCTGGCGATTTTCACGTCTAATAATTAAAAACTTTGTCACGTTCCTCATTGTGCATTACATACTTATGCGTTGACATATTATGCCTTTAGATAGATACTAATATTACAGGTCTCTCTGTAGAAGAGATAAATAGACCCGGGTACTGCAGTACTGTATGCAAGGTACGAGTGAACGCTGTTTTTCTCACTATTTTCTCAGTTCAAGTTCTTAGAATCATAGTTAAGTACTTGATTTGTAATCTTACAATTATAATAATTGTAATATCCAAATACAGTTACTAGACGAAAGTATTAAGCGTCGTGAATTGAAGTTAACTTTGTGTGTGTTGTTATTGGATGAGTAAAAATAAAAAGTAACTGTAAAAAACGGATATTAAGCGTAGGTCGCATTGGTACCTAAAGGATATAAAATTTAAATGTTTATATCTTACATTTAACTATAATATCTTAGTTTCCACCCACAGATTGTTTAAGTTGCTATTTTTCCATTTTAAGGTAGTTTTATTGCGAGCCCAGTTCTTTGAACTGTATTTTCGGCAATTTATATCAAATATATGCGTTATATTAAAAGATTTGCACACGGATTTGTCACTTGTATTATTTTATTGACGATATTTAGTTTTTATTTTATTTGTAAATAATATTTGTTATAAAAGTATCTCGATTTTTAAAATACGTTGCTGTTAGAAACTATTTAATGAGTACTTTATATATATCTATTGACATCTTTAGATAATACATATAAAAGGATATCTGCAGGATTTATTTTATAAATAAAAAATGTTTAATCATAGCAATAGATTCAGATCTATATTTCTAAATAAATACAAAGTTTTAGATAAACATATATATTCAATACTTTATTAATCTGAAATCAAAAACCTTTTTGTTGTTGTCGTTTGTACATCAGTCGGGGTGACCCATCCTCTACCCGTCCTTACTAACAGTTGCTTAACCATGATACTAACTAAATGCAGTAAGTCAATGACCCGATAATAAAATCTCTGATCAAATTAATGCTTAGTTTCAAAACAGATCCTTATTTATAAAATAATATGTGGTAAGTATTCTAATATCAGAATACAATATGTAACTTTATACTATTGTGTACTTCACCTATACTATTTTTTTTAAATATATTTCACTAAGGTAGTTGTGTAAATGAAAATATTTTCTTCATTTTGTTTTTAAATTCTTATCGAAATCGGTCCAGGCTTCCTAACTTCACTAAAACTATTCTATTAACATTAAATAATTTTATTAACATATAGACAGATATTTAGTGAAAATAATGTTTATATTTATATATAATGTTTATATTTACTTAAAAGCAATAGACTTGTAATTATGTACAGACAGACCCGCTAAGTTCGTCTGTAAGTTTATTATATATATACTCTCATGTATATTATCGAATTAATTATATAATGACATATTACGTCAAATATACACTCATAATGATTAACATATATTAATTTTCCTAATATGTGGTTAGAAATAAAGAAACGTCATCCATGAAGCAGTGCACAGTGACCACCACGACCTGGAGCTGCTCATACGTAACTCATTTTATCAATTAAAAGGAATTTACATTTATATTGTAATTTAATACCTTTTTAGTACATTTATCTGAATTAGTCAAGCAGCCTTTGAACTATAAAGGTCTTGGCACATTGGACTGTAGGGTCCCTATGACTTTTATTTTAGAGGAGCTAAATTTTATTTTTGACCGTTATTTTTATCACTTTAAAAAAACACACGGTACATTTTTTTTCAGGCACGGGTCTCATGTGACCTCGTAGTAAATGCGGAATTAAGAGCAAGACAACCCGGGTAGGTCGTCCTGTAGTTTCCCGTGGCTATATGATATGCTGTCTTCATACGTATTCGTCTGTGTACATTGTACGTTACTTTATTTGTCTGTTTGTCCTATGCATTTTTAAACTTTAGTAAGTTATAACGGCCATGTTTTTAAATAACACATTTTACAGCACCGCTTTAAATACTAGATGTTTTCTAAGTTCGCTTGCTCGCTCACGAAGCAAAGTTCTTTTATAATGTATCCCAATAACACTTATTATACGTAAACTCTGTCTAATCTCACAAATTTGTATTATTCAGACTCCAAAAAGCGATTTAATATATAAATAAATCCCAGAATGTGGTACTGGCTTTTCCTTTACCTACATTTGATGATGGCGACTAGCGACACCTATCTTTAGATACATGTAACTGAAACCACAATACGTCAAATTATTTATCAATAGATAAAAAATACATTTAGTTTATAGTTTAAAATAATTAGAAGTTAATTTTTATTGATATTTAATATATTATTTTATATATTAGTAATATGAAATATATAAAAAGGGTTTTCCGTCTATACGTCAAGACTTTCTAAACGCAGCTGGCGTACATTCCGCGCCAAATGTGGCGTGTGCCGACTGACGCAACGCCATTCAGCGACTGTAGGGCCCGCATGCGGTACGGAACTTCAGCAACTGTCTGCGCTTTCAGTTGATTTATTTTATAGTTGTTGTTTTGACTAAATTATTATTTATATATTTTAGTATTTTGTAATATTTTTTATTTTAATTTTATTAACCTAGATTTACGGAAGGATAACATTAAAAATAAATTGACCTTTAAGAAAACACTTTTAGTTTATGCTAATTTAAAAAACTTTATGAAAAAAGTCGCCATCCTAACACTGGTTTAATTTCAACCCTTGTCAACTAAAATTATAATAAGCAGTCCTCAATTTACAAAGGTTTGTTATTCGTACTCTACATTTATTCTTTATCGGTCTATTCTCTGTAAGAGAGATACAAAGCATTTTACGTTACTGTGCTTGTGTGTGTGTGTGTGTGTAAAATAAATCAAAAGTGCAAAACATCAGGGCATGTGAAGGGTCTAGATTTCTTTTAAAAAACGATAATAAGATCGATTTAAAGAATTTCTTACAATTTCGAATATTCTTACTGTAAGGAGTATTGCAATTCGACTCGTGTATTATTCTAAACCTACTATTCTAATAGTGATTTCTGTGTTATTACCATTATTTAAAGTGACGATTTTTTCTCTAAAATGTTAACTGCTCAAGATTGTCGGGTTCTTTCATTAATTGATTGATTAATGTTTATTTACACGTTAACTATACATTTACTTCCGATTGGCACGAATAAATATTTTTTTTACATTTAAATCAAATGATTTTTTTTGATAATCTACGGTTATGCTTTATTCTTAAAAGCTTATTTTTAAAATCAACAATGTGTTTATTTCTGTTTATCTGTTATATTTTCAATGGCGTTTTGGCGTTGGCTTTAAGATAGTTTGAAGATATGGTTTATGAAAGAAAGAATGAATATAAAATACTCTAAGGCGGTCTTACTAAGAAGGTAGATTACTAAGAATATTAAGACACGGTTACCCGGAAGTGGTAGAGCATTGTTATTATTATTAATCATTTGTCTACAACTACAGTTCCGATCGAGATAAGACTATCGTCTCACTGAAGATCGGCGTGAAATCACTTTTATTGTTATATGTCGTGCGGTCAATAAAGTCTGGAGACAAAACCCTTTTCTTTTCACTACATGTGTTTTGTTCCCAATCATCCCGTCTTGTTCCTTAAAGAAAGGTCGTTGCCTTTAAACCTTCTTTGTTTACTTTGACATTTTATGTTGCAAAAGTCCATCTACCACTTCAGCTACCTTCCATCAGATAAATCGGCTTGTTTGCCAACACGTAATATTAAAGAAATGCTGCTTTATCCTAAAAACAACATATTTTTTTCTAAATAACATAATAAATTACACTAAAGGAATTATGAAAATACCGACAGTATAATAACTAGGGGAACCAACAGACCCTCAATATCGACTCGCTGCGCTCGACTATATCGACTCGATGCAGTTTGCATATTGAGCGAAGCGAGCCCAGTATAATGACGCATCGTTTCCCATTGGATAGTTTTTCAATGGGATATCAGTTTTTTGACATAACATTTTTTTTGATGACGTTTTTCATTTTTTTTTTAAACCATCACCTAACTTTAACTGTGTATCTTTTTGATTGCAAAATTTCATAACTTTCCGTCAAGTAAATAGCTTTCGTACCTATTCGTGACAAAGAATGTGAAAAAGTCTCCAGTAGAACGCTCCGCTCGCTACGCTCGCTTCGCTCAAAAAAGAATTAGAAGTACGTTATTTGCTTACTCAACGTCCCGGGAACTGTGAACACAATAAACACAAATAACAATAATTCAATATGAGATTTAAATAACACTTATTTTAAATCATTCCATATACATAACACTCACAAGACACATATTAGATTATTTATAATGACAAGTTATTTTTATACAATAGGTAAAAACACATAAAATTCAATGAAATAATGCAAATTCGGTGATCGTGTAAGGAAAACAATTAGTCTTAAATTATTTATAACCCATGGTCATCCCATTTATTTGTCAATGTGGCGGGTCGATGAACTGACGTAAGGTGTCAATCGCTGAAAATGGCAACCAATACGTCACCAATTGTAATATAATCTGCGTTTATGAATAAAGATCTGCTTGACTCAGAGTTATTGATTTGATGATTCGAATTGCTATTGTATTGTAAATTAAAAAGATGTAATCTTCTATTTTGTTTACTCGACACATTCTTTGTCTATTCCGTGTTCAAAATATATTTTTATTTGTTAAGCTTATAAAGTATTTCAGCCACAGATAACAGTTAGTCATTTATATTGGTACGCAATTTTGTATTTGTACACGGCGGTTCCGTCACAATGGAAAGCAATCGGGATACAGAAAATTCCTCACATCCCACAAATATCCTCGTCTAGTCACAATTACACGGCACGCCACAAATCCAGCGAAGATTCTGGAATCTCAGAACATACTTTATGTCTTTATTCATTAAAAGGCCATTCTAATTAAAATTTCTTTAGGCGTGTTACGCGCCAATAAATTGTAGGGAGCGCGCATGTTGCGGTCCAAGTTTTAGTTTTGTTGTACCTCGGTACATATTTGCGGGTCGACACTAACACCTCCCGCGTACCGGGTACAATGCGGGCTGTCGGTGCGACAAAGGACTCCGGCGATTTGCGATCCAGCACTCAAATATATCGCGACACTGCGATAGTGGAGCCGTAACTTCGCCAACCGACGTATGGACGCGCGTGCTTTGTGCGATCTCATCTTTCCGGCTAATAGAATGAGACTGGAAGCGATAAGTCTTCTGTTTGAATCAATTTAGAGGCTGTTCAGCTTTTAGATCTTGTTTGAATTTATTATTTTCAGAACAATGATCGTGGGTACGTTTTAGATTTACTTAAACGACACAATGTATCTATACTGTCTGTACGTATGAGTGGTGAGAGTAGGGTAAGAGTCCAAACGGAGGAATTTACTCCTCTCACTCCGCTCGATTCCTTCTCCCTTAAAGGTGGACAAAGCATCTTCAACTAGAACTACTCATATTTTCAATCGACCATCGGCGATGGTAACCAGTTACTTTCAAGTAATTTTATTCAAGTTAAGTCAAGGGTATTTGTCTTAAACAGGTCTAAGTTAAAGACGACTTGAAACGTATTCTTTAAAAATCTGTAATTTTCTAAAAAAAAGCTGTATTATAAGTTTATTTCGTATATTAAGTGTACTCGGCGTTTGATAACATAGAAACAAAGATAGAGATAATTAAAAAATGACCCGATATTATTATTGAACGTTTGAAGTTTGTTGATGAATGTTTAGAAAAATATTTAATTTAATTGAATAAGTATCATTAATGCTTAATAAATTTCTTTTATTTTTCTTTTTAATTATATCTCTTTCTTTATGGACCTCGCGAGAGTTGAGTTCAAAAAAAACTATTTATCTCTTCGTGTTCTTCCATTCCAGTATTTGCAAGCGGTTGCTTCATTCCATAATGATTAAAATTAAACATAGAACAAGCTTTGAAAAGAAATTGACATTTATAAAAAAATATAAATTATATAAAGTTACCTTTGAAAAATAATATTTAAAGAATAATCTCTAATATTACATTATATACTAGCCGTCTTATAATCAGTGGCAGTTTTCCAACGAATAATTAAGAATAAATTTTATTTAATTTTACGCACACATGCATACGGCATACGGCATACGGTCTTCAGTTATGACATTTTTGGTTGACTTTCAGTAAGTTTTTTTATTTGAACTAAACAATCTTATTGCTGGATTGAAAAAACAAAGACTAAGTTTCTTAATGTTAGCCCATTCTAGTGTCTATCGACAATGATTTGGCATAGAAGAAACTATTTCTTTGTCTCTTTTTTATAATAGCATTACATTTTTTTTTATTTATGTAAGAGGAGGGCAAACGAGCAGGCGGGTCACGGATGGACGTGATCACCGCCGCCCATGTACCCTTGCAAGATCCGAGGATTTACAAGAGTGTTGCCGGCCTTGTAGGTAGGAATAAACGCCTTTTTTGAAGGTACCCATGTCGTACCGATCTGGAAATACCGCCGAAGGGAGTTCGTTCCACAAGCGAGTGGAACGTGGAAAGAATGGTCTTGAGAACCGCACAGTGAAGGATCGCCACGCATCCAGGTGGTAAGGATGGTATTGGAGGAGATGACGCGCTGTACGGTGATGAAATTCGGCGGCAGGCATCAGATCGAATAGTTCTTCGGAACACTCCCCGTTGTAAATGCGGTAGAAGACGCACAAAGAAGCCACGTCTCTACGCAATGCCAAAGAGTCCAGCCGTTCGATCGCCGTTTTTAAAGTTACTTTTTAACTTTGCTAAATATATAAAAGTTCAAACAACTTTTTTTTTTAATACCAATACACTATTTGAACTTATCTTTTTTGTAGTTTTGCGTACCTTGTATTTACTGTATTTTTTTTTCGTTTATTAAATCTGACATTATCTTTTAATCGCTTAAAGAAATTATAATAATAAGTATTAAGGCATAAAATTGCTTATTTACACCTCATGATAGGTATCGATGGGACGCCGCGGGATATCTTAACACACACATTATATATTTCCACTTTCTTACTTTTACGTGTACTGTTATTTTATTTGATAAAATGTTCACTTTAATCATAAAACATACATAATAGTGATTCCCGTGACCAACGGATTGCAGTCAAAATATATAATTTCATTGTTATATAGTCTACAACCTAACAGTAATTTGATTTTAGATTTTTCGGTATTGTTTTTGAGATTAAAATAATCAAATCCAATTTATTATTTTTTTAATTTTAATCCTTTTAATTGTTCCTTTTTAAACGATCAATGCACTCGAGCAAAACCACCAAAATACATAATAGTGATTCCCGTGACCAACAGATTGCAGAAAAAATATATAATTTAATTGTTATATAGTCTACGACCTAACAGTAATTTGATTTTAGATTTTTCGGTATTGTTTTTGAGATTAAAATAATCAAATCCAATTTATATTTTTTTTATTTTTATTTTTTTAACTGTTACTTTTTAGTGTATTAAACGATCAATGCACTCGAGCAAAACCACCAAATTCAATTTATATAAAATATAATACATTGAAATTCATTTTAAAACAACAAAATGTGCGTCTAATATTATATTTTAATAACATATAGATAATTGTCTTTATTTATTACACATTATCCACGAGTAGGAAGGAGCGTCACAATCACAAGAATTTAGCAAAAAAAATAATATATTCACTTGTATAATAACCTGCAATTACAAACAAAGTGTTTAACATATCTACAATAAAGTACGGCCCCAGATGGAGATCTGCATCGTTGATCTAATTCTTCCTGTATTGCTAAAGTGAAGCCGCTCACGATGTGGCATTGCCATCTACTGCCATCTACTGCCATCTACGTAACGCACTGCGAAAATAAATCAGCTGCCGCGGCGCAATGGCGGACCGGCTGTTTACTTTTAAGATGTCTTCTTTATTTTAATATATTATGTGTAATTATGGCGTTAATGTTTATTACTGGTGTAGCGGTTGTAATTATTGTATTTGATAATACGATGATTGGAAGGGTTACTTATTACACTAGGAAAAGAAATGATACACTTATAGTTATCTTAAAAGATATTTTATATAAAGAGACCCACATTGGAGCGGCTATAATGGATTACTCCACTTTTTTAATAGGGGTTTAGGCTATATTAAACGCCTTATTATATACCTGATGAGTTATATTATTAATAATACTTAAATATATTTACTATTAATGAATAAAACTAATAAAAATAGTTGTTTTTTTACTTGTAAGTATTCTACAAATTTTCTGGAAAACGCGCTTCTGAAAAAAAAAATCGATGCATCGAATGATCGATATTTTTTGCTTTTACATATTGTCTAAAAATATTAATTTGATGTATAATGATATGTGGTCACTTTACCATCCTTACCAGGGGTCACCTATTGGCGGGGGGCCATGCTGGAAACCTCCTCGTGTGCCCGTCTTCTACCAATGTTGTCCGGATTCGTCCGGCGGGATTGGAAGCGGTACGGGCCGGTGCTCCCTGGGGGACGGTTAATGCGGTCTCTCGGGATCGCGTTGGCCGTCTGCTAATGTCCAGCGCGGGGTTGTCAGCCATGACGTGCCCGAGTCTGGCTCATGGTTGACAAGGGGGGCCACGCGGCGGTCTGCCCTTAGGGGTGGTCCAACATAGACTCCCCCGGGCGTTTGAGTTCCGGACCGGGCCTGGCTAGAAGAGGGCTTCGGCCTTCTTCTTAAGGTGGGCTTGGGTGGGGGGAGGGGACCCCCCGCGATCTATCAAGCCTGCCGACTATGGAGGGGGCCTCTCGTTGCGGGGTGCCCTCTACGTGGTGTCCGTCGGGGCGCCGCGGTTGTATGCGCAAGCGTTCCCGCGGTGTCCCATTATGACGGCGACGGCAACCGTCTGGTTTAGTGAGTAGGAGTCTCACATACCCACCGCCTTCCTCCCCTGGAATGCGGTGGCACCCATGATGGGTTCCAGACGTTAAAAAATAAATAAATAAATAAAAGGGGGTCACTTATTGGTAGATAGTTTTTCAATTATAACTAGGATCCGCCAACCGTGCACGGCGGGTGTTGAGCTGAGCCCCTCTCCTTTCTTCTTTTCTTGGTAACTTTTGAATGGCTAAACATTTTTTCAATCTGTTTTCGCTATAACATCCGCGTTCGGCTCAGAAATACATGAAAAAATTTTTAGCTAATTATCTCGTCGTATTCTGTATACAACGAAACACAAGAAAAAGTCTCCCAAACGGTTAGGAGCTTCGCTTACCCTCAGCTCAATTATTAAATGTATTAATAGTTTATTCTTAATAAACTCCGTTGTTTCATGTCTTTATGTGTTAATGTGCCAAATGAAGCTATTTTTCTTGTTTCCATTTTATAATTTTTAAAACATTTATTGGTTACAACGTCTTGAAAGTTGTATTATTGTGTGGAATCGAGAAGCCAATGGAGTTGAACAATAAATAAGCAATCCTTTACTGGACACAACTTTATACTATTTACGGTACAATGGCCGCCCACGCGACTCACTAATCACTGAAATCGGTTAATTTGAACCAAATAACTACTGTATTATTCGTAAAGTCAATGAACTGTTCAAACAAAGAAGGTAATATTAAGCAGATAACTATATTTTTTATCCTATGGGAGGGATGGTTTTATTTATTCCTGAAGTTCCAAACTTCAAGCAGAGTCAAATGTTACTCGTATTATTTGTGAGGAAAGGAAAGGAAGTGATGGAAAATAAAAAACCTTTTACAAATTGATATGTCTCTTTGTTTAATGTACTATTTACAACTGTACATCTGTACAGACGAACCGAATATATTAAGTACTTACAAAACATTTATCTACAAAATATATAAAAAAAACAACAATACATCATAATATAAAGCACTTTTTAATTACATTATTGTTAAAATGTGCAACTCTTGGAATTAAATAAGATTTTATATCAATTATTGTTCACAATTAATTAATAACTTACAATTCATAAAAACATATTAAAATATTGACATTGTTGTAACATTTCATATTATCCAGTGATAATGTTAAAAGACAGAAGAGTTACTAAAGAACGACGTTCCGTTAATTATTATTATATAGGCCGTATTTTATTAATATAAAATAAATTTACATTTACAACACGGAAGCTCAATTTTTAGTTTACGAAAAAGATTCGTTATAAAAAATGTATTTAAATATTTCTTTTTAAATAATAATAAAAATAAAAAATAATAAAAAAAAACTGTACTTGAGTGATAAATACAATATATTTATATATATAAAAATAAAAAAATAATGAACATCTAAACAGACCGTCACTCCTATAGTCTAAGTCTATCTATATCTATATAAAATGAAATTCAGTCTGTCGTTTTGATATCGCGCTGGTAACTTCTACTTTACATTGAAAACAATAATAATAATAATAAAATTGATTTACCTCGGAGACTAGTCGACAGAGTCTTTGGCTACGGTCGATACCTTACAGATACGCATTATGCTAACTAACTAACTAGTACACTATCCGCACTCCGCCAATCATATATTACAATAAAAAACGTATAAAATTATTAACAATCATTATTTCTAAGCAATATGAACATCCATTTTATTTTATTCTATCAATAAAATAAGGTGTTCTGTATGTACAGAGCGGTGTCCGCGGACGAAGAGACAATCGCCAAACATTACTAAATAATCGAAATTAATAATCGATCGGGATCGAATTTGCAATTGTTTTCGATTATCCAGTACGAGTCACCGACTTACGTCTTGAGCTCGGTGATATCTAAGATTGATTTCGATCTCGGGTCGCGGATCGTTTATTAATTTAGACTTGCACTCGCCGTGCCATGTACATCTCCAAGCACCGATATGTCGAGATGGACTAGTGACTAGTCCTATGTACTATGTATGTATGTATGTATGTATATAGTATTGTTTAGAATATCATTTCCGTACGCTCCTAGGGACGTTTATTACTAAAGGGACATTAAAATTATTCTCCGATGGAAATGTACAATATCGCCTTCTCTCTCTCTAACTTATCTCCATTATTAAGACAAGAGTGAGACGAAAATATCAACATTTTTGTCCAAATTCCGTCACTGCCGCAAACAGAGGTTCAATAAGAACTAAATATTAATAATACGGGCGTTTACTTAAAAATAAAAAAATAGACAAAAATATGTTTACGAAAAATGTATAAATATATAAAATATGAGTATTTAAAGAAATGCAATTTTACATTTTATATTTTCATTAATTTATATATATATATTTTTTGTTAAATTGACATAATTATTGTCTTAAAAATAACTTAAATAATATAAATGCAGCTTCAATTACAGAAAACTGTTTTTACAATTCTATGGTTCCTTATTACTTATTAAGTTCCACAAAATTTTATTATTACTCATTTAGTTCCACTGAACTCTTTTATTACTTGTTTAATTCCAACTTTTTTATTTGCCGCCTTTTTTCTTTTTCTTTTTCTGAAATTCCTTCTATTTAAAAAACATACTTAGGGGGGAAATCTGGAAATAATAATGTCAAAGCACCGAATGTGTAAAATAAAAACTTTTCTCTGGAACTACTACTACTGCTTAGAACCTTTAGTAGTACTTTCAATCCAAGCACAGTCACTGGCAAGAGCTAGTATATATCATTCAGGGACCGTCTCCAATATTTAACATATATGTAAAATAATCCATAAAAAATGACAATCACATATATATATAGTGATTTAATTAAACACTTCTGTACGCACGTGTGCATGGCACAGACCAGATATTACAGATAATAAATAAATGGAGTCTGATTTCAACGGAGAGGTTTTATGTGTATAAAATTATAAGCTCTTCTGCTGTTGAAATAAAAATATATGATAATCTTATATATTTGATTGGTTTTTTATTAATTAAATAAATTATATATATATATATATATATATATATATGTATATATATGTAAGTTAAGCCTACTTACCCTGGTCGAGGGACGTCATATTCAATACAGCCTTCGCTACAGTGAGTTTGTTACTTATTGTCCGACACTAGAGTAACTTAACGGGACAATTAATTTAATAAACTATTTACATTATTATTATTATTATTAAATATCATTTTATATAAGAATTGACAGTTGCGGTGTATTACTTTTTAGCGCTACTTTGTTCGTATTGCCAATTATTATTAAATGCTGATATGTGACTACGTAGTTTGAAGTTTGAGTATTTATGTATTTATATTAACAAAAAATGTCTAACCATAGATGGGATCGTACATTATTATTTTCTATCTGTTTTTTGACCAAAACTTTTTTATACTTTAAAACTTCTTTTTTTAATTTTCTTTTTATTATTATTATTTATATTTTAGCGCCATCTCTTAACGTCAATGTAACTAAACTGTTTTATATGGGAACCAAATATAATAATGAAATATTTCTAGTGTTACGGGAGCACGACTTCATCTAGGCTGATCTGTTGAGTGAAACTGGTTTGGTCTGGTACCGACACCGACATTAGAATTCCCATAGTGGCATACCAGAATATTTATCTGAAACTGCCCCAGAATGAGAATGTTTTTAAAGTGCCCCAGTATCAAAAGTTCTCATTAGAGCCCCAAAATCAGGACATCACTCACGTAACGTCACGTGAGAACATCTCTACTGTGCGCTAATATCAAGGTATAGTTTTTAAAGTACCAATATGAGAATACTCCCCAAAGTGCCTCAAAATAAGAATACATCTCAGAGTACCCCAATAGGAGAACACCGCTCAGAGCGCCCCAATGTCCCGGTACACGTGCGGCACCCCCGCCGCCTCCTTGTACTGCAGCGGGTCCGCTCTGAACTCCACGGTACGCAGCGCCATGTGTCCGTATATTTCGGTGAACATGTCGATGCAGCCGGACCGCTGCGTCATGTGGCGCTCGTCCGCCGAGAGCATCTCCGTGTTGGTGCACTCCGGACACTTGAACTTCTTGCGAGGGGTGACCTGGAACAATTACGTGTATCAGATTTAGAAATATGTGGATGTCTTTATATTTGTCTGTCAATCTAAAGTAATGGTGGAATATTGTCCATTGATAAATCTTGTATTGAAGAACGACAATGGCAACTTTTTATCCTGGAAAGAATAGAGTTCAAAAATGTGTAGAGACTGTGTATCAACAGAGAGGGCGCTTTAACTGTTACTTTGATTTAGATTTTTTAATATTTTGTTCTGAAATCCTTTTTTACGTATGCAAAACCGTTAAGTAAATAAGCTAGCAATAGCAGACTCGAATCTGCGTCCTCTGGGAGTTCTTACCTGCCGCTCCGCAACTGAGCTATGTAAATGTACTCATTGCTGGTAACTCGCATTACCTTAGCAAGAGCCTGTTCACTCTGGCCTTGAACATGTTGAACACATTGCACTCGATCAAAAACCCATACGTGGTGTTCTAATAGGTATAGATTAGGTTTTACAGTATAATATTAAGTCTCATAGTATTAGATTATGACTAGTTGTCAAAGATTAGGACGTATAGTAGAAAATTAGGTCCAATCATATCCGATTAAGAGTAATGGTTCAACATTGAAGTCTTAAACCCAAAGATAAGGTCTAATAGTCATCGATTGGGTTTTACAGTAAAGCTTGAACTGGAGAGATGTTCGCAACGTCAGGGTGGATAATGGCCGTGTGTTGGATGTGCGACTATGGAAGGGGGATGGGGAATTAACTCATGCACATCCTGCACACACTCCCCGAAATGTATCCTATAGACTACTGAGAGGGTGGCAATTCTACAGCTGTCTTCGAGATTATAAAAATGGGTATCAACTGGTTCCGAGTCATCAGGAGTCAACGTCTAAAGAGTTAGCAACCGCTTCTCCGTTCCTGGTACGGGAGCAGCCCTTCCTGATAAGCATTGAAGTCTTCCAGAAAGATGAGATACTTCAATAGTCGGGTTGCCTCCAGATCCTTTGTTGTTTTGTAAGTACTGTATAGTTATATTAGTACCTTAATGGGTGGTTTTCTCGTGACGTTGGCGACGAGGAAGTTCATGGCGATGTCCTCGCAGTTGAAGTGCTCGTCCACCCAGGAGCGGATAGCGGAGGGCATGCGGTACGTGTAGTACCACGACCACACCTTGTGGTGGAAGGCGGCCCCCGTCAGCACCTGCACACACACACACACACACATTCATTATATATATATAATAGATGTCAGTCTGTCTGATGTCTGATAGTCATGACATGTGAGCGAATAGAGCGGACGTTCAGTTGGTGATAACTGTTAAAATTAATCTAATCGATAAAACGAAATGCGTTATCTTTATATGGCAAGGAACCTTCTTAAAATATAGGTTATACGACTCGTATGAAATAGGGATATAGAAAATTTAATTAGATTTAGAATTTCAAAGATATTTTATTCAGTAAATATATTTTATATTATTAATATTATGTAGTTGTGTACGTTTTTATGAGATCTTGGAAATTGTGTATTCCACTTTAAACACTTATCCACTTATGAGCTGGAATGGAATGATCTCAAAGCCTGAATTATGCCTTTGAAGACAATTGTGAAAAGTTGACCAAAAAGTTGTTTAGTAAAAGCATTTCAATCTGCTTTGTAATCAAGTCGTAGGAAAAAGTTAGTTTATGTGTCAATACAAAAAACACGATACGCATATAAAAAATAAAAAAAAATTGGTAATCTCATGATATTTCATGATTAAAGTAATTAAATTCAAATAACGATTATCTGCTACTGGCTATGGGTTAATAAAACTCGTACCATAGATATCTGGTTGGTCCACTCGCTGTGGTACCTCCAGGCGCGGGTGTGGTTGTCCCACACGTGCAGGCGGGACGGGAACCCCACTATGCGGTCCGGGAACTCGCGCCACACGTCGAAACTGAAACATACATACATACATACTCTACAGTCACTACGATAGACACCACAGACAATTAATTAATTAGGGAGCTTGCAATAGCGCCGAAATGTCTGCGATTATAAAATATCTTATTCATTTCTAGACCGTACATTTTATTCTTAACAGATATGATTAGTCTACTATTAGAAAAATATTGAAATGATTTTAGTCTATGCGTCACAACAACACAACAGACTTGTTATTAAAAAACCTTTATATTATTTAATTTAATTCTAGTTAAAGTAATACACAAATGTATTAAATAAAACTACATAAAACTAAACACCGATAAGGACAAAACCACAATAATAATAAAACAAGGGAACACTATTAAAAGTTTACTAACGGAGAAGTACACTGAAGACAGACACAAATTAGACACACGGACAGGACACGCGACAGAGTACTTTAATATATGCGTGATAAGGATGATTTTAGATTGTTTGGTCTAATAACGTTAAAGTCACGTTAAAGTAAATCTGTGACACAGCGGTGACGTTGGCGTGACCGTCGCTAATATTTCGCTAACGCCTCTCCGCATCGATAAATAATATCATATCATTAATAAATTATTTCTTTATATTATATATTTTTTATAATTTTAATTATACGAGTGACTGTTCGGTTGTTACTTTCGTATTTGATTAATCGATATGTTTAAATCCCAGACCACGCTGAGTTAGGGACATGGACCTATCTTATAGGATAAAATTAAATTAACTATATAGACGAAGTTAGTGATAAAAGAAACAAATAAAGAAAGGTAAAACTTCTTTTGAAATAATACAGACACAGGACGGAAAAAACTAAACAAACACGAACGACAAAACTTAAAACATTAAAACTTTTTTTCTGTAAATTTGGTAAAACACTAAATTATTACCAAAATTTTTATAAGAAATAAACTTAAGGAACTGTTGTACAAACATTTGTTACTTAGTCTAGAGCAGGGTAGTAGAGAGTTCACTATGTTAATTATAACTTAAAATATATTGAAATCGAAACCAATAAGCGATCCTTTATCTCTCGATCGGGTAGAGTAATGCGATGATAGTACATGTGCTGACCAAATTTTAAATGACTTAAAAAGATAGAATAAAAAAAATCGATAAACAATATGTAGAAAAAGTCTCAGAAATTTGACAACTTTTTTTTTAGTTTTTCAAGAAACACAATTTTTGCCAACAGCACACTATTGAAAAAAACAATACGCACGAGACAGAACTTAAAACAATAGTACACTTTACTTAAACATATAACTATAGCAGTGTTATGTTATGTTATGTTATGTTATGTTATGTTATGTTATGTTATGTTATGTTATGTTATATTTAATGAGTAAGTCATCCCTCATCAACTCACCCGAACTCCAGCTCGTCGGGCGTCAACATGACGATGTCGTCGTCTATCGTCAGCTGGCACTCGGTTTCGATCTCGTCGTACGGAAAGAATCTGTTGGATAGCTTGTTCTCTTTCGTTCTTATCACTTTCAGCGGCTTGTTTACCACCGGCCACTCGGACGCTAGAAAGAGAAGGCAAATAACAAAAAACATTACTGGCCGCTAGTGAGAAAGCGCATCGCTAAAAAAAAAGAAAGCAGTTTAATATTACCGTTTTTTTTAATTGAACAAAGTACTCTATTATAAGTCATTATATTTTCCATATTAACTGAACTCTTCATTAAACGTGATATATTGGTTTAGCTGTTGAATTAAATCGTAATTGACGCCAGATTGCCGTTTTTAATTCTTACCACTTTTATCGGCATAACTCAATAACGACCGATGCCACTTACGGGAAAGGAGAATTAAAAAAAATAAAGTCAAATTTAAAATCAGAAACGGAATGGAATGCTTCATTCGTTTAAAAATTAAATCTTAACCTAGTTACGTATACTATCGGGGTTTGTTGAAAAGTGAGTCTTATGTGTATCGTGTTAGGGTCGAATTCAATGTGATGTGTATTATTTTTACTCTCGATACAGTATCTAAATTGCACGTATAGTTGAGATTAATTGCGTGTTTGTTCATCGTATCACTTTTTCCATCACCAAAGTGTTACTCAACGAGACGTTTTAATATAATAACATAAATTGAATTTCTTTACAACGACAGAGAAAATAATAAAACAATACTTTACACACTGCATACGTGCGATGGAGCAATTTTATTATAAAACCATTTATTTCAATCAGATCAATTTGCGTTCAAAAATAATTTACTTTTA
Organism: Melinaea marsaeus rileyi; assembly: GCA_918358865.1. Lineage (NCBI taxonomy): Eukaryota > Metazoa > Arthropoda > Insecta > Lepidoptera > Nymphalidae > Melinaea > Melinaea marsaeus. Next base: position 30,987,097 of record OU911084.1, on the reverse strand, counting down.
GCTTTTTTTGTTATAAAATATTATTTGACTATTTAATAATATTTTTTGTTTCATTGCCTATTGGTATTGAAAGGTAATTTCATTTTTGAGTTATTTTTGACCGAGCAAGCTTTGCACGAATGAACGTCTTCGTTTCATTTCATTTTGGGCAAAATTCTTTCTGACCGGTTGTCGTTTGTCGGATGTGCGGCTGTAGGTACTTGACGAGTAGCCTTCATTTTAAGTTGAAGAATGTCTTTAAATAATGGCTTATTTCGATAGGTATGGTGTCAGTCAGGCAGTCAGTCAGTCAGTCAGTCAGTAGTCCTGACACTACCATTGATACTCGAGTCATCACTGCTATTGATTTAATATTATAGAGTTATTAATAATAAATAAATTATAATTTTTACCAAATATTCGATAATAATATGATTTTTTGTCGATTTTGTCATGAGTGCTGGAAGCGAAAAAAGCAACCATTTCAAAAAATGACATAACTATATTGTTTAAATGATTTATCATCTGATAAACTGAACTACGCGAGGAAGTAGAAGACATAATTAACTACTAATTAATTACATATTATAATGAATAAATTCACGGCGTTGTTATGTTTAAGAGTACTTTGAAGTTGAGAACTAAAACTTCAACCAAAGTTCGTGCAATTTAATTACTCTTATAGTATACTTGGAACTCTCTCAATAAATAATAAAGGCTGTACAAACGGACAGATAATATTAGACATAGAATGCAGGTATAATTAATGGGTAAATGGAGAATATTGTTTTATAACTGGTAACACTATATAAGTCAAAAACATATTTATAACACGAATTATATTAAACTACCCGCATTGAAAACACTCGCAATATATTAGTATGTATAGGTAGTGCGTACTCACAGGGCGGCGGCGGTTTCCTCTGGTTGTTCCAGACGACCAGTATCTTGGCGAGGCTGGGGGTCCGGGCCAGCTGGCGCACCAGCGTGAAGAGGCTCTGTACGCGGTCGTACGTGAGGATGACGGCCGTGAAGCCCGGGGACTTCGGCGCAGTCACCGGCAGGAACAGCGGACTCACCGGACCGTACTACCAATGTGGACTTATCATATCATATGCTATCAGTAACCTAGCTGGAGTGGTTTCTTTAATTGCTTTTTTGGTGGTGGTGGTGGTGGTGAAAAGTTATTTTATTATTGCGGTACTGCGACATAATTGCCTATCCATATGTAACCCAATACTACTAATACGAACAAACAAAATAATATTGTCAGCAATTATCGATAAAATATAAAAAGTGTTTTTAACGAGTGTCCCTCACGTGCGGTAAACAACGGATAATTGAGGAGTTATCAACGACATTAACAGACACACGCCATTAAAATAAACATATAATATTCAGTATTGAAAACAAACAACTATTAAATATTTCTAAACTAATATCTATTTTTAATATATCGATCGCAACTAATAATCGGTCTACAATCCGAGATTGAAATAAATTTAAATTTGTTTGTATAAAACAGTCCACAATTCCATTTTAAAGAAATGTACTCCGACCCACAATAGCGGGAGTTATTAACAGTCGCCTCGTAGATCAGTATTTACAACAATGGCGTATCGACAGAGAAGGTCATTAAACTGCAAGATTGTTTGGGACTCAATCGACATTTCTGATATTTATATAAACATATATACGTACGTATATATTAGCTGTGCCCGCGACATTCGCCATGTTTTTTAAAAAGCGTAACTTAAGCTACTCCTTATAAAATCAGCTATCTGCCGGTGAAAGTCCTGTTAAAATAGGTTCAGCCATTTCAGAGACTAGCCGTTACAAACAGACGGACGGGGAGAGATTTTTAAGTAAATACTGTATACACTATCAGGCATTTAGTGATTATCTGTTAATTTTGGAATGACAAACAGACACTTCAAATTTATTTGTATGTATAGATATTTCCTTCTGATAGACGTACTGGATATTTGAATAATAATAAACTAGGTGTGTAAACGTCCGTGTCTTGCAGCTAACTAGCTGTGACCAGTGGCTTCGTCTGCTGCTTCATACACTATTTAACATGTCTTTTTTTGTTATTAAAAATTTAATGGCGATAAAAACTATCCTATCTTTTAAGATTGACAAAATATAGATATCTACAAAATTAGTAGTTTTGAAGATAAGCGCAAACGAACATCGCGACACGGGATTTATATATGGATATATATATAGATAAACAGACATAATATCATATATTTTTAGTATAGATTCGTGAACACATTCCACGCTAATAAGTTATTAAAAGTTCCAACTCCCCCAACTGCGTCACCACACATAATGGTATTATCACCGACGGACGGACATCATTACGAAAATATACGGCGTTAGTTTCAGCTATTGTGTCCATTTAACTATACAATAATCACTTAGTATATAGAAAATAAATAATAATATTTAAGAATCCAGTAAATGATTATCTAAAACACCTTCCTTCTTAAAACACGTAATATTTGTTAAATCATAAAATGTTGGTAAGAAATTGTAAGAAATATGTTTATATTAAAGATATAGCTTCAACATACAAAACGTAATTGTTAAAATTTATTGCACTTTACGTAAAATATGGATAATAAATATTTAGCACATCTGTGGTAATTTCACAGAAGATACAGACGGACGGGATTGGTGTATCCTGATTTCTTAAGTACCTGGATCCGGGTGAAGTGCATGTGTGGAGTGTCTCGGTGTTGTTTTTGTACTAAAAGGCTATTCGTGTATTTTTTGTTTCAGTGGGATCGTAATTTTACCGCGCCCGTAACGGAAAGAGAAAGACGATCTTATACATATATGTATATATATATTTGCAAAAATTATAATATATAACACGCACTATTGTCACTATCGTCGACATAAGAGGAGCATAACGTATGAAAATGAACGGGAAGCTAAGTTTTATGGAAACAAAAAATATTCCATAGACATATAATGTTCAGTTTCAAATTAAAAATCTAAAATCTAAAGCGTGACGACCCCTCAGTGATTCAGCTGAAGGGTCTTTATAATTTGGTCGTTTAAGTAATAATTAAGAATAGAGTACGCAAAAAAAAAAAAATTATTACGTGACCGTAATAAAGAAGTGGAAAAAGAATATTTCAAAATTAATCGCCGTATTAGTTTCCTGATAAAAAAAATGTACAAACTATAAATTATTTCCGATCGAACAATAAGTTCAAAGTTTCCAAGTTTCGAGAAATAGTTGGACGACTTCGGGGTCAGACGTTCTTCAACTACTCGTTAAAAAAGAAAAAAACCTAAGAGCCATAGTTAAAACTTACTCAATAAAATGTCCGTGACGACAAATTAGTTTTTAATAAGGCGGGTGTGTGACAATTTCTCCGTAACTAACAATGTTTTCCTTGATAGCTCACGCGATACAATTTTAATGTCCCTCCCTCCTTTGAGCACTACCACACTACCGCACTACCACACTACACGTACACGTACACATACTACTACACTCCCGCGTATGTGCTTGTTATTTTTAGTCGGCGGTCGTGACGTCACGTTTGTTGCCTTTCCCGTAATGTTCTTATCTTATTGGGTCGAGATTTAGGATTGCGATTCCGCATTTTAACTTACATTTAGATTACGTATTTGTGAAAACTTCATATATTATTTAAAATAACATTTTATAGTGTTTGTAACATAGTGTTGTAATTACTTATTATTTCAATTAAAATATTATTCTTATATAGACACTTTATTAAAAAACTATATAAGGGACATGGAACAAGATTATCTCTTATATATTATATATATACATATAAAGAAAAACAACATATATATATATATGTGAAGGGCAATAGGGAAAACTATAGATTGAACCTGGATAAATATCTATAACTAACTCTAACTTCGGAACATTATTTGTAGAAATAACACGAAACGTTTATTTGTTTAAATTTTATAATAGATACTTTGTTAAACATTTCAGTTTATTATAACTGACAAAATTTAATTAAACTTTTGAAAACTTTGGTCATAATAGATTTCATGTTGTAATGCTTACTTCTTGGAAATATATAAATTAGTGCTGTAAAGTGTGTCCCAGTAAAAGTTTGTCAAAATAAAACTCACCAAATGCTCCGGCATGTTCCAGTCCTCGTACATCCTGGCGGCCAACGGAAACACCTTCTCGTTGATAATTTCCAAAGTAGTCAACGTTATTTTCTCTATACTAGCAAAATATCTCTCATAAACCCATCTCAGCTGCCAGTACATCTCTCCCTTCCTCTCTCTGCTCACGGAATGCACAATTTTCAACAAACTCCTTATATTCTCCTCAGGTACAAACAACGCTATCTTATTCCAATCCACGTGTGAATTGAACGGCATGACTATAGCGTCCGCTATAACTATAGGAATACATTGGGATGCAATGATGTCCATTAGCACTGGTTGGGCCAGTCTCGCACTCCGCACAACCAAACAAAACATACCCTCCTTCAACACATCTGGGTAATCAAACATCCTCCCCGTTGTGTATTCACAACGTTTTGTATAATCCGTACTATCTAAATTCTTACATCTATCTAGAAGTAGTAAATCATTTGAGGATGAGGCTATACTCTGTAGCTGGGCTAGGTAGTCTTCGGGAATGTTAGTCTGCGTTGATATTATCATGTAGTTTTTTTGTTTAGGTTGTGAGTTGTTTATTCTCTGCGTTAAATGACTATATAAAGGTAGCGATATATCAAAGCCGTGACGGAAATTCCAAGTGTCAAATCCTGCACCCGCTATAACAGCCTTACTAGTGTTGAGATCAATGACTGTGTTGTAGTTTGGTGAAACTCCCGCCACCATGTTAAATATAAGGTGATTTTCACCATTGTTCCAACTGAAAATAAAAGATGTTTGAACTGGACTCGTTAAAATTTTGAATATAATTCAAAATATTATGTAAATAACACATATTTATTAAGTGCTAATAACAATGTTATTGTTATTTTAGTGTTTTAAGATATAATATTGTTAGTCAGAATATGTATATAAATTTGCAATCTTGCTTATTTGAATAAAGTAAATAAACTGCTATTTCACTGCACTGATGGATATTAAAAATTATTTTTGTGATACTTTTGTCTGCTATTTGTAATTTATAATTTCTTCCTTTAAATGTTTCAATTAGATAGTTTTGTTTTAGTTGACAAGGTATTATAAAATACAATGTTTGTGTAATATTATTGGGTGTAAACCAATCAATCCTAAACAATATCCTTGTTAGATACTTTTTTTAAAGTTTTAAGAACAGTTCCACTGATAGTACATTAAATTGTAAATAGAAATACTTACTGTTCCAGTGACTGAAGAGCTTGGGAAACATATTGACTGGAAAAACTGTTTTGGTTTAACATATCAATACTAGGCACCAATAAACAAGCATCTTCTGGGTTCGGAGTATAATATTTACTATGTTTTATTGTACTTAAAATTTCATAAAACTCTCTAGAAAATTGAGATATAGCTTTCCCATTCTCAGTTCTGTACTCTTTTAATGGATAGATATAAATTGTTATCTTATCGTGTCCTCCTCTGCCACATTTGTAAACATTTAAACAATGCCAGTATGTGCAGTTTGCCCAGCGCGGTTCTGAAGATCTTGATCCACTCACGAGATCATGCACTGGCAGACTCAACGTCTCCAAATTTACAGACTCATAAATATCAGCATGAGGCGTACTTCCCACGAATAAATTACATACTACAGTAAACACTAAAGATATTAAGATAAACAATAGTAATCCGACGAAAAATCTATGATACAGAAGCTGCCTATACGTATACTTTGAATACTTGCTCGTTTTTAAAAGTGTCTCCGCAGCCATTTGTGATTTCGAAGATTAAATTGGCATCCTTAATTTATATATGGCACCCATTATTAGGTACATCGATTCTTTTTAATTCAAAAGTTCAAAAAATTATAAAACACTACGAAGTTTTAGCTTTACAATTTTTGAGAACAGCGACTGTCTCTGTGTATGACGGCCGTCTGACAAATCAAAATGTAACCAATATCCAGGTCACAGACAAAGTAAACAAAATAGACTATATAAGAGTTGTTGCTTTTCTTTGTACCATATTTTAGTAAATAATTATTAGAATACGTTTTTCTTGATTTATTTCAATAGTCTTAAAACATAAGTTATAATTTTACTATGTTAAAAATGGATAAGAATTAGTATATTTAACAAAGAAAGAAGATTTATTTACGAACGCACAATAACTGACGTACGTTTGTAAACTTTCTTGTTTTTGTGTCAGTTTTGTGTTGTGCGTAGTTGTGGTTCAGTTTCTGATGGCTTGATTAATTTGATTAATATTTTATTTTTCTATTCTAATTACATATTTTGGTTAGAGCTTGACCAGAAATGGCTTTGCTACCACCTGACCCGGTTTATACGATCCGAAACGTGGACAATACTCCAGTATATAGCTTGGCGTTCAGTTTTTTACCGGGCGGACTCGAGAGGTTACTAGCCGGTTCAAAAAATGGATATGTTTATGCATACAACCTTCAGGTGAGATCAGATATTCTTAGTATAATCACTCTTACTTTACATATTCAATGCGTAGAAGTTTATACCTTACAAATAGATACGGCTTCAAATTATTACGCGTTTCTTTGTTTACTACCCTCATTTTGTGACCTAGAAAATAGCAGACCATGCCAACGCGTAAACAACATATTTTTTCGTTTAAGAATGCCATGCATAGATGTTCTACGAATAAAATATTAGTTATAATTTGAAGAATACAAATTTGAGGTCTGAAACTATTATATTTAGTGTTTTTTTAATACATATTGGAATTTGCATCTTTTTTATACATTAATTGTAGAAACATGGTTGCAATATGTATTTACATTTATTATTTATTTATATTTACATTATGAATTTAATATTTTTAGACTAACCGGGTACAGCAAAAGATCAAAGTAGGTCAAGCTCCCATTCTTCATCTTATTCACACAAACAGCCAACTGATTACTCAAGAGAAAGGTGGAAAGTTTAAAATCTTCAACTTAACAAATTCAGGCTACAAAGAGGAACAGATCATTGACGTGGATTATCCTGGATTTTGTCGCTTTGAAGCCAACACAGAACTCGAAACACTCTATGTACCTGATGGGGATGCCACAATACACATTTACAATTTTGCCGGAGAGAAACTGGGCTCTCTGAAACCAGAAAATGATTCCCCAAAACTTGGAGATACTATGTGTATGAAGTTTATTGAATTTCCAAATGACAAACCCTGCCTTCTGGTGGGTTACGAGGCAGGGTGGCTCCACCTGTGGGATCTCAACACTAGTCAATGCATTAGCAAAATGCAAACTAAAGAATGTCCCATGTCTGTGGATTTTCATATTGAACAACAGAGGGGCATAATTGGTAACGCTTCAGATGTGATACAGATATTTAGTATAAGCAAAAAAGACTTCAGCTTGGCCCATAAAATGGATGTGGGCATAAAGAATCCAGGGATAAATAAAGTTAACACAAGAAGTGACGGTCGAGTTTTTGCTTCCGGGGGCTGGGATGGGCATATCCGTATTTTCTCGTGGTTTTCTCTGAGGCAGCTGGTCGTACTTACCGAACATAGACAAGCCGTGCAAGATGTGGTTTATTCTAAGCAAAAAGTTTCTTATTGGAATGCGAACATAATGGCCGCCGGAGGCCTCGATGGTGCCATCACTTTATGGGATTTATACAACACAAAAAATTAATACTTCCACATCAATAAAATCTTAAAATATGACATTAATGAAAATACATACTCTTAAACCCTGTTTAGTTGCACGATTCAGGATACAAAAAAAATTATGGCAAAAGTCATCTCAACAATATGATAATAAAAAAGATATTAATGATTGATAATTATCAAATGATTTGGACGCATTTATTTTTAATTCCATATTTACAACAATGATTTATTTTTGTCAATCATCAATAAAAGTATTCAAGAAGGCCCGGATTATTATCGAAAAAAATAAAAACTATTAAAATATAATTTAACCGAAACTAATTTCCATTTATTTAATGCCAATATTGCCTTAATTGTCGCATGTTACAAAATGCTTTAATTAATTTGTGATTACAATGAATTTTGTGCAAATAATTGGATCTCTTGGATGTACAAAATACCACACCACCATTGTGGTTGCTATTAGGTCTAAGAGGAATTTGTTAACGTGGCATTGACTGTATTTAAAATGATTTATTACAATGTTTTTATAGACATTAAACACAATCCAAATTGATTATTTTATTTATTTCATTTACCATTGACTCTTGCGTTTGATATAATTAAATTCCTCAACCGTCCAGAAATATATGAGCATTATTCCATTTCATGTTTATGTCCGAAGTTACTTCACCGAGTTGTTTGTTCAGATGATATATGAATATGCAAATAACTATATTCTAATTCACCGCACCACTAGTTTGCGTATGAATCATTCATGATTATGTAAAATATTTTTTCAGCTGCTATATACTGTAAAGTTTCCAATATGACTGAAATAAAAATAAGGAGTGCTCGGTAACTAAACTATGTGTTGTAGAACATTATTTATTTAGAAGTAGCAATTTTTTTTAACCGAATGATGTCCTCAGTGGATAATTTGTATTAGGTATTAAAAGGTAAAGTGAAATAAATATGAGTCACTATATTGATAACTTTATTATTTGACGATGAAAAATTGTTACTAGTATCACATTAACAGTGCTAATTATTTATTAAAACATTAAAGAGTCACATCTTACATCTAGGACTAGCAATTTGAAAGAATAATGAACTTTGTTCGAGTTATCATGCCTTGTGATATGTATTATGAATAGTGTTACGATATATTAATGAGGATACATATTATACTTGTACGATTTTCCTTGTTTTAGGAATGAGGGTGTCGTCTTCCGTCGCAACTTCGACGAGTCTTCGTCGTTTTCTTAAAGGTCTAGAAGATTCCGCCGTTTCACGTGATTTAGCGACGATTTTGGCCATTTTATTTCCTAGTCTTGTTATTTTAAACTTTGGTAAGGTCTGCTCCGGGTTGACGACTTCAGTCTCGATGTTTTGTATTTGGTCTTCTGTTCTCTCGTTGCTGTTATTTGTATCATGTTGACTAGTTATATCTGAAGGTGCAGCGTCGTTGGCTACATCGTCAGTTGTTTGAGTAGTGTTTTCACTGTTCTTCTTACCTCCGTTCATTGTGAAGTCTAAAGGCCCCTCTGCCTCATCGCTGTTTACTTCCGTTTTGACTTTGTTAGTACAATGGGCTTGAATGAACGAAGTTAGAGGTAAAGGAATCGGTATAGGAATAGGTATTGGTATGACCACGGGGTAAGGAACTAGAACTGTTACGGGAGGAACCTGACCTATGGGTTGTTGGAAATTCATAGGTGGAAATAATCTTGGTCTCTCTTGGTGTATCATGCCTGGGGGTGGAGGCATAAAACCAAGTCTAGGTGGAAAAATGGGATGTCTATGGTCTTTTATATGACTATTGTTTTCGATAAAAACTGGTGGAGGCATCCCGAACATTGAATTAGGAAACGGCGGTGGGATTGGTTGATTAATTGGGTTAGGTGGCGAATGTATGGCGTTATTAATTGTAATGGACGACGCAGGCGATGAACCGTCCATGGACGGACTGAGCATTCGCATATCCTGAGTTTTGGGTGTGTTACTTCGTTGCCGAATCGTCTGCGATGTCACAGTCGCGGAACACTTCGACGTCCTTCGTTTCCGTAAGTTCATTTTAGTTATCCGTAAATCTTTCTTTGTCTCGGGAGATTTTTGAATCGCTTTATCTTCTGGAGGTTTCGGATTCATTAATTTAGCTGGAGGAGCTATAGTAATAAGCGGCAGTGGAGATTTTCTTTGGTTTAAGTCATTGTCTATATTTTTCTCAATATTTGGAGATCCGGAACGTTCGGATGTCGGAGATACTGATCTACTTCTGCAGTTTTTGAGCCAAAGTTCTGGAGTGATGAGGTTGGACGAGGACGCAGCGTTCACTAGGTGCGGGTTGAGATCGAGGTGCGCTTGCGTCTCCCGGCAGAATATGTGCATTTTATACTGATTGAGACATTTGTCGGAGCAGAATTGAAGTTGTGTGGCACCATCCTGGAATTTGAAAGAGATTTCTAATTAAGTGGTGTATTTTTTTTTATTACTGTCTCTTCAGAAACGAATAGTTTCTTCAATATCAAGGGAGGTAAGCCTTTTGACATTGATGTAGCCATATGATTTGATGTTTGAACAAGGACACTTATTATATCATATTTGTAATTTAAACTTTGTACTATATTAACTTCGATATTTTTTTTATTTAACATCTATGTAACTTATTTTCCTTTCTTTAATTAACCTTACCTGAAAATCCACATACGCAACAGTATGCCGCACGTGCCTGCACCAATCACAGGTCTTGGCGCGTTTAAAGTTAGCTCGTCGTGATTGGCTGAAACACAGTTCTGAGCAGAATAACGCGCCCGCCTGCTGGAGGGCGCCACTCTCGCTTGTCACACTTTTGTTGCACCACGAGCATTCGTCTGTGGAGGGACAGAATAAAAGTAAGTATCCATTTCATTTTATTCTACAACAAGAAAAAAAGCCATTTTCATTTTAACAGTAAAAATATACCAGTTCATATTTGCTTATTAGGTTTTAAAAAGTCTTTCCGTGCTCGTCTTATTAGAATGCTAATAAACAAATTTTTTTCATGGTTGTATTATTTCTAATCTTTTAAAATCTCATTATATTAATTACAACATAATTTTCTCAATGGACGTCATGTTTGAGATTATACCAAGTATCGGTCAAATTGACCGTTCTTAAACTTTTGTAAAACTTACACGTTTTTAAACGTTATAATATCGTTATCAAACTACATGACAATTCTTAGAATATGCTTATAATATTTTCTACACTCTTTACTTTTAGTTATTTCCATTATTACCTGCGTTATATAATAAAATAAGTTTTAATTACCGGTCAATTTGACGGCGTGTAGTAGGAACAGGTGTACAAGAATTGTCGGTATGTTTAGTGTTAATAACATAAATTATCCAAATTTAAATTATATTATCGGTCTTTATAAAATTGCTAGATTAACAATTCAAATTATTATAGTTATAAAAGATAAAATAAAAAATATATATATATGCGTATTATACGTATTATCTTTTCGAGATCGACAATTATTTTCAATCAATTTATTGTAAGATTTCATAAGATTATAATGCTCCCCCCTCCACCTTCGTAACAAATGAACATTCTTAGCTCTGTCCTAAATCTTTTTACCTTCCTGCGATAATATTAAATGCATTGCAGTTAACTTATTAGTTTTGAAGAATCAGTTTAGTTACCTAATGTAATCTGAAAAGGACAATAAATAGTAAAATTATTCATTCAACATATTACGAAAGGTCAATTTTTATAGTCCACATCCCCCCTCCCCAAAACGTCTAAGGTAATTTATAAATGATCGCTAAGTAGGTGTTACATAACAAATCTTTTATTAAAGGTCTAATTTCTTCAATAATTTACAGAAAACAACAGATTACTTCCAAATTGCGACTGTACTGAAGTGTACACTCGTATATCCCAGACCATAGAGTTAGTACACATCACAGACGGAGTTAGTAAGTTCAGAAACACGATAGGTATTCATTCGTTAGCGGCGATCGAAAATAAAAGCAGTATCTTGTTATGAGCCTTATTAATTAATATCTCGCTAACGAAGTCATATCGAATTGTTGACATTTGAGACTTCATTCATTATTTCATATCATTTATTATTATTTTATAATGGATTGCTTTCTTTTAAACCGCTCTCCTGTTTTTATTTAATCATTTACCACCATTACCGTTACCATTTGTACGTTTTGTTATTGGGTAGTTGGTAAATCTAACTTTATATAAATTATTTTAATTTATATTAATATATATTATTAAGGCTGGATAGGTCCTGTACCTACATACATAAGGTACATTTTAATAAATAGGATCTGAAAATGTAAAGTTGTAGGAAATGTTTAACTATAAATATTTGGAATTTCATTTCATAAGTACAAGTAATTATTAAGTCTCTATGAAAAATGTTTTAGTTTCATTTTAAATGCTGAGGTCATAACAGATTGTAATATCTTTATCTGAATGTAAAAACTATTGAATTATATAATTAAAAAATCATGGAGGTCGATATAACGAGAGAATTAGAATATATATATATATATATAAATGTTTTTCTATCTGTCCTTAGCAGTTGAGCACTCTTAAAGTTACGAATACCTCCTCATGTCAAATTTCAAAAACAGTAACATTATACTCTTCTGATCTCAGAACAGTATATTCACCTTCTTACTTACATTTTAAGGGTTATACACATACATGTTCGTAATCACCATTTCAACCACAAACTTCCATATTTATTCGTATACACCTGATAATGTATTTGGTACACGATACGCGAACAATTTCGCGAGTGTTCATTAGGAATAGTAAACCCGCTTTGAGGTATCAAATTTATAAATAACGTACGTGTATAGCCCGCCTATAACATATATATGAGATGAAAATTAATACTCATACGTGAAATTAATTAATGTGTATGGGATTTATTGAAATTATTTAACCAAAATAAATGAGAAAACTTATCATTTTTTGATGTATCTATATACTAAAATAAATATAAAACATAATGTTAACTATCCTATTCTTAGAATTGAAACAAATCAGCTTAAAAAATAAGATTGATAGATCTACGATTCCCTTCATGACGTGTAATTTGGCGCCTTTTTTCCGAGTAAAAAGTATTAGGGTGCTATCCGAATCATGGTTCCGAGAATGAAAGCTGCAACGGGGTGGTTTTCTCGGTATTTAAGATACTATATCGATAAAATACTACTTAACTTTATACTACTACTTAAGTTTTTATAAAAATATTATGATTAAAGCTATCAATCAAGATCAGATAGCAATGTACTTGAGTTTTATTGTCAATAAAAACACAATTTAAAAAGTATATATGTATCTTATATTAAACAAAGCTGTATGACTCTAAGCCTTTGCCTGATATTTTGTGAAATTTATAAAGAACATAAATTTTTCCCTCCATATCGTTGATAAAAGAATTTTTAACCTTTGCCCTTCTGGTCGTGTTCTGGGCTGTCCTTGGCTCTGGAGGCGGCCCAGCGACGTAGTTCCAGCCGCTCGTAGCCGTACCAGCCCAGCAGCTCGTTCATTGCAGTCTCCGCAAACTCCTGGAATTATGGAAAGGTGATATCCTTAAAGGTTTGTAATTACTAATGATATACCGTTGTTTTGTACATCTTAAAATGTTTTAAACTATATAATATTATTGAGTTTTATTATACAGCAAGAACAAAAACACGGGTTTAAAGATAATAGTAGTAAGCATAATAGTTAGCAATGATAATTATTTTTTATTTAACTTTACTGAAAGAAATATCAACTTTTAATGCAACTTTTAATCAACTTTTAAACCAAACTTTGTACGATTATTTATAAGGGTGTGCCCTTATGCTATTTCCCAAATATTCATTAAGTATATAATATTACTTTTAATATTTATATGAAAAAGTTATCAGCGGCCAAATTAATCAATTATTTATAAGAAACCTGAAATAACGAAGAAACTTACACGTGTTTTTTGTGAGAGTTTCTGATCAACAATCGTATTAGTCATAAAATATATAAAGCATAGTTCATTCATTTCAATATACGATAAAAATAGAAGAGCACGAGAAGAAACCATGGAAGACAAGGATGGAGTGAGTGGAGAATAAAAAAGCGAGTCTCCACTGAGATGACGCGTGATAGAAGGATGAAGGAATTGGTGAATCTAATAATTGGGATAAGGACAGATAAAATACAAGATATACTTATATATAAAAATCCCATACCATGGTCTTCGTTAGCGCTCTTTGCTCACTGAATCGATTTCAATGACATTTTGTAGATATCTATTGTTTCGTTCTGTTTAATATTTTTTTTATTGCGAATTCGAGTATTCTGTAGGTACATAAAGGGTTCAATTTACTTCTAAGTTCTATAATTTTTTAAGGGATGGTGTTAACTTTAATAGATGTAAAATAGTTTATGAAGCAGCAAACCAAGTCACTGGCGTAAACCGTAAACTGTAAAGTTATAATATTTATAAATTGTAAAGACACTAATAAAATATATGGATGTATATATATATATATATTGATTCCACAGAGGACATACATAATAATTAATAATCCTTCGCGGGAGCATCGACCTAAAAAACTAAACCTAGTCACAATGTTCGTGTCACAGCTCCCTCCTCCTCACAATTGGATTTTTAAAGCGCAATTTGTGTTCCGAAATACTAAATAGCCATTTTTCTACATTTCTATATCTGTATTACATTAGGAACTGATCAAATACATCATATAAACTAATCAAGACCTGCAGATTCAATCGCTTCATTCTCGCATCGCATCCTTGGTGTTGTCAAAATTAGATGTCAAATTATTTTTATTACACTGTATATTCGAAAGTTTCAAACGCATTTAATATAAAAACAAAAAAAAAACAACTTTTTATTCTTGTTTAAACAAGATATGTGTAAAATAAAGAGTCGTGGGCGACCTCCTTTTCGATGTATTTTATGGCCGGTGATCAAAGTTATAAACAACGGTTATTTAAATATTTGTGCCACTATAAATATATACCTATTTACAAAAACTCACTGGCCTTACGAAATTGTATCATTGAAGTAATAAAAAACAAAAAAATACATATAGTTTATGGAATTAAAATAATAAAAAGAATTCTACATTTTTTAAAATAAAATAAACGTTACACAAACTAATGCATTAATTTAACGAGATTTATAATGATCATATAAATTATATTTTGTAATAATTATTTTATCACATTTGTAACATTTATTTACGAGACATTAAGTAAGTATTTTAAAGTAACAGCAACAAAATAATATTTCATCGCAGTCGTAAACTACAATCAAAGTTATAGCAAATTCTATCTGCTTAATATATTCATACTCCTTTGAACTCAACCTGGGAATATAGCAATTAGGACCTTCTCTCCAAATGAGACAATTAAAAATATCTAATTAATGCTTTATATTATCTATAATCACTTCATATTACCGACACGAGAGTAATAGCTTTTGTTAAAGCGAATAACTATTTAGAATTCAGAATATATAACAAATATAGACGTTGGAGCGTCTATTACCAATATTGTAAATGATATATCCGTCCTTAAAGACGTTCATTATATCCTTTGACATGAGAGCTCTGCCTTAATTAATACGAGTGCTGTCCTGACGAGGTTACCTTTCAAACGATGACCACGCTAAATTGGGCTCCAGTTACTTTTGACAAAAACACTATATTTAACTAAAGACATACTTCATATTCAACCGACCTCAAAAGGGAGGGTTTTCTAAAAGATCACGAAATATAATTTTCCTTAAACGCAAATCTCGAAGAAGGAAGTCAGAATTTGAAACTTTAATAAATTAAATTATATCTATTTGTGAAGACGTTAAAAAGCTTCATGAAAACGTCATTAACGGTCGGTACATACAAAGGCTGTTAAATCCATCCATTCCATCCATTGCAGTTATTACACAACACGATATTCGGATTTCCGAACCACAGACAAAGCTGAATCCACTGTATCAAACAACGCACAATGATACTCTGCACCGCCATATTAATTATCTGATATTTGAAATTCGAATTTCAAAATTAAGTTTCGCTTACACTCCGCCTCCAGCCCTCACACACACACACCCACACATACACACTATGATTCAAACAATATTCGTAATGAGAATATAGATGCAGTGTTTCTTTTCGTATATATTTTTTTTTGTATTTTGACGTCGTTCAATTTCAAATCATTCTTTTATTCCATTTCATACAAGTATCGATCTGCAAATCTTTCGTTAGATTTATTTGTTTTTTTTTTTTACTTAATTCGGAGCCCTTTTTAGAACTTTAGGATCAAGCGATTAGAAAATATTGTAAGAAAGTAGAACATACGAATGAATACTGTTTTAACCAATTCAATGTATAAATGGTTTTATATTTAGGTTAAAATAATAACGAATTATTATTTGTAAGGGTGTTAATGTAACATACAGTGTATAATAGATAGTTATATGTAATACATAACCGGGCACGTAACCCAAGCCGTGCACCGTCGATGGCGTCGATACAACGATATTCAATATAACATAAATGGTTTTAATGGTAGCGAAGGTAAATTTAGGAGCGGGGCCTCCCGACACCGACACCCGACCCGACCTACGCCTACCACACTTGGAATTATATTAACCTGCAATCATTCATTCACATAACATTCATTCCTTATTTAAATCATAAAAAGGTTATAAACGTTTTTTAATAGTTTTTCAAAGTTATGTTTGATAATGTTAGTGAGTGATGTTAAATCATAATAGTGCGGGCGCCTATCACCTACCACCTATCACCTATCAGCACACATATCGCGTGTCGCGCCCAGCGGAGCCGATAATTTAGATAATGCCGTAAAACGATAGCGCGCTAATGTGGACACGAATACTTTACTTTGCACTGAGACATATAACATAATACTAAATATTCATATTTATAATTCATAAATGGAATAAAATATTGTGCTTTTTTTATTGTTAACAGTTCAAAAATTCATAGTAATTTTTCCAAATTGAATTATTTTTTTGTCTGTATTTTTAATCTGTTTGTAATATAAATGGATTTATTTTTGAATCTTTTAATAATGTTTTGAAAAAATGTTAAATCAAATAATCAGTCCCTGTTTTCATCAATTTGTCAGTATGTATGTATTTTGTTAGCATTATATATATTTGTTTTAGGAATGAGCTAACAAAAACTTTGTTAAATATGGTTAAGGACTCGTAGATAATTTTAAAAATAAAACTACGTATATAATTACATAAAAATATACCTATTGTATACTAGGACAGAGTCAATAAATTTGTAACCTAATGATGACTGTTTTGTTGAAATATTTGAAAGCACAATCAGAAATGTAAAATATTTAAATTATTAATAATATTAATTAAAAATTATTGTTTGTTAAAAAAAATTACATTATTTCGAACTTTTTTAAGACGTTTAAAAGCGGGAACATATTTCTTAATTATATTATATGTTTTACATAATATTCCATTTTTAAAATCCTGACATTGTCAAATTGTATTGAAGTGACGCGAACAGAAACGATCTCGAGTTACATATCCGATATACAATCAATTCATATGCGTCTCATTATAGCGTCTGGCGCGAAACAAAGCGCGCCTCGTGTTACTGCATACTGTTTTGGTCATGCTAGATACTTTCGGTAGCACCGCCTTTGCAAACCAACACCCTTGTAATAGAATACAGAAATCGTTGCGCCCGTCACGGAAAAAGGTGTTTTTTTTTTAACACGAAAGAGTTTTTAGTTAATTCTGTAATTTTTTTTTAAATACGAAGGAGTTTTTACTTCTTTCTGTATACGTTTTTAATTCTGTCAAATATGTAGTTATATTGTAAATTTATAAACATTACTATTTGTCATTATGACTATCATGCAATCATAAATATTATTGAATCTGTTTTTGGTAACTTTTTCTTCAAATAAGCCACAGTCGTAATAAATGAATTTTATAGAAAGAATTGATATTTCAATTTGTTATTTTCTCACGGGTATCATTAGTTCAGGCCGGTATATAATACGATGCAGTCAAACGACTAATAATAGTATTTGTCTTGTAACTTGATACCTTTAATGGCTTTCGCGGGAATTTTTGCATTAATATCATTACGTATGTTTAAATTCGAATATTTGTCGTTTTTATTGATTTTCAGTATTATGAAAGTCATTGCAAAAATAATTTAATAATGAAGTACTGTAACTTCATAAGATGCAATAAATAATACTAGTAGTAAAAAGTTATTGTAAAGTCAATAGTGTCTAAATACACAAAGTAATAATAACTGTGTTGTTGGACCATTTGTATTACTGTACGGAGTCAAATTTCTTAGGGTTAATACAATGTGGTGTCGAATTTGTGTCGTTATTTGACACTTGAAAAGAAAATATCGATGACATTGACGTTTCAAAAAGTCACTCTGTTCTAATTTAATGTTTCTTCTAAATAAAATAATGAGTATTTTTTTTTAAAGAAAGGAAGAACAAAGATACGTTCAGGTTAGTTTAGTATGATATAATTGCTTTTATATACGTGTGTATAAAGGAGCAAAGACATGTGAAACAGTTATATAAAAACATTCCTTGAAAATAAACGCCAGGATGCTGACGCCGGCGGTGTCGGGTGTCGAGCTAGAGACAGGAATATGAACACTTCGATGACGCATACGTTTAAATATATAATTACTTTGAGGGAATTAATTTTAATTTATTTACACGATGTAATCTGTTTTTGACGATATTTAAATTGATATCGTAAAAAGTGTTATAATTCTAGTTTATTAAAATACTCAATTTTCAATCAATAATTATATTTTAAAAAAGTTGTGTAGGCCCTATGATACGAACCCAATCAAATTTTGACCTAAAAAAATCAGAGGAGCACAGGGCGCGGGAAATCATATGTCAATAATATTTATGACATAACAGACAGACGTATCGGGTTTTTGGAAAATGAACGCCAGCACTGACGTAAACACAAACGGTGTCCAATGGCGGCCGGAGAACAGCATTAATTATGGTATCGTGTTCGACTAAACTGGAAACCTTTGTGGATGTAATACTAGATTTTATATATTAATAAACATATTTCATTTATTTTTAATTTTTATATCAATTAGTAGCTGTTCGGATTTTAAATATTGACAAATGGTTAAAAGAAGAATTAATCTTAAAATTTCTCAGTAGTGGTACTTTGCGTATTGTTCTACCATGACTCCAGATGTTGCAGTTGTTTCATATTTTAAATAAGAAACTCTATTTTTATGTTCAGAATTGTAATATCACAGATCACTGTATCACATCAGAAGTATTAATTATGATTATAAATTAATTAATGTAATATTTTAAAGTCTCATAAAAATCTTTGGACAAATCTTGTATTTAAAGACAGGAGTCAAAGACAAGCAGCGAGTAAGACAGGAGATTTTTTTTTTATTGTCTATTGTACCAACACTGAACTCCTGAACTCCTTTATTCTCTATGGTTCCATTAAATAGACTTCAACTTGTTCTTTCTATGACTGACTCTAATCTAATCTAAATCTAAAATCCTATTTTGCCAATTTCTATTTCATTCCTTATTGATGACACTGTGTTTGTGAGGTTTTTTAGTGTCTTTTTTTACGCTCAGCGTCTGAAACGACCAATATCTGTGGATAGACGAAAGCGTGGCCACGCAATGTTATAAAATCCAGTGAGAGAGGTAAAATCCTCTGATATACTTTTGTAAGAATTTACCGTCAACATAGTGAAGTGACAGACGTTGTCCATTGAAATCGTGAGGATTTTGTTTGGTTGGATCTATTTGGTTGTACGCAACGCGACAACTCAAATGTTCGCGATGTGTGAGGCCCAGCATCACAAATAGACGCTTCATCTCATTTATAATACATACAATAAAATAGTAACGATTTAAAATAGTACGTTTATTATTTAAAAAAAACTATAATACATTTTAAATACATAACACAGAGCTTGAATTAATAGGTTTTCAAATGTTGTCTGGTTGTATGTGTGCTGGTACACTACACGGATAAATTAAAGGACGGATTCATATTGACAAAATTTCAAATATTCCCAGAAAAACTGAAATGATTTTGGGATTGGATAGCTTATTTTTTATATTGAGTCGAAAAGGGTGGTGGGAAAGGGCAGATGAAGTCACCGTCAACCCCATAAGTAACATTATCTTAAAGATAAAAGAGATTTTATATTAATAAAACCTCTTTATCTTTAAATACTTTACTCACCATAAACTATATATTTTATTAGGTTGTGTATACACGTAAGGCGCGTCTAAAATCAAGAGATAACAGCAACATTTTTTTCCTCGCAGCGTCGGCGGATCGTCTTACACTAAAATTAACGACGGGCGTCGGATATCGAGCTACTAAGATAATTAAAATGCGATCGAACCTCGTCACGGGACTCGGATTGTTGTAATTAAAAATCTCCTCAATTTCAACTTGAATATCAAGTGCGGCAAAATATCGCCTATATTCAGTCCAGACTATTTACCGGGTTTTAATATTTCTAAGATTATTATTATTTTTTTGTTTTAAATAGTTAAATGTATAATAATTTCAAATAGTTATGAATTATTCGAGATATTTTTTTTTGTACTTCGGTTGTATGCAAAGAAATATTCCATGACATTGACAGATAATAGTAAATTTATATATTTGATGTCATGATATATCTATTTTAATTCCATCGATATAAATATGTAAATGGACACCGATTAAAACTATTCGAAATGTCATCGCTCGGATCCTATTACAAGGATTTTATTTACGACGGACACATACAAATTACTTTGAATTTGTCATCACGTGGTCAGTTTACGACTTAAATGCGAGATCGCTAAAGCATTGTTTATTAAACAGAAATAAAAGGAAATATGTTTTTAATTCATTTAATTGTAAAAAAAATGTGTTGTGGCTATTTTATTATATTATACTGACAGGTAGGTATTATTAATGTTAATTAATACATAAACAAAATGGCGATAAGTCATTTTGACAGTTCTTTTGTGACGCCTCGGACAATGTTAAAGAGACAGTTGTGCTTGAAGTGATATCTACAACATGTATGGATGTGAATAACAGAACATTGTCTTAAATTTCCTGTTTAAAATAAATTTTTGTCGAGATTTTACAACCTGGTTTCTTTCATAGTGTCTGTTAGCTCCGATTACGACATTTCTCCTGTATCCTTATCCTAAGTAATAAACTTTAATAAGTCTTTTGTAAGAAATATCTTTAAAAAACAAGTTCGTTTTACTTCGTTTAGTATTCGTGGGAAAGATATATTTTATTTGTATTTCACAGCACAAAAAATACGAATCGTTCTTTAAAAGCTTGAAGTATGTTTACTTGCATTTATGTTATTAAATGAAAAATATTATAAAGATAACAAAAGCAAGAATAATACTACTAATTAAACGATTAATTATACCGACTCTAATATAACAGTCATACATATTAAAACAAAAAGCAGGTCAAGAAATTAGAGGCAGCGTAACCCGAGAGCGCGTTAAAAGCAGCGAATGTCATCACGGGTCGTGTTACCTGCAAAGGGTTCTGTGACATCAGTGTTATATCATTTTGAAGTCATACCTAAAACATTGCAGTTTTTGTATTATTTTGAAATGTTTTGTTGAATCGTATTTAAAATATAATTAAACCAAATTAATATATTTTCGTACTCATCGAATAATAATATTTATTAAATACAAATGTATTAACGGACGAATAAATGAACAACCATTAAACGAAATATTCGTTTGTAAATAATTTATTTCGAATATAAATCTTGTCTGTGTGGAGTTAAGTTTCGGTAACACTACACCGCCTTTTTATTTATCCCACACGTAAATGAAATATATTTATGTGTATTATAATATTATATAGTTATATAATAAAGATTATATATGTGAAACAGGACTTTTTAACAACTTGTAACTTAGCAGCGGGAGTGTATCTAAAAGGTACTAGGTTCGAGTCTTGTTGGTTAATATAATTTAATAATAATTTTTGATATTGATTAAATTAATGTTATGTTCAAATCTGAATCTATAGATGTAGAAAGATAAATAGCCTGTTCGATCAATTAACTATAAAAATAATGTTATCTTATATATGCAAATATTAATATTATTATATAACTTCATTAACTACATGCGATACGAAGCCATTTTGAATTTTATATAAAATTGTAAATAATATCTGTTTAGAAATCTAAACCACGTAAGATTTATCCAGCACATCCCTAACGATTTGTTGATTGATAATGAGCCTTATGGACTTATAAATAAGGTTTATAATATAAATCATTCAAGCATAGGACACCTGACACTCTCCTCCTATGGCGAGGTATTCACCCCCTCATGGAGTAAAATATAATCAGATAGTTTGTGCGTATTCAGTAACATTAAAGTGCAAAATGAGAATTTTATATTTTAGATATATGCCTGTGTCATAAACACCAACCAATTTACACATTTATAGTAATAGCTTCAAAATTATATATATATTTTCAATGTTCTCTACATTAATGACTACGTAGAGTATGAGGACGCTCTATGTACCTACAATGATGGAGAGCATACTGGTGTCAATTACGACTTGCTATCCCGTGTCTCAAAGCCGGATAACTTTTCATGTTTCAAGACATTTTATACCTTTTAATTAGCATCTATTGTATTAAACACGATAAAATTATATAATTCTAAAATATCCCTTTCATCATTCAATAATGATTTCATCATATATCAGATATATAATTAACTTACAAGAGTCATATTAAACAATATATATGTATACTATCTGTTGAGTTCGTCTGCTGCTTCATAAATTATTTTGCATTAATTGCAAATAATACAAATAACGCAAAATAGTTTATAAAACATGTTTTTAAAGAGCACAAACAAACAACATGACATTTTATATTATATCTAAAGAAGATTTATATATTAAAAAAAAAAACATTTTTGCAATGTAAATAAAATTTGTAACATCGATTATTAAGTCGTCTTAAACAATGTAAGTATTGTGTTAATTAATTATATCAAGTGTGGATCCAAACAATAACAAAGAAAAGTGCATCAGCGAGTGACCTTGACCGACTGCGCCGGCGCAGCCGAAGCATCTCTGACGTCGGCTCACGGAAAACATTCTATTTAGATCCAATGTTGCAGATCGTATCATTTAATATATATATATATTACGGACCCTGAGATCTAATCATCTCATTTATATTAATAAATTACTTTTAAACAAATGACGTATATATGACATGTATATGATCTATATCTGACTTTATTATTACTGTTTTGAACACTAACATTATATATTAGTCTTTACAGATCCTGAAACAGTGCACTAATTCATATTAATAAATTGCTATTATTCAAATGACGCACGTGACCCACATATGACATATATATGACGTATATATGACTGTCGCGGATTAGCATTTTAACCGTTGCAGTTGTGGAGAGCTCTTCACAATACGAAGGATATTTCGAGGCTCAATAAATTCTCAATCTCCCGTATCAGACGGGGACAGTAATACCTCGGCATCACGACCGAATGCGAAGCATTTTGTAAAGTTATCGGCTGTTTGCATGTTTTAACCGAAATTTCCTAAAATATATCGACAATTTGCAACTTAACAGCCCTGGCGTGTGTACCGTTATTATTGTGAAGGATACACGGACGGATAGACATACATTTGCATATAGATCGAATGGGTTCTAACTTGTAGTGCATTACCGATGTTATATATATCAAAATGGTGTAACGCGTCAGTTTGTGTCGCTGTTAATGTTGCTGTTATATACATGCTTACGTGGAAAGGTTTTAGGCTTACATTTTATGATATAGGCTCTTGGTCGCGACTCCGTTTGTCGATAAGAAGATTTAATAATTATTATTTTATACCACCTTTATAATTAAGCTGATATTATGTTATGTTATTATATCCGAAGGTATATTAGATTATTATTTTAATTATTTTATGATATAGAATATTTTGGTTCTCGAGGTATATGCGTACGGACATAGACGTTTTAATAATAGAGTATAGAAAAGGGTTGATAAAATAATAAAAAAATATTTGTAATTTAATAAGAAGTTGTAATAATAATATAATAGTGAATCTCAAATCTCTCTAAAAAAATATAAAAATAAATATCCATTACTTTATAGTATTTGGGAATTGGGACGGTAGACGCGTAAAGATATATAAATTAAATTGACCTCAAACTTTGGTTATGAATTGCCCCGTGACGTCACTCGCGCGGACACCGCCGATGGGGTTATTGACACCTCCAACTATTTCCGTGCCAAAATAAAAGCGCGACCGGCGGGGGCGGCATTACATTTATTACGCACAAGTATTATGGTACATCAGTTAGGCTGTGCGTTAATCGGATGAAAACAATAAATTCTAGCGTCGGCTTGCGGCCTGGGACGCTCTCGTGTTACGTTTTGAGCAAAGGAACGTCTAAAATTACCCCGCACACACACGAGCACACACGCCGTCCGTACACACTCACACGCCGCCGAGCCTATATCTATTATCAAAACATCCAGCGGCTCCGGTTACAGCGATCCGAGCGCGCTTCGGATATCGCGTTACACACTTTAATGGCTGGAAAAGGCCTCGAAAACGTGATATTACACGCATTTTATTGTATATAGCGAAACGTAATTAATATTGTAATCGTATACTTAATAATTTATTCGGCGTAACCCTGCGAACCTTTGTACGGACCCTCGGATCGACGGCGGATCGAATTTATAAATACGACACGCCGTCTAGAGTTACCGGACGAGATGAAACAGGCCGCCTGCCAACAAACCGCGCTGAAACACGATGATGATCACGCGGAAATTAACGTCAATGTCACTCATGTATTCCAATTAAATCTTACCTTGATTTCTTCTTCGTTCTCTTTTTTCACCCTGGCTTTGGGGGGAGACGGATCTCTGTTATTGTCCATTTTTAAATAATTTACACTATATACACTTAAGAAATATTTATAATAAAGTCCAAAAGTTGTAATGGAAAGAAACCGAATAGCGTAAGTTTTGACGTTCACGTAAACATTCGTGTCGGGGTGCGACAACGTGACACACGTGCGACCCGCGCGGTGTCTGCGACGCGACTAATATTCCGAATTTCGCAGACCACTGAAGCTCGGAAACGAAAGCTCTTTTCCGCGTAAAGGGGAGGAGCTTGGAGCTTTGAGCAGTTTGGTGAAATGTATACGTACATTTGCAATATCTATATTGTATTTTTATTTCAATATCTGTACTTTGGACATTACTTATATTATTACATTGAGTAACTTAAGCTAGTTTTATTTAAAAAATCACATTCTGCGCAAAAGCAGTCGTGGGAACAGTCAGTATATAATATAATTCTATAATATACATTTAATATATTTTTAAATAAAAACAAACATTTTGTAAATTTTAAAGCTACATTTCAGACAGGGTTCATTTATTACATTTAATTATTATAAATTATAATTTATCAAAACGTTCTCGATTGATTAAATAAAAATATAATTAAATAGGTTATATGTAATTGAAATATCCTAACTATAACTATATCATCCGAATTTATCACAATAATGGGTTTTATTTTAGAATAATATTAATAAATACACATGTGTTTGAAAGATTACAATAATTTTTATTATCAGTTGTGCTGCAGACCGCATGTATATGAAAGGAGCGATCTATTTTTGCTCTTTTTCCCTAAAAGGGACTTAAAATCAGCCCAACATATGACCCACAATCAATTACATTCTATATAATAAACAACGAGTACATGTAGATGAATACTTTTGTTAACAATTTCGTAAATCTTCACCACTTGTGATTATTGATTTAATTTCTGTCGTGCCAATTACTATATTATGTTATATTTTCAATAAAAAAATTGTAAGTAAGAATTCATTAATTGAGTCATCACCTCCTCTAGGATTTGCGCCACCTCGAACAACTGAATTTCCAACACAACTTATGATAACCACTTTTATTTTATCCGCTTATCCTTACACCATCCTACATACGTACATACATACATATATACATGCTCATTTTCACGCCTCTTTTGCAAAAAGGTAGGCAAAGACCAAACATTTCCTCTTCTTACGATCTTGACATACTTCTTCTACTCTCGTAAGTCCCTCCATGTACGCTCGTTGGTTCCGAGTACTTCTGACCAGTCCCTTCTCCAGGACATTCTTTATTTGATTGGCATCCACGAGAAGATATGGATATACATTCTATGCAACTACACGAAATAGCGTAGCGTAAGCTAATAATGTTAAATCACTATTTAAACAAATCCAAGACCGCCTTTTAATCTAACAAGGAATCATTTTTATTATTGCTTTATTTTGATTATTTTTTGGGTAATAATAACATATTGAAATAAAACAACACTATTTTATATTAATTGTCTGTGACGTGCAATGTATATTTGAATCCAAATCCCGACCCGAGTTTAATGACGTACCAAGTCAATAATGGCTATGGTTGAGCGGTTAGTGCGCTTTACTGCTGAGCGAAGATAGTGGATTCTATTTCCTTACCGTACAATAATTTCTGAGATCCATAAGTCATAGTTCAACAGTGGCGTTCCTCTTTTCTAGATATAGACCATATAAAGACCATTTCTTAAGAATTATTAGAGACATCTTAATCAAAGATTTCGGCAGAAGGCTCTACATACTCTAATCAGTATTTAAATCAGTAGTATCTAATATAAAGACAGCTAACAACGGGTACCAACTTTTGATTGAAAAATTGTTTTCCGTTTGAATTAAATATTGAAATAAAAATATCTAGTAGAATAGCTAGTAAACCTTTTATTATATTTGTTTGTCTGATACGTCGCGAGGAACCATGAGACGGTCTTCACAGACAATATTCGAAAACGTGTATATACGAGTACGTGCGCCATTTAGAAATACATTAATGGTTTTTAAAACGGCGGTGACCATCTTACTTTTTTATCTTACCATTTACCATTTACCAGTTGTAATTTAAATAATACAAATCTAAATCCAGTTCGAGTCTGTTATGTTTTTATTTTATCTGTGTGAATCTTTTCAGATAATATTATCTTATGAAAAGGTACTTTTAGGTAAAACAAACAAGACCGAACTAGGTATTTAATATACCCAGAATGGCTAACGAGCCCTCTGGTAGTGTTTACTGCATACAAAAGCGACTTATAAACCTATATAGAATAATTAGATGCTGTAATCAATATAGAAATGCAGCTCACCGTGTATGATATATTGTTTTAGTTCATGGAAGATAGTTTCTTGAGAATTGTAGTTGAAGAAAGCCTCGCAATAATCTGATCTGATCTGATCTGATCATCAACACATCTACCACCGTAGGGGTGGGGTTATAGTATAGTAATAAGGACTGCAATAATGAAAATGAAGTTTCAGGTATTAATATGTTTATTTAAAATATATTAGATACTCAGAAAACTAAATGCATGGAGTTTACACTTACTAATGATAAAAGTCTAAATTGTACTGACTTAACGATTTTTTTTAATATAACTTTAGACAAAAAGCTCCAGTGAAACCTCCTCGTAGCATTCGCAAGCAAACTCAACTCGGCCGTCTTTACAATTAGAAAAGTTAGACAATTAACGGACGTTAATTCGTCTCAACTCGGCTATTTTGGTTATTTTCATAGTATTTTGGCTTACAGTATTTTATTACGGGGCAGTGCTGCCGAAATTTATATATGTTACAAAAAAGAGCTGTGCGGACTCTTTGGTAAATTGGTATTCTCACGGTAACCTCTCAATACATATTTAACACCATTTATACGGCAAAATTTTAATACTTATATATAAAACAGTGACAGACACATTATAAAAACTAGGGGCGCCAACAGACCGTCAACTTGCTGCGCTCGCGAAATCTCGGGTGTCGTTTGCATATTGAGCGAGACGAACCCAGTGTAATGACTTATCGTTTCCCATTGACTTCAATGGGATATCAGTTTTTTGACGATTATTCTTTAGCGACATGACATTTTTAATTATTTTTTTTAGAACCTCCTATTGATTGCAAAATTTCATAATTTTCCGTTAAGTCGTTTTCGAGCCTATTCGTGACAAAGAATGTGAAAAAGTCTCCAGTAGAACACTCCGCTCGCTACGCTCGCTTCACTCAATAATCTTGTAATGCCTAAATTTTATCTTCAAAAATAAATCCTTCATTGATTGAGTGTACGCATGTATAATAAAATATCATAAAATATATCAGATCTTCTTAGTTTTAAATCTAAAATTCAAAATGTAGAATTAAATAAATCTTACTATAGAATTCGAGAGTTTCTAATGGGTCAAAATATGTGGAAATTAGGTTGTTGACTCATTTGAAGGGTTGATATTATAATGTATACATGAAACATTGTTAAAATGCTTACTTGAATATATATTTTTTAATCAGCCTATTTCAAAGCTTTAGCCCATTCAACTGTACACTTAATAATTGCCATGCCAATGAGCTCCGTCACCGGATAGAAGACAATGTGCCACCCTGGTCTTTCAAAGTTAAGTCGTCCAGATTAGCTTTCTCTTTTTCAATTTGGATCACGTTATCATTCTCCAAGTCCAGTGACGAAAGACATGCCTTGCAGAAGTTGTAAAGACCAGCTTTAACGAGCACCCATAACTTACCTGTTCATACTCCTGACTTCGCTCTGTCCATAGACGAATAATAACAATGGGAACTTGATTAATATATTTAAAATTTTATTTTTAAGTTTTAAAATATTTGTTTTTTTTTTTCAAATTATAATAAATGAAAGAAAATAAACAAGAATTCATTCTGAATTTATTGACAAATTTTAGCGTACTCTCAAGAATTTAAGAAAATTTTATAATAATTTATTAACCGCTAATACGTCTCTATTTTTTTTATAACAGTATTGATGATGATAATAAAAATATTATATACTTGGCAATTTTTTTTCGTATATTTTCTAGATGTATTGGTAAATGATATATTTTCTTAACATAACAACTACGCGAATTATCGTCTCATATAAGATCTCACCTTAAATTTGTATTTACCTATTATTAGTCGGACGCTCGTTTTTGGAACAGTAGTGAGAGGCTATTGTCAGTCACTCGTTTTACAAAACACGACACCGCTCTTCTAAGGTTCGTTTCATTGCAGTCTCATAACACTGTCTACGACCTATTTGTCTTTCAAGCCAATCAAGAAAAGTACAATACCAAATGGAGAACATTGTAAAAGGGTTGCTAGTTAGAAAACATAGGACAGCACAGCTTTTAGCGCAAGTAGCGAAGAGATTTAACAGCTTCTGATTAGATGGTCTGTGAAAAGTTATACCAGTTTAGACATCGGACAGAATCCTTTTATCATACGGGATTCTCCATTCCAACAAATATCTACAGAGTAAAATAAATTGTATTGTATAGAAGGTGCGCTGTCAACACTCAAACCCACCAAGGTGGGATGGGTTCCACAGTTCAGTTTCTTTATGTTCATATGTGACACTGTACCTGATACGATCACTGTAGACACATCACTTACAGAAATGGCGAATAAAAGCAAATTCGTCTTTTGAATACTATCACAGAAAGTTCGAAAGACTATTAATTTTGGCCTTCATAGATTAAATCAGCATCAACAACAGTGTACTACTGTTGCTAAAGCTGATTGTAAGTTAATGTTGGAACGCCTCTTAAGGTTTAGGGATTTAAGATAGCCTAAACTTGTGACTCATACACTAACAACGTCCATCCGTTAAGAGAATCCTTAATACTAAATAAAACTTTGCTATTGTAGATCCGACTTACTAGTCACAGCAACTGGGATTCTAAGCAGTCGGTACTTTGTTTTTTAACAATGATCCAAGGTATTAAGGTTGGTTGTTGTTGAAATGAAGGCAACACATTATCAGCTTTAAAATTTGCATATAACAGAACTTATGCGATGATTGAAAGCTAGAACCCTCTTTATTTCCATATTCTGCTGTCGACGTCTTTGGAGTATCTCAATTCTTTTATAGATAAGGGACTTTTTGAGCCTCAAGAGGGACATGGCAAGATTTCGTAAAGTCACGATATATCTATCACCAGAGGGATGATGAGGGTTGCACAAAGACACCTATAATTATGTGAATTTTAATTTGTCGATTCAGTTTCTAGGTTTCTTTCAAAATAGCCTAAAAATCATTAAAATTTAAAGAATTTACAATGTTGTAGGTACAGAAGTATATTATGCATTATATAGGTAATTTATATCTTGTATTTATAATATTCTAAATTAAGTTATAAGTTATAGTAAATGACCACTTATATGGAGGAAATACTGAAAAAATAAACGTCAACATCAATAAACTAAAACTCCATTGGTTAATAAAATCAAATAAATAGTTGCAGACAAAGTAAGGCACGCTGAAAGGAAAAAGAAACATAAGAACTGGTTAACAGTTTATTTATTTGAAATTAATTTAAATAACTTGAAAATATAACATCAAATTATGTTATTATTGAAGGTCAAGTATTGTTAAACAAATCTTTAAAGCTTCTGCAAATTTATAAATTATTATTTTACTCAAAATTACCAACAAATTTTGTGGATTTTTTTATATCTTTATGATATAGTACCGCCTTTAATTTAGTGCTATTTGACTGACACTTAAACATACGATGTTTCCTTTCCTCTACCTCAATAAGTATTAATGTCAAAATGACATTATAATTTGTTGGTATTTATTATTACTATTTAAATATTTGGATAAATGGAATAATAAAGAATCTTAGCGGCTTAAATTACTTTTACTTTTAAAAGCATCTATTTGATAAAAAAAAAACATGAAACTGGAACTTTAAACATAACCACAAAAATGACTTCAAAATTACCTAAGACTACGTTAAACTTAAAGCAGGTAAAGATAGATATTTTATGTGCAACTACATTATAATTGAAATAATATGAATTACATTTCCTCTAGTGTTCCTTTATTTCAGTTTTTATTACGCCAAGAAGTTTTAAAGTTATATCGTGATATTTTCAAAACTTTGAGAAGAGTGCCAGATGAAAGAACTCGTCTAGAACTTAGAGAATGGGCGAGAACAGATTTTAAAACCAATAAACATCACACTGATGAATCTACTATTAAATCTATGTTACATTATGGAAAAAAATCATTGAATGATTTACAAAAATCATTAGCTCTGAGTGATAGTTAGCATAAGTAGTAAATATATCATTTACTTTGTATTATAGTGTATCACAACCCACAATATATCTAATATTATAAGATAAATAAAAACAGATAATAATAATGAACTTTGTAAAAATTTCATTTATTTAAAAATCTACACCTTACAACAACTTAAACAATTATTTTTATATACATATACTATATAATATGTATTAAGGACTCTACAGTACGTAGAAGCTGTGAGAGCTTTTAATTTGTTAGCACTATTACAATACTATGTATGTCACTAATTTATTTTATTTATTACAATCTTAATAACCATCAACATAAATTGCTTTGTAGAAAAGATAAATTAGTATCGGTCCGGTAATGCCAGTCCCAACGACAACGGTAAACACAGTGAAAAATGTAATAAAATCACCATTCTTGTTAAAATATACCGCCAACCACTGAATAATACATCTTGCGATGTAATGGCCATCTGTTCCGTAACAGGGTAAGACATTTATGAACCCAATACCCATTGAGAAAATGAATATATATCTCAATAGTTTTTCAAACTGTGATGGTGAGAAAAACGAAAATATTGCATTTCTTGGGAAATATTGATCAATAAATACTGTAGAGTATATATCAGACGGCAAACCTAAGTATAGAACAGCATTGTTATCTTTCCTCTCAATTATAATGAGATATGTCTGATTGTTAAGTGATGGTTTCAAACAGTGCATATTCTTTGGACATGTGTAACCATTTGGTTCTGTACATTTTATAAGCTTATTCTTCACCATGTCTCTGGGTTTGAGACAGGAATATTGGCCTGGTAATACGGATTCAACAAAAGCTTTTGGCTCCATGTATTCAAAGCAGAAGCTATAAAAGTCATCTTTTCTGCAACATTCAACAACATCATTTTCTTTAATTGTCTCCATCATCATTTCATCATTCTGAGCAATGAATTCGGCACTTGTGCATATACCAAAACGATCATGGGCTACTCGTAGGCAATATGACCAGTCATTTGCATTTTTGATTGTACAATCATTGATAGACATGATAGCATCATTTTCCTCTAAACCCCTTGCATCCTTCAATGGAGAATCACTTGTGAATCCAGTCACTCTCACTCCAATATCAGTTTGATACACTAAGCTAAATAAGACAGGGGCCGAAAAAAAAAGGAGCATTGCCATAAATGCAAGAGCAATGTTATGCCACACACCGGCACAATATATTTTCAGTTTTTTGGCTATAGTGAGGCTATTTAAATGCTCGGTATTAAGTTGCACAAATGCTATAGGTATAATTGTAAATACGTAAATACTAATTGCTATTAATTGCACATCTTCTTGGGCTGCAGCTGCTGCATGGCCAATTTCATGAAAAATTGTACTAAATCCAATAGCTAGAAAGTAGACCCAGAAGTCTGAAACTGGTATATTAATACCTGGCAAAATAGCTTTAACCTCAGGAACGTTGCTAAACTGTATGGTCTCATAGAAATGCTCAAAAATAAACGAAAGCAGGGTCCAGAGTGCAAAAGGAAGAAATATACCAATGGTAAAAATATAACCAAATGCAAACCATTTCTTTAAAATTCTGTTAAAATTTTTACTCCATCTATAGATGAATCTGTTACAAGCTGTTGTTGTCCATGAAAAGTTAAATATGCCAACCTTAAGGCCTGTTCCATTCAGAAATGCATAATAGGGGTAGTGCATGCAACTCTGGAAGATAAATAATTTTATTAGTACAGATTTCCAAGTATAACACTATGTTTTATTTGCAAAGGATTGAAAATGCATGTAAACATTGAAATATAACTTAAATCAAGACTTACCTTAAAAAACGAATCAAAGAACCATATAACAGTGTAAAACGTTAAAACAAACGTGCAGAGAATAATAAATGTCATCTTGTAAAGTATATTAGTTAATTGTTATATTCCAAAAAACATTTTGTAATGTGCAAAACCGGCATAAAATCAATATAAAGAAAACGAAAGATGACATTTAATTGAGATTATGACTCTTACTACCCACGAAATAGAGGCGATGAATAAATATCTACGGACCGCAATCCAAAACATGAATGCCAAGTGACA
Organism: Melinaea marsaeus rileyi; assembly: GCA_918358865.1. Classification (NCBI taxonomy): domain Eukaryota; kingdom Metazoa; phylum Arthropoda; class Insecta; order Lepidoptera; family Nymphalidae; genus Melinaea; species Melinaea marsaeus. The sequence goes on along the minus strand of OU911084.1, from coordinate 30,953,957 downwards.
ATCGGCAAGACGGTTTTTTGACACACGCATTTATTGTGATCTTTGGATCTGTCAAAACTCAAATTTTATACTCTATATCATTGTAGATTATTTATCTGCCACTTAAAACGTATAATTCTGATTAAACTCACCAATTATTGATTTAATGATTTGTTCAAGAATTATTGGAAAACTAAAAATGTATATTTATTATTTTTTTAATTTATGATTTCATTGAGGTCTTAAACGATGTAGTTCACGTTTTACTATATTAAAAAAAAAAAAAAAAACTTCAATGTCACAATGACATATTATTGAATATTGATAGTTGATATTGCTAACTTTTCAATTTCTTAATATTTTAAACTTATCTTTCATTAATTAAATTTCCGAAGTATATATAGCGCATATAAGCGGAGTGCATAATTTCATAATATTAATATCGTGACAGTTTATCATGTAAGTGATGAGTTGTACACAAAATGAAGGTGGCCCTTTTGTCGTTTTCTTCCTACCAACAATCGTTGGCGGCCTGACTATACTATTACTTCGACGGTGGATTAACGTCCCGATTACTAACCCAACCACTGGAATTTCTAGACGTCGCAAGTTTTATAAAGACCCCAATTATAAACGTTCCTTACCCCCAATTTCTTGTAAAATGGTTGCATCTAAGAAAGCCTCTGGGGCTGCAAAGAAGGTATTGATAATCTCATTTTCCTATATCATAAATTTCTTTTAAAACATTGAACACCTATAAACATCATTAACAACATACCACTCCTTACAGGTATCAATAAATCAAGTTTCTGACGAAGATATTACTAATGGCAAAAGGACTCGAGTTCGTCATTCGCCGAGCATGACAACAATACCAGATACTAAATTGTCGGAAAGTCCATTACCCCCAAAACACATACCCTTCCCATATATCCCACACGACGGTGAACTTTTATTTGAAGTCATGACATTTACATTTACTCTGGTGGCTATGGGCCTACAGTTTTTAAACTTGTACAGGACTATGTGGTGGCTACCACACTCTTATACAACTCAAGCTATGGTAAGATATAGAAATGGCAATAAAAATTGATTGAATAAAAATATATAGATAAAAAGAAAATACATTTTAGTAACCATTACTATGTGTTTGAAAGTTTTCAAAACTAAACTATTCTACACACATCTTATAACATTGGAATATAAGTATTTATTTTTTAGAACTTTTACCTGATTGACCAGCATTTGGTAGCATTCATAGTGACATTAATATTTCGGAGATTATTATTAAGTCTAACCATTGCACTGCTGAAGTGCATAGTTGCACCAAAAATGATGCCACATGCAACAAGAGCAGCCAGGTAAGTTTTTTAACAGCCAACCAATTCAATTGGGTTTAGGTAATGTTTTGGTTTTTAAACTGAATTTTTAAAGATAGACTTTTATTATGGTGTAATTATAAAATGATAGCTTCTTCAGAGCAAAGTCAACTCTGTGTTGTTGGTTTAATTTATAATAATTACTTTGATTTAATTAAATCATTCGTTTGATTTAAATGTCTGTGTATTTGTTACATAGGCTGTTCATCTTGGGGGTGATTCTCGGTGCATTGCTGTGGTGCACCTACTTTATAATGCTCAAATATCCCGTTCTCAAGATATTTTATTTATGTTATCCGTAAGTACATTTTCTATATCAATAAATAAATTCATAATATTTATTTTAAATTTGTTTAACATAGTATTATTATTTCAGGGTAGTTATATATTTCATTTTGTTTGGAATGACCTCAGGTCCATTCCTTGAATTGCACGGCACGGAGATGCCTCTAATGCACAGCTGCTCACACCAACCGGAGCAGATAAGGAGCGAGGTGGAAGTGTTACGGCAGGACTTTAACATGAGGGTCAAGAAAATACTTTTTAACTCCATCGCCGGAGCTTATTACACCAGCTTTGTACCGTGCTGCTTTGCACAGGTTTGTTACATGGTTATTTAAAAGCTTAATAGTATAATTCTTCCAATTGTAAGGACATTCAAACTTGCCTTTGTTTAGGTCAACTTCATTAATTTTAGAGAATATTTGTATTTTTTCTTTGGATTAGGAAATTATCACAAAAATAGAACCTAATTCAAATTTTAAATATGTTTATTCAAGTTGACATTTACATAAACTTTTCAATCGTCCATTATTACAATAAAAAGGTCAGTGTAGTCAGTCCAGGAGTCAGCTACCAACTCGTAATGCTGCTCCGCTGAGAAGAGCCGGCTAGAAACTCAACAGTTGCTTTTTGTAAATGAAATTTAACAATGTATACATTGTACTATCAACCCTTCAAATTAACAACTTCAGTTCAATACATTTTGATCCTCTAAAAACTCTTGAATATTATAATTACATTTTTGATTATAGATTTAAAATTAAGAAAAGAAAGGCATAAGATATCTTGTGGAACTTTGTTATATACGCGTACACTCAAAGTCCATGAAGAATTTGTTAAATTTTTGAAGACTAAATTTTGGCGTAACGAGTTTACGTTTATTTCTCGTTTTTAACGTGTCTGTCACTGTTTTTTTTATATAACTAAATGTTGGCGTTTAAATAATATGTTATTAAATATGTATTGAGAAGCGACTGTAAGAATACCTATTATAAATAGCCTTTTTTGTAAAATAAATATCGAATTAATTTCGGCAGTACTGCCCCATAATAAAATACCATAAGATAAAATACTTTGAAAATAACTAAAATAAACAAGTCGGCCCGTACTAACGTCCGTTAATTATCTTCCTTTTCTAATTGCAAAGACGGCGGAGCTGAGTTTTGCTTGCGAATGTTGCGAGATTGGGGTTCCACTTTAGCTTTTTATCTAAACTATATACTTAAGAAATTGTTGAGTCAATCAGTTCTAACACTATATTGTTAACAAGCAAGCTACACTTTTGACTTCTTATATTAGGAAGTGTAAACTCTATGCATTTAGTTTTCTTGGCATTTAAGACTAAATAATGAATTTCGAACCAATAAAGAACCACGTGTCTTTCATTGTACCATTTTAGAGTACTATTTATTTCATCATAACTAGTCCTATCACGCTCAACTGAAAAAAAAGCGAGGAGTCATCAGCAAAAAGTACAATGTCACTTAGATCTTTAACGAAAAAGGACAATTCATTAATATAAAGTAAAAATAAAAAGAGGCCAAGAATAGATCCTTGTGAAACACCCATCTTTAGGTGAGAACCAGCCGACATAGAATTATTTACCCAAACTGTCTGATCTCTTTGATTCAGGTAAGGTAAGGCAATAAGATCAAGCGCAGCGTTACGTACACCATAGTGGTTAAGTTTACATAGTAATGTATGATAGTTCACGCAATCAAAGGCCTTTGATAAATCGCAAAACACCGCAACCGCATTCTGTGACTTCGGTTTTAATAAATTTGTTGAAAATTAAGTATTTAATTATCTGGGGCAATATCATTTATAATGGTGCAAATTTTAGCGGACATACCCCCGGTATATTTTTAGATTGAAGGTTGTAAATGTTTTAAGATTTTTTTCTGATGAAACAGGTTTAGCAAAAAAAACATTTATTACTGATTCCAATGTTATTATTCAATTCGGCGATAGCATCACGAGATGAAGGATTCAAATCACGCGTGACTGTTATTGGAATTTCACTTAAAAAACGTCTCAAAAATGGCCGCCGCATTTGTATCTAAGTAATACTAGATAAAACATCCCAAATTGCTTTTATTTTGTCTTCTGAACTTAAAATTGAATTTTTAATATACATCGAATTAGCTTCAACGTTTGTGTACAAGTTCATGAATATTTTATAGAAACACCAAACTGTATTAAAGAACACATATAAATCATATATTTTTTCTCTGCTTCTATATATTACTACGGTAACACAATTATGAAATCTAAGTTATAAAAAATTTGTTTTTGGTTTTTAAATATTATTCAATTCATGTAATAAAAAATCTTAAACTTTATTATATAAATTATTTGGATTATCATTATCTTTAAGCACTATTCGCGTAACATTATTTTTAAAAGTAAGGATTATATTTTTGTAGTCTGTAAAATTTTTGAGGTCTTTCATGAATCATGAAATTCATGATTAATTAAAAGAGAAAATTGTTGACCACAGTGATCTGAACTTAAATTCGATATTATCCTCACTTCATATAAGCTACAGTGACAGAACACATTATCAATACAAATCGCGTAAACACTAGTAATGAGAGTAGGTTCCGAAAAGACGTTCATCATATTGTAAAAATTAAACAAATTTAATAAACGTACACTAGACGATGTTACTTACAATATAACTACATTGAAGTCACCGTACACTATCTCCGACTCGTTTTTATGACAAAGTTTTGTTAAAATATCCTCCATTTTATTTTCAAATTCATGAAAGTCATCAGAGACGGGTCGGTACACGAATAAGATAATTGAAAGATTTATAAGAAATGAAATATCCGTAGCCCTATCTCCACTACGACGTGTCGGCCGCGGCGCAGCAGGTTGGGCTGGTGTGGGGCGCGCTGTGCGGCCGCTACGCCGCGCACTTGCTGCCCGCCGCGCTGGCGGATGCGCCGCACCGCGCCGCGGCGCACCTCGGCCGCTGGGTGGCGCTGGGTTAGTGTTGTACTACAATATCGACTACTACGTGTCTCCATTGCGGCGGCATGTTGCCCCGGTGTGGTAGCTCCAAACAGATGTGTTATGTTGTATTTTTAATACATATCCGCTCCACCTACAACTGTCTATGTTCTTAACCTAACATCTCCTCCACCGCCGCTCAGCGGTCCCTCCGGAGCGTGAGGTCCCGGCGTGGTCCCCGGGGTCCCCGATGGGCGCGGGGTCCCGCGTGCAGTCCCGCGGCTCGTGGTGGGTGGCGGCGGCGCCGGTGGTGTGTGCGGTGCCCGGGGATCCGCACCACTACAGATTTTATGTGGGTGTCTACTTTTTTAAATAATAAATAATGTAAAAGTATTCATGGAATTTTTCAAAATTAATAATATCTGTCCATGTTTCTTGCCAGTGTTTCATACACTTTTAGAAATGTCCTAAAATTTGAAATTTTATAAAGCAATTTGTTATTAAATAACTCTTATCCCAGCAGTGGTTTTTATCGACATTTAACTGAGACACGTTAGATAAACATTTAAAATTTCTTTGTTAACAACATTTTATTTGCAGACCGTTTTCAACAATCCTTCCAAGTTGCTGTGTCTGCTGCTGTGCCTGCAGCTGTCTTTAGTCGCGATGCAGTTTTTCTTACTGTTCAGTTCCATCGCGTGGCACAACTTCCTAGCCATAATAATTCTCCTATTTATAAACTACTACACGTTGTTTAAAATGCTGCGAGATTACCTCATCGCGTGGAAGGTTTACAAGGCGGAGAACATGATACAGGACAGGAATATACCGATCACCACGAACTAGCCGACAACCAATGATGTATACACACTTTATCCGTCTAACTTGAAATATATAACGAAACTATTAAGTAAAATTAAATATGACTCTTATAGTGTTCGTATTAAGGTGGATTGTCGAGTCTATGAAAAATATGTAATATTTATGTGTTATTTATATATAAGAACCAGGTTATAGAAGTCAAAAATATCATCAATGAAATTCTAATTAAATAAAATTAGCAATTGTTGGTAAAGTTTGAGGAAGAGAACACCTCCCACCAGAACAAAAATATGGGCTTCGGAACCAAACCTAGTACACAACACATGTCTATGGACTGTTCAAATATTTAAAACAATAATGTTTATCAAAGCAAACTAATTTGTTTACATAAAATGTATATATATTTTAAATATTTATTTAATAATTAATCTAGTCCAACTCATCTCATATATAAAAACCTCAGGTTGTTAAAAAGATTCACAGTGATTGAAAAAGAGATTGCATTTTATGTACTTAATTATAAAATTTGGTTTGATTTAATTTCTTGTAATTTGAACTAAATTAAGTTATACATTTTGGTTAAAAGTGCATACTGTTGGTATTGATTGTTTCACAGTAGTGTACTCGGGTATCATATTTTTCATAGTGAGAAGTGAGAAACGGACAAAAATTAAACACTTGCCATATAATGTGTTTTTTATTATTATTTAGTTCATCCGACCTATAATTTAGTGTTAAAAAGAGCTCACAATAACAACATTAACAATATTTATTTACTTTGTATAAATCAGCTGTAGGCTGCTTTGCTGCTGCTTCATAAATAATTTCACATCAATAGAAATTATATTATTAACACCGCCATCTATTAGAAACTTATAGAACTTAGAAGAGCATTAAACTCTTTACACAAAAAATTTTAAGTTTGCAGTAAAAATAAATGAATTGAAGATCATTAATTGAGATGTAAACTATCTCCTATCTTTTAAGTTGAACCAACAGAACATCATTGTTATGTATATATATGTATATACAGTAATTACTAATTAAATATTGCTTGACAATCCTATTACTAGACTTTGGCCCAATTGATTTATCTATTTAAAATGTTTCAATATTGATACAATATTCTTAACATAAACTTTTATTATATGTGTAAATAACATGTTTGTACAGACCGTTACTTCTAGTTCAACAAAAATTACTTAACAACAACCCAAGATGGAGTTTTTTTGCTATCATTTATTTGAACTTTCATAGATTTCATTTTGTCTCTAACAATATCACATGCATTGAGAACTTCTATATTTTTATTGGTCAAAGCATTTATTCTAACTGTGTGTCTGAATTCAACCAATGTGTCTATTAAGGAATTTGAAAGATTCTCACTTTTAGAGTCCGTTAACTGTAAACCAAACCTCGATAGGACTTTGATTATATATTCGGCTGTTACAATAACTGGCGCAGGATAATAGTCTTTTGTGTCTGCTTTAATAATTTTATTGGCCAATGTCACCAAATTTAGCATAGAATTAATGCAAGATGCAGTATCAAAATCATTTCTCAAAGCTTCTAGATTACTGTCTTCAACTTTCTGTATTTCATCTAGTAACTTATTATTATAGTCTCCACACCCTGCCGAGACACTGTTTGCATATATTTCAACATCCTTTAGAAAGAATTTAAATTTGTTTAGAACATCTGAAGCTGTCATCATAATACTATCACTATACTCCATAGAGTACCTATAGTTTGACATTAGACATGCCATTCTGAAGATATCTGCACTATATTGATCTATGATACCTGGAATCAATATAGTGTTCTGAAGTGATTTAGACATTTTTGTATCTTTGAGGTTTAAATGGCCAACGTGTATCCAATAGTTCGCCCACTGCCTAGTCCGATGAAATGCACAAGACTGAGCCTCTTCATTTTCGTGATGTGGAAACTGCAAGTCAATACCGCCTGCATGAAAATCTAATTGAGAACCAAATACTTTGCTAACCATTGCTGAACATTCAATATGCCAGCCTGGTCTTCCTTCACCCCAAGCCATAGTCCAGGAAGGCTCTCCTGGCTTTTGTTTTTTCCAAAGAGCAAAATCCATTTTATTTTTTTTAGCATCATTACTTGGTTCTCCCAGATCTTGCATCTTTTGCAATTTCCCATAAGCTGGAAACTTTAAAGTATCAAAATATACTGAACCATCTTTACCTATGTATGCCATTCCAGATTCTACAATCTTATTTATAAATTCACCTATTGTAACCATATGTTCCGACACTCTGGTAACAATCATAGGTTTAGTAACATTCAAGCTTGACATATCCATCCAGAATTCATGTTCATATCTTTTAGCCAGAGTACGGAAATCAGTTTTTGTGTCTAAACTCTTTTTTATTATCTTGTCATCTATATCTGTAATTCCCATTGCTGTAACTAGTTTGATGTTAAAAAAAGATTTCATTATTCTTTGGATAATGTCTAATTTTACATAACAAGAAGCGTGTCCTATATGCGCCGAATCATATACTGTAGGGCCGCATGAGTACCACGTAGCGATTGACGGATCATTTAATATAATTGGAACTCTTTCTTCTGCAACACAGTTGTAAACATAGGCTCCTATAGGATTACCATTCGGCATTAACCATCTCGTGTCTTTGAATGGCTTCAAGCTACACACATGAGAAAGCTGTCTTTTAGATAATGGAAACAATTTCTTCATTGCTATTTCCTTTTATATTATTTTAATTGTATATAAATTATATTACAAAAAAAAACTAAAATATCAATCAATCACAGCTGACTGATAACCTCTTATCAAACTGTCAGCTGACACTTGACAGAATGTCTTATATTCTGCTGTTCAGAATAAGCAAAATTCACAGAAGCCTGTTAAAATACTCTAAATTATTATATAAACTTAGCTCTAAAGAAAAGATAATATATCACTTTATATTATTTATTTATTGTGATTTTGATTAGAGAGAAGTAGTTGCAGTGCTACTAAGTTATTTAATAAAGATGTGTAAAAAATAAAACAAAAGTATTAAGTATAGATATATGTTTTTCCGAACCAAAGTAATTTTTATCTTTAATTAAAAAACTAATTAATTTATATAAAAACAGTTGTTAAAATGAACCATTTTTTTTAAACAATAAATAGGTGTTAATTTGCTAATATTGTCATTTGTCAGTTATCACTGTCCACTGACAAAATTGCAATTTTTGTTGTGATACCTCTACTGATTACCTATTGAGTACTTTTTACTTAAATTTAATAAAAAATATTTTTTAAGATTGTTTGATTGAAGAATCTACTAAATAATATATGAAATATGGTCGTCTTTGGACCGGATGAAGTTGGTTTGGTGGATACATCGCCGTGCGCTGGTATACGAGCTGATCTTAAGTTATGTTTATTAAATAGTGATTGCTGTAAAATGGTTAGTTTCTTTATAGACATACAAATATAAATGTGAGTGTTTCTGCTTATTACCAAAATCTACGAGTTCTTATTTTTCAGTCGCTTCA